>JAHWFO010004499.1:4019700-4176084 GCA_023313115.1 Rhysida immarginata | reverse complement strand
AAGCCCGGTCAAGTTTATTAGCTTTTCAGCGTAATGACTCATTCATTCTCATTAATTTTCCAAATGCAGGCCCTACTGTTTTCTAATAAGTATGGTTTTTTGTCCACATCGGCTAGCCATACCTTTCACTTTACCCACTCGATAAAGGGCAGGGGATGAGATTTTTTTTCACCGGGTTTTTTGCTAAACCCACATTTTACATGATGCTCTACAACTTTCTAAATAACACATGGGGTCTAACCCCTACCCCTACAAAATTAAAATTTTCAAAATTTTCCCCTTCACCCCCAGGGACGCGAAATGTTTTTTTTCCTGAATTAGGGGACATTAAAACCAAATAATGAATATTCATTTTCCCCCAATCTGTTCCCCTTGAGTCGTTATTTGGACCTAAAGACGGGACACCAATTATGAAACTCCCTGTATTAAATAAAAAAAAAAATTTAAAACAAAAAAATTCTGTTATTGTTTGAACAGACCTTGTACAAGTAATATTAAATTCAAGGGGCTCAGTGGAAAAGGTTTTCTGTTGCTGAGTGGTTGTCTAAAGTGAACATTTTCTTATAAACTGCCTGTTATCAACTCGTTTTGTTGTAATCTGCATTGAATAGTGGTCTCGAAGAGACCGAAATACCTATACGCTTAATAAATCTTTGTAGACAAGAGGTTGGCGTCTTTATTATGTCACTATTACGGTCTATAGATATTTATGGTCATTGAGCTTTGGCCATTTTCCATTGTTTCAAGAAGCTAAGGAAAACGGATCGCGCCAGATGCCGCATAGATCACACCAGGGCCGACCGTGACCTGCGATAGAGGTTTTTCATTGAAACTGAAAATGAAAGTAAAGTTTGTCTGTCGATAGGGCGGCGCTGCAGGTGTTTTTGGGCCGATTGTACATGCAGCGCCACTTTTCAATAGAATTCCCTTGTTATAGTTTTAAGTCAGTTTCCAGTTTTCTTTTGCGAACTACATTTTCATATGCACCTTGGAACATGGAAGTTGCAAGACTCAATCAGCCAACAGAATCTTACTTCACCATGTGCTTTTGTTTACATCTTGCGCAAACTTAGGCTGGATGAACTATCGAAGCAGGGTTGCCAATTTAGCTTATTTTTAGATGGGAATATTTATTGTTGGACATCGCTCCTGTAATAAAAACTAAATGCACAACAATTGAAACGTCGGCCATGAAATCCGCTAAATTGGCAACCCTGGCTAGAAGTTCATTAAAGAGATCCTACAATGAATATAATAAATGCTCAATATTCATTAATATCCTTAATATATCGCGTGTGCCCCTTTTCCACTGAGCCACTCAATTCTAATAAATAACGAAAATTCATTTAATTCTTTTCAAATTTACATCTACAGGCTGCGTAGGGTATTTGAGGACAGATTCACGTCAAGAAAGAAAACCGAGATATAAGTCAAAATAATAATTTTATTATCGAAACATATCATGAGCATACACAAGAAACCTTCTTGTTATATGGCTATTCAATGAATCCGCCTTCAACTTCTGTAACTGCTTCAGTGCGAGATCGAAATCGTCGACATGTGCAAATCAAATGGTCATGGTTCATATTGGTCATTACTCGAACAATGGCAGCTTTCAATTCATGGTGTTATGGGGGTGTTTACTAACTTCCACAACGCTCCATACGTAGTAGTCCCACGGATTCAGGTCAGGTGAGTTAGGAGGCCAAAGGTTAGGGTTACGTGATCATGGAAGTTGTCGGCCATCCAATCCTGTGTATGCTCTACGCAGTACAATAATCGAGTTATTGAGCCTCAGCAAAGCGATTATCATGTTATTGTGCCCAACACCTCCTAGACAGAAGGCCTGATAACAGAAACTTCATACATTGTCACATCAGTTGACCAAATTTAGGGCTTATTATTGGTAGAAATAGGAGTAACAATGTATGAAGTTTCCGTTATCAGGCCTTCTGTCTAGGTGGTTTTTGTGTGCCCATGTCAACAATACTTAAAAGATGAACAGAAAGTAACAGTGTATTCGTTCTGGACGAATCGATTGTTATAGGACATGACATTATCTTTGTATTCTTGGTATACAATGGATTTCAATACAGAAATAGTTATCCTTGAAATATTTATCCAACGATTTTGGTTGTTATCAGAATATCGCTACCATTCTAACGTAATTGAAACATTTGAGCTAGACTTTTAGACTGCCCTATAGTTAACGTATTGTATATTTATAAAAACAAAATTTATTACAATTTCAAAATTTACGGGAAGGAAGATGCATAGCATTCCCTACGCATCATGAGTTGTGCTATTACAGAATAAAATAAGAGCCACTGCTTTTTTTGAAACTTTTTGGTGCCCAAGTGATCTGTTGAAGAAAACTAAATCAAATCCGTTTTTTTTTTATGTTTTTACTTACTATTTTGTACAAAAAAAAATAACATAAACCTGGCATCTTGCCTTCAAGCTAGTCTGTTTTTTAACATTGTCGTTAATTGAATCGTTTCTGCTTCTTTGCTTTCCTCTTTTTCTTTCTCATCTGCAATTTTCCCTGTAAAAAGAAAAATAAATCTTATAGATGATTTAGCAAGCCTCCACAAAAAAAAAGCCGAGTGGTGGAAAAATCATTTCACTTGCCTTTGAATCAACTGATGAACTTGTAGAACCCTGAAATGAAGCACCCGTAGACGAAATTCTAACTTTCTGCTTGCGTTTGAAATTTCCTTTAACTTGTTGCCTCTTTATGCTTTGATTTCTCTGGGTATTGCTATTACTGTGAGAATTTCATTAAGGTTGAAAATTTATACAGCATGAAAGATGAATAATATCAAAAAGACTCTAATTACCAACTGATTGGTAGTATGCATGCATTAAATGATTCTACAATTACATGCAAAAACATTAACTTGCTTGCAAAGAAACCCAATGCATTTACACGGAGTGGCCAGATTATTATAACCACCTGACGTTTGTAGGCAAATTAGCTATGATTTGATGCTGAAGTTGCCAGAAGGCCAGACCATTATAAATAGGGGAGCAGGCTGTTTACCAAGTGATTTGTTTCTGAAGATATGGGCAAACGACACGATTTAACAGCCTTTGAAAGTGGGATGATAGTTGGCGCTCGGATCCATAGAACAAGTACCACCGAAACGGTTGCATTCGTTAAATGTTCAAGAGCAGCTGTTGGTAAAGTATTTAAAGACCGGACTGTCAGCCAGAAAACTGGGTCTGAATGTGCGAATTGCGGCCATCAGCGACTAGTCAATGTTTGGGCAGAACTAAGAGTGGCAAGACTGGTACAAGACAACAGAAGGGTAACAGCGCATCAAATTACTGCAATCTTAATCAGGGATCCTCTCAAATGATCTCTGAACACACTTTTCACTGTATACTGCATCATATGGGATATAAAAACCGACAGCCTGTTCAAACAACTTTCCTGTCTGCAGCTAACAAGCTAAAACGTCTCCAATTCGCACTGCAGATGACATATCTGTAGTTAGAATTTAGCGGAATCAGTGTTATTGTTTGGAGCATGATTTGGGCCCTTAAGTATCATTGCTGATCAGCTTCATCCTATCATGTTGATGGTGCATCCCAATGGAGATGGCTTCTTCCAACAAGACAATGCGCCATGCCACGGTGCTCTTATTGTGCAGGAGTGGTTTCAAGAACATGAGGGAGACTTTACCTTGCTTAGGTGGCCCCTACAATTATCAGATCTCAATCCAAATGAGCATTTGTGGGAATAAGTTGAAAGAGCCATCAGGCAGCTGGTTTCACAACCAACAAATCTCACCCATGTGGAAGTGCTATTCATCAAGCATGGTGGCAGATTTCTTTCATCACCTTTCAATGTCTCGTGGAGTCAATGCCAAGAATAATCGCTGCAGTATTGAAGGCAAAAGGTGGCCCACTGAAATACTGATGGGGTGGTCATAATCTGGCCACTCAGTGTAGTCTACACCTTAAGACTTCTTGATGCACAATGTTAAAAATTTTAATTATCTATAGAAAAGTAGTAAAGAAAAAAGAAATATTACTGCCTTGATGCCTTAACCACTAAGCCACCGTGGACATGGAAGCAGTTCATTATCAAACTATCCTATGAGCTACGGTTAATAGTGAAAGTGGCTTAGTGGTTGAAGCATCGTGGCTATAACCCAAAGGTCCCTGGTTCATGCCTGGCCCTGGAATTTTCTTTACTATTTTTTTATACTTCATTTATGTATTCTTTAATAACATTTAGAGATATGGGATGAAAAAATCCTCCTATACCCATTTCATTACAAACCAAACTTATTTGGTGGTAACATATTTTCTTCAAAAGGATGCGCAGTAATCCCTCGTTATCCATGATCCAACTTTTTGCATACTTCCCCCTTCACATTCGTGTATTTTTTTATCGGGATTTTCTGTTTTTAGGGAATTCCTCGTGGGGAAAATGTATTAAATGCAAGGAAACCACATTTAGCGATGTTTTACAAATCTGTCTGCAAACACGTTTCATTGGCAAAGATTATTACGGCTTCAAAAAAAAAAAAACAGTGACAATTCACTTCGTGCAAGACTAGCAAGAAAGGTTTTATCGCTTGAAAATAAGTTGAAAGTTCTACTTATTTCTGATACTGATGCCGGCTGAATATTTGGAGAAAATGAATCCACTGTTCACACGATAAAACAGAAAAACGAAAAGGGCCATTATTATAAAAATAATTAACAATCGCCTTTAATTTTGAGTTGACTCGCAACTTGACATCCCTTAACCCCTGTTTTCCGTGAATTCAGTATCCATGGGGGGTTTTCGGGGACCAAACCCTCGCAGATAACAAGGGATTACCGTACTTCAACAGGGTGTCTACAGAGTTTCTGAAAGTCAATTTAGTGACTTTTTGGGGACCTCTTAAAAAAATTTCTTGACCTAATTTAATTATTTATAATGTCAAAAAAACCTTTTTAAGAATTTTTCCAAGACTGGAGTGAGCAGATTTTTTCCATGACCAAATTTTAATTCTGCGACTCGGAATTTTCGTGACCCATTTTCTAATTTCGCTACTTTTTCGTGACTTTCGTGACCATTTTCCAATTTTGTGACTTTTTCGGGACTTTCGTGACCTGTAGACACCCTGTTCAAGAAAGTACCAATTCAATTTTCCAAAAGGATATCTTAGCAAGAGATCTTTTAACTCTTATTTCTCGGCCGTCCAAATTCTTATTACTGAAACGTAGTGCTAATTGAACAGAATCTGCTGACTAGAAGTAAAAGAAACATTTTTACTTGCTTATGTGAACAAAATTGGAATGTGCATGGTGAGCTTAATTGAGGCTACCAAAAAAAAAAAGTGGAACTCGCTGCACCTTTTTCCTATCCAGATCATGTGAGAACGATGACATAATGAAATTTGCAGCTCTTAAGAGTTCCACATTTTTTTGTAACACGCTAAAACAGAACGTTTTTCTTTTCTCGTTGCTTGGTGAAAATAACAGAAAACACTGAGCAACGACATTGCATCAAATTTTGTTTTAAAATCGGTAAAACCTACTCACCTGACCTAGCTCCGTGCGACTTCTTCGCATTTCCGAAGATCAAGAAAGCGCTCAAAGGACGGAGATTTGAAGATTTGCATGTGACAACACAAATTGCAACGGCAGAGCTCTTAGCCATCCCAAAGGAGGCATTCCGTACTTGTTTCGACCAATGGCAGCAACGTTGGGCTAAACGTGTTGCTGCAGACGGTGCTTATTTTGAAGGTGACTAAACATTTATGTGAGTTCGAACCGTATTTATTTTTGTAGCCTCAATCCGGATACTTTCCGGACAGATCTTTGCATAAAAAAAAATTATGGTTATCTAGCCCAAATGTTACCTTAAATAGAACATAACCAAAACCTTTTCCTACTCCAGTTTTGGCATCACGGATGAGTCGTATATTTTCTATTTCACCACATTCTTCAAAACACTGGCGTACTCTTTCCTCTGTGATATCTATAAAAACATACAGAAAAAAAAAATACAGGCAGTATGCGGGAAAGGCGTACTCTTTCCTCGTATACTCAGTCATGTAACTTTTTCCATTCTATAAGGGTTGTACAAATGAAAACGAAAATTATTTATTTTATCCAAAGTGAATACAAGGAATTTAAAAATACTCTCCAAATGCATTAAGGCGTGTAATTCCTTTATGGAAGATGTCTTTCACATCATCATGGACTCATTCCAAAACCTCTTCCTTCACTTCATCGTCCGACTGAAACCTGCTGCCTTTCAGATGCTTCTTGAGATCCCCAAACACGTGAAAGTGAAACACATGGGGATAAGTCAGGGCTGTAAGGTGGATGCTGCACTGCTTCCCAGTTGAACTTTTTGTTGAGGTCTACCGTTGCTTTCGAGGTGTGAGGACGCGCGTTGTCGTGGAGAAGAAGCACTCCTCCTGTAAGAAGTCCAAGACGCTTGCATTTGATGGCCGCACGCAATGCCTTCATTGTTTCCCCATATCGTGCTGCATTAACTGTGGTGCCTTTTTCAAGAAAGTCCAGAAAATCGGGTCTCTGCGATCAAAAAACATGGTCACCATCACCTTCCTCGTGCTGGTTGCGATTGTTTTTGATTTTTTTCAGGGATGTTGACCCATAATGCTTCCATTGACGACTTCGACGTTTGCTTTCGGGCTGGAAACGAAAGCACCAAGTTTCATCCCCTGTAATGATTCTGTCGAGAAAATTCTCTCCTTCCTGTTCATAGCGCTTCAAATGTTGCAGGGACATGGCCATTCGAACTCAAAGTTGTTCTGATGTCATATGATGCGGGACCAATTGTGCACAGATTTTTTTGTAGTGCAGATGGTTCCTGATAATGGAGTGAACAGTTCCACGACTAAGGCCAGTTTTAGCAACCACGACATCGATCGTGACCCTTCTGTTTTCCTTTAAGACTGCGTCAATTTTGGCTTTGGAATCATCCGTGATGGCACGGTTTGCTTGTCCAGGTCGATGATCATCTTGCAATGATGACCGTCCCTCCGAAAACCTCTTGCTCCATGCCCAAACACGAGTGAAGGTTAGGCAGTCATTTCCATAGACGTTCTGCATTCGACAATGAATTTCAGAAACTGAAACTTCTTCACATGTCAAAAAACAAATTACTGCTCTCTGTTTCTGTTTCGTTGACTCCATTTTGTTGTTTGGATGAAGCGATCACTCGCAGAGCTTCGAAGCGCGAGCTATCCTTCTTTCTCACGTGATGCAACACTTCCAGTATATTACTCAATTTGCACGTGGGGTTTCGCAATTGTTGAAAACAAAAACTTACGATCCTACATGTCGTTTTTTTTCCCCACACAAATTTTCGTTTTCATTCGTACAACCCTTATATTTTTCGTTATCAATGAACAGAAAAAGGTCACTCATGATGACATAAAGAATGTCCATCCTGCGAAAGAAAACTATGTCAAGATCAGGAAATTCAAAATAGCCAATCAACAGAGCGATTTAGGATTGATTGACCTTGACATAGTTTTTGTTCCACTGGATGGGCTATAATTTTATTTTTTAAGAGGCCCTATCAAGAAGCTCCTGAATTTGGGCTTTCACACAAGAACAGAGAATATGATACCAGATACATGATTGTTCTGCAGCACCAGCATGGTGGTCTGGTGCAGGCACAGAACTACTTTGTCACAGACAAATTACAAAGCTTTCTCGTTGCTGATAAGGAATAAAAAACTTGAAACCAAATGACTGTGGATAGTTGTAACGAAGGAAGAAAAAAAACACCTCTTGTCCACATAAAGAATTTTAATGCACCTTATATGCATTTCGGTCACCTTGTGGCTATTCTGCTGAATGATGGCAGTAGAGTATAAAATGTTGGTAGGACAATATAATTTGGTTTGGCTGGTTTATTAGAAATTTTGGCGTCGACTACTAAGGTCATTTTGCGCCTTTTACACAAGTTATATCTGTATGCAGCCCGGGACACACACAAATATCCATGCCCACGGCGGGATTCAAACCCACGACCAGGTGGACTCAAGAACTAGAAAGCCTACACCCTAGCCCTCTCAGTCACCTGTCCGGCAATCTTGGTAACCCAAAGGTCCCTGGTTCAAATCCAGGTCGTGGAATTTTCTTTACTATTTTTTTCTCTATTTATTTATCAATATCAAAGATAGTGGCGTTAAAAATTCCTCCTAAGACCATTTTCCAATTATTAAAAAACATCAAGTAATCTCGTGTATCCCTAATTGCTAATTCTCACCGGTTAGGGTTTTTGACCTCAGCCTTTGATAAGCGACGTTTTTCGGCGACGTCACTCTCGACTAAAGCTTACTTCTACTCAGAGTGTTATTTTCTCTGGTTCTAATCCTGCAGCATATCCTACAATGATAAGAGAAAGCCTCCATTTGCCCTTCCTCCACTGTTCCCAAAAATCAGTCACAAACAGCAGGATTTAGCACTGCCTAGTGACAAAATTTAACATTGGTTCAGTCGTCTCATAGCCTATAATGAAATGCAAGGCCTGCCCACTCACACCTCGACAAAAAAATAACAAGGAAAATTAGTTTTCTATATTAAAAAAAACAAGTAACTTCTATTTAGTTTTAACGTGTTTCATAATTTGACAGCATCAGCAACTCTAACAATGTTACATTTTGTCGCTAGGCGGTGCTAAATCCTACTGTTACTGGACAGTTTGCAACTGAATTCTGAGACAAACAATGGAAGAAGGCAAATGGACAGGCTTTCTCTTATCATTGTAGGCTATGCCTGTAGTCAGGGTTGCCAACTTGGGGGTTTGTTTTTTATTTGGGGGATAAAATGGGGATAATATTTTCTGGGGGATATTTTGGGGGAATGTTTATTTTGTCTTAGTTTTATGCAACTATGCCAAGAAATAAAAATAGTTCCGAGAAGCTTCAAAATCCAGATACATGATACGTAGGGTGACCAGATTTTGAAAGAAAAATGCACGACATAATTGCAGGATCACTATTTTAGAAATTCCTTGCAAAAGCGGCATCGCGGTGAACTAAATGGTGTATTTTCGAAAATTCAATGTAAACTCGTTATTGAAAATGATAACTTTTACTTAATGTATATAAAATTGGCAAAATTTGCAAAATTCTCTGTTCTCCATCCTCCCAAGTCCCAAAGAGACTAAATTACAGTGAAGAGCCAAAACATTATGACCACCTACTCAGTAACGCGTTGCGCCACCTTTGGCCTGCTGCAACAGCTGCAACTTGCCTTGGAATGGATGCCATAAGTTCTTGGTAGATGACTGGAGACAGGTTGTAACAAATGTCTAAGCAGCGATCACGCAAAGTCGAGATATTCCGACATAGTGATGTTTGAGCTCTGAGCTGCCGCTCCATGACATCCGAAATGTGCTCTATCGGATTAAGATCTGGCGAGTTAGGTGGCCAGGACATAAATTGGAATTCATCCTTGTGCTCCTTGAACCACTCCTACACAATCCTGCTGGAAGATTCCATTTCCAGTCGGGAAGACAGATGCCATGCAAGGGTGCAACTGCTCCGCAGCTTTCACGGTCCATTCGACCACAACTAAGGTCCCAAGAGAACGTCCCCCAAAGCATAGTACTGCTGTACAGGGAGAAAGCAACTGTTTGCTTGGAAGTCAGCATACCGTGACACAACCATCGATGTGATGAATAACAAATTGTGATTCAACCAATCAAGCAACTCTCTTCCACTTATCCATGGTCCAGTCTCAATGTTCACGGACCCATTGTAGGCGTAGTTGACAATGACGCTTGGTCAACAGAGGCACACGAGTGGCATGCAGTCCCATATCCAACAGTGTCCGCTGAACTGTATGTTCCGAAACACTTGCACTTGGATCTGCATTGTATTGGAATGTCAGCTGAGCCACTGTCTGGTGCTGATCTTGCTTTACCAAGTGGGACAGTCTCCGACATCCTTTTCCTTTGATGATGCGTGGGCGTCCAACACCTTGGCATCTACTGTTGGTTTCACAGTCATTTATCCACTTTGCATAAATACTAACAACGGCAGATCGTGAACAACCTACCAGTCGTGCTGTTTCGGAGATACTGGTTCCGAGTCTTCGGGCCATTACAATCTGCCCTCTATCAAATTCGCTTAGATCAGCACGCTTTCCCATCACTCACAAAATTAAATGCAAGACTCATTCCTTACCTTCTCCAGCAGGCAGTTAAATACCATTCCCACTTAAGTACATGCCCTTCACGTGATCCAGACGAGTTCGTTCACCAATGTGGGGATGGCCATAATGTTTTGGCTCTTCAGTGTATCTTGAAGAGACAGGAGGACGCTAACATTTCAAGTGTCTACCATTTTATGGGGTTTGTTTGGAAGCTTCTTGATAGCACCTTGTTTATATATAAATAAATAAATTTTTCTTACTGTATGGAAGGTTCCCTAAGAAAATTGATCTGTGATGATCATAAGATTGGCTATTCTGAGCCAAATCTACACGCAAGTGAAATCCCTTTAGGTCATAGCCATTCCTTCAGATATAAAATAAAAAGAGAACAAAAAACTACTCGAAAAGCTTATTTTATTCATACAGATTGAATGTCTATCTGTTTATTTGTAATTATAGTCCCAGGCACGAAAGTAAAAGGAAACGTGCACATGCATAATACAGGGCGTTTCTAACTTATCTCCCGTATTCTACATGTTTATTACTCAAAAACTCATAAGTCAATTAAGCTATGGCCTGCTACACCAAAAGGTGCTGGTAGACCTTCAGCGACACCGCAGAGAGTAGAAAAGGTCAGGGAGGCGTTCGATCGTAGTCCCCGTAAATCACTTTGCCAAGCGGCTCGCCAACTGGATATGCCAATGACATCCGTACATAAAATAGTGGAGCACAGTCTTCGTCTTACACCCTACAAAATCCAGATGATGCATGAACTGAAGCCAGGTGACCGACCGAAGCGCAAGAAGTTTGCTGAGAATATGCTCCACAAAATCGACAATGATCCCACCTTCCTTGAGGATTATGTTTTCTGATGAGGCAAGATTCCATACTTCCGGAGCAGTAAACCGACACATTTGGTGCTCACAAAACCCCCACGTTCTAAGGGAGGATGTACGCGACAGTCCAAAGGTTAATGTTTGGTGCGGTTTAATGCACGATCGAGTAATCGAACCTTTCTTTTTCACTGAAGACACCATTACCGCTGCAACCTACCTAGATATGCTGGAGAAATAGCAAATTTCACACGTGGAAGAACCACAGCCCAACATAGTCTACCGACAAGATGGAGCATCTCCTCACTGGGGGCTGCAAGTTAGGCAGTGCCTTGATACGAACCTTCAAGGACGATAGATCGGAAGGGATGGGCCAATCCCTTGGCCCTCTCGCTCAGCCGATGCAAACCCTCTGGATGTTTCTTCTGGGGATATGTGAAAGACAGAGTGTACAAGACCAACGTTGATGACATTGAAACTCTCAAGAACAGAATAATGGAAACAATCGCTGAAATCACCCCCAAAATGCTAGCCCAAACATGGGAGGAAATTGAGTTTCGCTTTGACGTCCTTCACGCCATAAATGGGGGGGGAGGGGGCACATTGAAATTTATTAAGGCATACTACGACACTTTATGAGTTTTTCTTTGTGAATAAAAAAAAAAAATCACGATATTGTTAAAACAGAACAGCAATGCAATTGGAATATTGTATTCTACCTGTCGATTAAACGACTGTGTTATGTTTCGGTTTCATTTCAGATGTGATTTCAACTAAGGGAATGCCAGGAATAAGTTATGCTCCGTTTCTGATTGGTTAGACAAGTTTTTTTCATTTATGCATGTACCAATTTCCTTTTACTATCGTGCCGGGCACTATAATAACAATGGAAAGCGGAATGCTTAAAAACTTACATTTGTAGTGCTTTCCTTGCATCATCCTTGGAATGAAATTTTACATATGCATTCACATTATCCCGATTAGGATTAAACTGATGTCTAGAAATGAATAATCAAGGTATAAACTGATATAAAACAAAACCTCTTGAGCTACGGTTTCCTCTGATAGCATTATTGCCATCTAGTGACCATAATATGACGGTGAATGATGTCAATTAAATATTACCCCAGAAGTAAAGGAACACTGACTACCAAGGTCATGTAAAATAGTACCAATACTACAGGGCGAGTCAAAAGTCGCAGTACACCTTGTTTTTTCAAAAACCTTGCAGGAATTGGGAAATCTGAATATTCCAGTAAGATATGAGTGAGAGTGGTCTATCTTTTACAGTATGTACCGAGCATGGCCGCCATCTTGAATCTAAGTCAATTTATTTTAAATGGAAAGGGGGTCGTGTGATATATCAAATAACATGAGCATTTTCTGACAATTTCATTCCTGTAATCAGATTTGAAGTAGCAGTTACGGCTCAAAAGTTACAACACATTTTGTTTTATTTTGTATCAGGTAACTGAAAATGGCTTTGACCACGGAGGAGAGAATGGAGGTCGTCATTTTGATGTCTGGAGAACGAAGTTTCCATGTTATAGCCTGCAGATTTTTAACAACCAGCACCCAGAAAGACTCCAATTTCACACAAACAGTCAGGTGCTTAATTAAGAAATTCCGAGAAACTAGGACTGTGGTTGACAAGGCACGGAGTGGTCGTCCAATAAGTGCTACTGACGAGACAACCTCAACAATGATTTTGGCGTCCTTCATCAAGAGCCCACAACGCAGCATACGACGTATGAATCTTCATGCTCATCAATGGCATCCATTCAAGATTCAGATACTCTAGCACTTAGCAGAGGATGACCCAGATAGATGTATGCAGTTTTGCACATGGGCCCTAGAGCAACATCGACAAGATCCCTCTTTTGCCCAAGGTATCTTGTTCAGTGATGAGACAAACTTTTATGTCAGTGGTGAAGTCAACCGTCACAACCACAGGTATTGGAGTGACCACAATCCACACTGGATGGAACCTCCCAAGGCAATTGGTGACGTAAAGGTTATGGTGTCGTGTGGAATATGGGGTACCTGTTTAATTGGACCCATTTTCATTGACCAGAGCCTAAATGCTTAACGCTACCTGGAAATGCTGCGAGAAGTGGTGTTCCCTCACTTCGTAGCTTTCCCTCTTACTTTCAGCACGATGGGGCTCCACCACACTACAGTGCAGATGTTCATCAGTGGTTAGATGTTCAATTTCCTGGTCATTGGATTGGCCGACGTGATGCTGTGGAATGGCCACGCAGATCACCTGATCTCACACCACTTGACTTTTATCTGTGAGGTCATATGTAGTGAAAATCAGGAACAGACACCATCTCCAGCAACGCATTGAAGAAGCGTGTGCCCGCATTTCTGCCGAAATCCTTCTACGAGTGCATGACGATTGGATTCAGCGCCTTCAACTGTGCCTTGGCCAGGAGGGACACCATGTAGAACACAATAAATGACTGTAAAACTTTATGGAGAACAATCCAGCCTGTAATTCCAAACAAAATGTGTTGTAACTTTTGAACCATAACTGCTACTTCAAATCCGTTTACAGGAATGAAATCGTCAGAAAATGCTCATGTTATTTGATATATCACACGACCCCCTTTCCATTTAAAAAAATTGACTTAGAGTCAAGATGGCCGATTTCAAGATGGTGGCCAAGTTCGGTACATACCGTAAAAGATAGACCACCTCACCCATACCTTACTGGAATATTCAGATTTCCCAATTCCTGCAAGGTTTTCGAAAAAACAGGGTGTACTGCGACTTTTGACTCGCCCTGTATGTGCATGATGGTGGGGAGTGCAGTACCCAACGTTTCCTTACAGATTTTTTTGATGATCACAGTGGAGAAAGCAGTGAAATTTATTTTTTTTTGCATGTTCTACCCCAAAACGAACATGGCACACCGTCACAAAACACAATGATGGCTTCTAGCTTTATAGTCTGTTCATCGTCAAGGGTTTTTATTTTTCATGTGACATCTTTCACCTTAATATTACGGCCACTGAAAAACAAAAAACGTAGTCCATATAAAAATATATCTCTGAAAGTTTGTGATACAAAGGATCCTATCTCTGCATTGTGATGATGAAACAGCAACAAAGATGGTATGACTTAGCTGCCTTCGGTCCAGAAACACCATCTGATACAGCTGTGTGGCCTTGTGTGTTTTGTGTTGTTGCCACCAGATGTCACCCACTTTTGCTGGACTTGCCAATATGGACTATGTTTCTTGTTTTGGTGTGAGGAATCCGACCTCAAACTTTGTAAACTTATTTTTGATCCACCCTCTATAGTGATGGTTACAACATAATTATTAATCCTTATACAAATCATAAGTATAATATCCGCAAATTATAAATCGTAATATCCAGTGGTACTCACCTAATGGCTGCAACTTTCTTTGAAACTTTAAGGTCAGAAACAGCCTGTGGATAGTGAAGGATGAAAAACAAAAATTTTTTAGAACTTTAAAAACTTACTTTGAATGAAACGTGAGAATACTGTGAAATATCTCATTACCACTGATCGTATCCTAACACTATCAATCTGTCCAAATTTTTTGAATAACTTCAAAAGTTCCTGCAAAGAAACATAAAATAACGTTTAATATAGCAAGAAGTATATATAATGTCCGGGCTTTATTCAATAAATTTACATGTGTCCCAAAAATGAGTGACGATTTGAAAAATCAATTAACGAAAACATAAGGCGATAGAAATGTATGGTTTGCTGCATTTGGCTTAGGAAACCAGGGAATTTATTCGCATCAAGTTTCAAAATTAGTTAAAAAGTTCGTCAACAGATGGCGCTGCTGACAAGTGGGGAAACCCTATAAAACAAAGTTTTCTGCTGTTCCAAGAATAAACCATTTTCCACTGTTCCAATGAATAAACCATTTTCGAAGCACACACTAGTCAAATGCTGAGCGAGGCAGAGAATGCCGATCTGACGGGACGGAGTGCGTAGAGAATAGCAGCTTCATCTGTTGACAAATTTTGTAACTAATTTTGAAACTTGGTGCGAATCAAATGACATACAGGGTGTACCTGAACGGTCTGTACAAACTTACAGCACGAGTTTGGGGTGGCCATGGCCTGGTTGTCTCGTCGGTTGGCTCGCTGATCGATGGAGTTAAGCAACTTCAGGCGCAGCCAGCTGCTGGCTGGGTGACAGCCAGTGGCTTGAGGACAACTGCTGGGTGGGACGGCTATTTGGGGCACAGCTGTTGGGGGACTTTAGTCTGACCCATTTGCTGAGTGACCAGTGCTGGTTGTCCAGCAGCTGGTGATAGCCACTGGTTTGTTCGTCCACCAGCAACTCTTCCAACATGAACCCCCCGTGCTTCGGAGGGCACATTAAGCCGTCGGTCCCGGTTGCTACTTTCATCTCGTAGCAGTCGTTAGTTACTGGGATGGCGCAAAACTCCCTCGAAGGAGTAAGTGCCGCAGATTATACTTCTGCGGTAATCTACCCTCTGTACAAGATAATACAGCACGAGTTCCTTGTAGCCAGAGAAGCAATATATGTCCCATGAACATAGGATCACAAACACTTCCTTCTGGAGATACAACCATGCGACGTTGTCCCACACGTCAACTGAGCACGTTCGCCATATATGAATCCCTTAGACTTTTTTGTGGGCCACTTGAAAACCCTTGTTTATTCACCCCTGTACCAGATATTGATACTCTTGTTGTCTTCGCCTGCGGATCGTGGACAATTGCAATGTCATCCGTAACACATTCGGTATTTTCCAACGGGTTCGCCAGTCAATGCAAAGATGTGTGCAGGCCTGCATGGAATCTAACGGAGGTCATTTCGAGCATGTACTTTAGTGAATCTGGACTGTTCTGTTACAGCACAAGCCGGAAATAAACCTAGTTGAACGGATTTGATGTGACAATTGCGCCAGCTATTGTAGGACAACGTCGCACGGTTGTATCTCCAGAGGGAAGCGTTTGGGACCCTCTGTTCATGGGACATTTATTGCTTCTCTGGCTACAAGGAACTCGTGCTGTAAGTTTGTACAGACCGTTAAGATACACCCTGTATATTAAAGATAGACCCCGAAACCTGCCGCCTTACTTGAAACCAATTGGGAAGCTTCGCCTTTTTTTGTATTTTATTTTGTTTGCTCATTGCTGTTTTTAGTGGTGGTTGCATTGTTTTGTATTGTTATTTTAGCGTGTAGAGTCACTATTGTGGGGGTGTGTCCCATGAAGTTCGTTGGTATGCATGGTGGTGAATGAGTGTTGTTCATTTGTTAGTTGAGTTGTGTAGTTTTCATTAAGTAGGATTTGTTATAGTGTTAAATAATGGGGAGGCTGCAACAATCGCAGTGGATACAGATCGTATCTATGTGTTGTTGTTGTTGCAGCTTTTCCGAAAAATTTGTTTAATAATGAGCGGCGCTTTTGTTGAAAAAGAGCGCTTGTGCGTGTTGAGCAATGAAGCCATCCAGGGGCTAATGCTTGATGTATCTGTCTGACCTTCGTTTTTTCTATGTAAAAAAAAAAGGAAAAAATGTAACACGTTGGAACCAGGGATAAACTAGTTGTTCTGCCTAGTCGAATTGTCACTGTGGGACGATGGAACACGCAGCGATGTTTTTTTGTAAGAACATCAGCACTCGCCCAAGTTAAGAATACAGCGTGGGATTCTCTTATGTGCGGTGAGATTGTTCCTATTTACTCTTAAATTTTTATGCTACCAAAGTTTACTGAACGACAAAAGGAATCAGTTATTCCGTATTTTCACCTTCTCCACCCTGTGGAACTGTGTTCTTAGGCGGAGGGAAAACTTAACGACACACTGTCTCGTGAATTTGCAGCGCTTATGCATTGCCGAAATAAAATGTACTGCTCCAAGTATTTTTGCATTCGTATGTGTATTGATTGCCGTACTTTTCCTGTGTGCAAAGAATTTTGACTGATTTGATGTTATGTTTACAATTGAAAGCTTCTAAAAATGCTACCTGGCTATGTTGTTGGGAAATTGTAATGTGGAGCGCAGTACATGAGGGGTGTTAATGTTGAGTAGGGTCCCTCCACAGGTCCCCACCCACGTGCGATAGGGCACAATATCCTTGATTTTCTTTAAAAAGGAGATATTTACCTGTTTATTGAATGACATAGGTACATTTCCAACAAAGACAGTTTTCTCAAGTTCCTCTGGCTTCATGTGACTTGAAGGCAAATGTTTTGGCCTTCTTTTCTTTTGTTCCGGCGGGATGGGATAGGAAACATTCCTTGAGAAAATGGAATTGAATGAAGGTCAGAACTAATTTTCGATTTTACCAGGTATACGAGGCCTGTGAGAAAAGTATTCGACCTAATTTTTTTTTGCAAAAATCTGATGGATTTGGATCGCGCGCGCTTGCATGAGCCGACCTTGAACCTTTGTGCGTATGCGTGAATTTTTTCCCGCCTCTCAATAGCGTCAGTTGCTGGCAATCAGCATTAGAGGGAGGTAGTGTGTTGTGCTCTCATCGGTTTTTGATTTGAAGGAAAATGACGGAACGACTGGAGCAGCGTTACTGCATCAAATTTTGCCAGAAACTGGGCGACAACCGGGTAGAAACCATCAGTCGTCACAGTGGGAGCATTCCTCGTCACCACGACCAAAGAAGGCCTGCCAAGTGCGCAGCAATGTGAAAGTGATGCTGACTGCTTCTTTGACTCTCGTGGTGTGGTACAAACAATCACCAAAGAGTACCACAGGGTCAAACAATCACCAAAGAGTACTACAGGGATGTCCTCCGTCGCCTACGTAATGCAGTGCGGCACAAGAGACCGCGGTTGTGGTCAATAGGCAATTGGCGCCTCAAAAACCAAACTTGATTCAGACTTTTTTGGCGAAAAACCAGACTCCCGTGGTATAACAGGCTCCTTACTCTCCTGACCTGCCCCCCTGCGACTTTTGGCTGTTCCCCAAACTCAAAGAGGCCATTGAAAGGAACGCGATTTCAGACAAGAGAGGACATTATGGCTGCAACGACAGCCGAGCTAAACTCCATTCCGAAAGACGCTTTCCAGGAATGCTTCCAACAATGGCGGCACCGCTGGGAGCAGTGTGCAGAGTCCCAAGGAGACTACTTTGAGGGCGATTAGGTTTCCAATGCTCCAGGTGTGTAATTTTTATTTTTCCCCGGTCGAAGATCGGATACTTTTCTCACAGGCCTCGTATTAAAAGTGATTTTTCCTCATTTATGTTGCTTCTCAATATCACCTATTCTGCTCTTCTTCAGCACATTCTTGATTTGCCTGGATAAAAATAAGAAGTAAATCACGGTATGAAAGGCTTTCGGTAAACATAGTGTCTCGGGAAAAAAAACATTAAAATAGCAGAGATTGCTTCAGCCAGAAGAGTATCGACACAGATTAAAGAGATACAGATTGACATGACTTGGCACAATTACAGCCGAGACGTACCCCTAATACCATCTGTCAGCAAAACTTCGTACCTCTTACGGTTCAGTCAGAATAAAACAATTTCTGGAAATTTTGGGTTGACCTCGTATTCAAAACTGGTTACATTCAAAGGAAAATAGACCAGAAAAAAAAGTTAATTTATGACAATAGTTTGCTTTTGCTTATTTTCTTGTGCAGTTTTACTACACATTACAAAGAATATCAACTTAGCAAATAAATTTACTGTTTTGAATCTTTTCAGGCAATGCTTTAAAAGTAGGCAATTTTGTTTTCAATGAAATTTATTACAAGTCTAAATTCATTTCATCTGTTGCCATTCAGGTGATGCATTTTCTGTATCCCTTTCATATGTAGAATGCTGAGCAGGAAAAAAGGTTGCTCTGATTTCAGTTGACCCGAGTTCGGTTAACTGGGGTTTTAATGTATTTCAAAAATAGATATTTACATTATACAGGGTCGGGACACATTAATATGACCACCTCTCCTCGAACATGTTGGAACGTCTCATGGTATGCAGATGAAAAATCATTGCATATCGTTAAAAAGTGACAACAGCAGGCGTATAGTTGCATCCGTTAACACAGCATGGCAGAGCAAGTGACCAGTCGGACCTCCAAAAGGGGATGATCATTGGCTATCGGGCCAAGGGGGCCAGCATCTCAGAAATGGCCACCTTTGTGAACTGCTATAGGGCTGCCGTTGTGAAGGTGTACCGAGACTGGACGAACCAGACAGTTTCGAGCAACCAAAGAGGTAACTGTGGGGCCCCACGGGCCATCGATCCTAGAGGCGAGCATCGGTTACAGCGTGCCACTGTTGAGCAACTGACACAGCAAACGAACAGTGGGGCCAGTAGGCATGTCAGCACCAAGACAGTGCAACGATCCCTCTTGAGGTTGGGGCTCCGGAGCAAGCGTATGGTAACAACACCCATGTCGATGCCTGTGCATCGCCGAAAATGCCTCCAATTCGCAATGGACTATCGCCATTGGACCTCGGTCGAGTGGCAAAGGGTTGCTTTCTCTGACGAGTCTCAGGTTTCTGGTGAACAGGACGGATGATGGAGAATTCGTCGGGAAGCATCTGAGAACAGGCATCCCGACACCATCGTTGGCAGACGACAGGCAGGTGGGGGAGGTGTGACATTTTGGGGGATGTTTTCGTGGTATGGTCTGAGTCCACTGATACCGCTGGAGGGCACACTGAATGCTGTTCGTTGCCTGACGATCTTCGCAGACCAGGTACACCCCTTCGTGTCGACAGTGTTTCCTCAGAGTGATGGCACATTTTAACAGGAAAATGCTCCCTGCCATACTGCCAAAATTGTCCACGACTGGTTTGAGGAGCATGAGGATGAATTTAAGCTACTCCCATGGCCAACAAACTCCCTGGACCTCAACCCCACTGAACATTTGTGGGACTATCTCAATCGCCATGTCCGCAAGCTGGACCCTCCACTACGCACAGTGATGGAATTACGGGATGCACTGATCGCTGAATGGTCCCAGATACCTGCAACCACCTTCCGAGGACTTATTGACTCTCTGCCACGTGGACTAGCTGCTGTGCTTGTCGCCAAGGGTGGATATTCCTGATACTAGCAGGTGGTCATATTAATGTGTCCCGACCCTGTATTTATATACAAATATCTCATCCCTGTATTTGATAAAAAACAAATTCATTTACCTTAACTTCCAAAGAAGGTGATATTTTTTCTGCCGATTTTCTTTTTGCAATTTTTTTCTTTAAATGCCTCTCACTCTTAATCTTCTTTTTCACGTGGGATTCAGTATCTCTAAATAATATTTATTATTTAATTCTACATAATTCTTATTTAATAATAAATTTTAAATATTAATTTAAAAACCTAACCTACTCATAAGATTCCAATGTTCGCTTTACTGCTTTCTTCTGTAATTCAAAAGATAACTGAATATACCTCTAAATATTTATTTCAATTTTTTTTTTACCATTATAGTTGATGAGTATAGAAATAACATACAAATAAACCCAACATGTCACCCTACTTATGGTGCAAGTTTGATACGAGTATGTGAGATTCCGTGGCAGGAGGGAGTTGCAAATTAAAAATTCCCATCACCATTTTCCATCGGTATATTTATTATGAAAAACGTTGAACTACTGTGGAAAGTGACATAATAAATCGAAAAACAACTCTTGTCCACAAAATTATTTAATCGACATATACGTATTTCGAACCCTTTGGGTTCATTATTCAATGTCAAAATGATAAAAAGTACAGTTCGTCATTACAATTTATAGTGGAACAGACTCCCAGCCCTCCAATCGCTGTTCACAAACAAAGTCCACAGCCAATGCAGGAACCGGAAGTCTCTTCTAACAATAACGCGGACCTAATAGAAATACCCAGGCCGACAAGTAAAGTAAAATAACATCAAAATCGAAGAATCGACCAAAAACCCCTTCCCAATTATGCCAAAGAGAAAAATAAATTAACAACCAAGAACCTTCAATGATTTTATCAATGTTGAATCTCCGATGGGGCCTGCATCTCCGTTTAATAATAAATCTGGGTTCTTCTTAGCAATTTCCATTGATTCAAAAGCATCAAGTGCATTTCGATTCTTTACACTTCTAATTAACCTGCAATCCTTAAGTAGTACCTCGTGTCCCATCTCAAGCATGTGCTTAGCTACTGCAGATTTTTCAGGGCGTCCGTATCTGGCATTGGCCTTGTGCTCTTTAAATCTTGTAAGAACATTCCTGCAAGTTGCCCCACGGTAGACCATCGGACATTTGCTACACGCTATTTCATATATCCCCGGTTGGTGTAAAGGTGGAATTTTATCTTTGGTGTTGCTTAAGAAGTTCTTCAATATATTCGGATTTTTATAGGCGATGGTCACATCAACTTCCTTGAAAATAGTTCTTAAATTGGCCGTCAAGGTCCTGTTGAACGTGATGGGCATTCTATACGTCGAACTCGGTTTTTTACCCAGGGTCGTGACTTCTCTTATTTTCTTTACGAAACTTCTTCTACGTAGTAGATCATTAACCAGTCCTTGTTTATAACCGTTATATTTAGCGATCTCCCGTATTCTTTGTATTTCCGTCTTGAATCTTTCTTTGGATAGGGGTAGATTGAGGGCTCTGTCGATGAGGAAGACGAAAGTTGATAGCTTCTGGCTCCAACAATGATTGGAATCATGATGTATATAGACATCGGTGTGTGTTGGTTTACGGTAGACATCGAATTCTAACTTATTCCCTGTTCTAATAATCTTAATGTCTAAAAAGGGAATCGATCCATTTTCCTCCAACTCACACGTAAATTGTATACTGGGATACACGTTATTGATACGATTAAGAAAGGATTGCACGTCGATCTTGCTGGTATCAATAACGTGTATCCCAGTATACAATTTACGTGTGAGTTGGAGGAAAATGGATCGATTCCCTTTTTAGACATTAAGATTATTAGAACAGGGAATAAGTTAGAATTCGATGTCTACCGTAAACCAACACACACCGATGTCTATATACATCATGATTCCAATCATTGTTGGAGCCAGAAGCTATCAACTTTCGTCTTCCTCATCGACAGAGCCCTCAATCTACCCCTATCCAAAGAAAGATTCAAGACGGAAATACAAAGAATACGGGAGATCGCTAAATATAACGGTTATAAACAAGGACTGGTTAATGATCTACTACGTAGAAGAAGTTTCGTAAAGAAAATAAGAGAAGTCACGACCCTGGGTAAAAAACCGAGTTCGACGTATAGAATGCCCATCACGTTCAACAGGACCTTGACGGCCAATTTAAGAACTATTTTCAAGGAAGTTGATGTGACCATCGCCTATAAAAATCCGAATATATTGAAGAACTTCTTAAGCAACACCAAAGATAAAATTCCACCTTTACACCAACCGGGGATATATGAAATAGCGTGTAGCAAATGTCCGATGGTCTACCGTGGGGCAACTTGCAGGAATGTTCTTACAAGATTTAAAGAGCACAAGGCCAATGCCAGATACGGACGCCCTGAAAAATCTGCAGTAGCTAAGCACATGCTTGAGATGGGACACGAGGTACTACTTAAGGATTGCAGGTTAATTAGAAGTGTAAAGAATCGAAATGCACTTGATGCTTTTGAATCAATGGAAATTGCTAAGAAGAACCCAGATTTATTATTAAACGGAGATGCAGGCCCCATCGGAGATTCAACATTGATAAAATCATTGAAGGTTCTTGGTTGTTAATTTATTTTTCTCTTTGGCATAATTGGGAAGGGGTTTTTGGTCGATTCTTCGATTTTGATGTTATTTTACTTTACTTGTCGGCCTGGGTATTTCTATTAGGTCCGCGTTATTGTTAGAAGAGACTTCCGGTTCCTGCATTGGCTGTGGACTTTGTTTGTGAACAGCGATTGGAGGGCTGGGAGTCTGTTCCACTATAAATTGTAATGACGAACTGTACTTTTTATCATTTTGACATTGAATAATGAACCCAAAGGGTTCGAAATACGTATATGTCGATTAAATAATTTTGTGGACAAGAGTTGTTTTTCGATTTATTAGGTATATTTATTGCATTTCATATTCTAATTAAATACAGGCTTAAAAAGTTACAGATGCATATACACTGAGTGAGCATATTATTATTATGACCACCCTGTCAGTATCTCATTGGGCCACCTTTTGCCTTTAATACTGTGGTGATTCTTCGTGGCATTGATTCCACGAGATGTTGGAAGGTGGGGAGAGGAATATGACACCATGCCTGATAAACTGGAACTGGGTGACTCGGTGACCAGAAGCATTCTAGAGCTGGGTAGAGTTTCTTCAATACCTCACGTGTACGAGAGGTGTAAGAGTAATTAATAATAATGATATTATATGCTGGACCTCTCAAGCATCAGGTAAAAATTTTTCTATCGAAAAATGGAAGTAAAAATTCTGCGACCTGGGTTCGAACCAGGAACCTTGGCTGTCATGGCCGACGCCTCTACCAGTTAGGCTATCACAGACACCTGGACAGCCATGCTGTCTCAAGGGTCTTAAAGACAACCAAGTTGTCAAGGTTGAAAGCCCAATGGCAGGCAGGCACCTGGCTCACAGATCGAGAATCTCTCCCATCCAACCATCAGAAAGTTTGTGGAACTCACAGATAAATTAATAATAATAATTGATATTATAAACTGGAGATAAACCTCTCAGGTAGCCCAACTGATAGAGGCGTCGGGCCATGACAACCGAGGTTCCTGGTTCGAACCCAGGTCGCATAATTTTTCCTTTCATCTTTCGATAGAAAAATCTTTACCTGATGCTTGAGAGGTTTATCTCCAGTTTATAATATCAATTATTATTATTAATTACTCTTAAACTTCTCGTACAGGTGAGGTCGTAGTAACTCGTGTACCAAATTTCATTGTTATCCACCATTCTCAAGGTCTCGTGGTTCCCTTGCGAGACAGTGATGCATTCTGAGATTTTGTTGGTGGCCAAACAATCACAACTGACATGTACTGCTGTCAGACGGACGATCTTTGCTTGTCAGTTGCTTGAGTTTCTACTCCTCCATGATGGACCACAACCACCCATTTGTTGGAAGCATCCAGAAAGCTAATGCCTTAGGATATGTGGTTCTCCCTTATTATGTGTATTCACTAGACTTGGTCCTATCACACATACAAATGTTTCCCCATATGGACCACAAAGGCTTTAATAATCAGGATGTTGTGATTTATGCAGTCAATGATTTCCTAGACCACTGTGAAGTGAGCTTTTGCCGTGCGTTATTTGCAAGGAAATCACATCAGGTACAGTATATTGTTATGGAGGGCAATTTTATTTTTGGAACTTAAATGGATTTCTTTGTCTGTTACTGCTATCTTGTAATTTATGCCAAATCAGCCAATAATTACGACACGACCCAATGTATTTGAACAGTCATCTTGAAAATTGGACATGGACAATTAAATTGAGTGATTAATAAATTAATTAATACCGATTTAGCTGATTTAGCCTCTTTTATAGCTGGTATATACGCAGATGTCTCTTTTGAAATCATCTTCAATTGTCCACTATGTTGTGGAGTGAAGAGTGACACAAGTTTTGCATCTTTAAACTTCTTCTTATTTCCAGCCATTCTCGACACATCACCGACTCTATATTCATCCATTTTATTTCTTGGCTAAAAATGAGAAACAACCATTAAATCAATTAAAATGAAATACATAAACTTAACAATATAATCTAACACTTCGCAAACACTAGGTAGGGATCAACAATATACGAGGCCTGTGTGAAAAGTATCTGACCTTCGGCCGGGAAAAAAAAATTACACACTGGAGCATTGGAAACCTAATTACCCTCAAAGTAGTCTCCTTGGAACTCCACACACTGCTCCCAGCGGTGCCACCATTGTTGGAAGCATTCCTGGAAAGCGTCTTTCGGAATGGAGTTTAGCTCGGCTGTCGTTGCAGCCATAATGTCTTCTCTTGTCTGAAATCGCGTTCCTTTCAATGGTCTCTTGAGTTTGGGGAACAGCCACAAGTCGCAGGGGGGCAGGTCAGGAGAGTAAGGAGCCTCTTGTACCACGGGAGTCTGGTTTTTCGCCAAAACAAGTCTGAATCAAGTTTGGTTTTTGAGGCGCCAATTGCCTGTTGACCACAACTGCGGTCTCTTGCGCCGCACTGCATTACGTAGGCGATGGAGGACATCCCTGTAGTACTCTTTGGTGATTGTTTGACCCTGTGGTGCGTACTCGTGGTGTCAAAGAAAGCAGTCAGCATCACTTTCACATTGCTGCGCACTTGGCGGGCCTTCTTTGGTCGTGGTGACGAGGAATGCTTCCACTGTGACGACTGATGGTTTCCACCTGGCTGTCGCCCAGTTTCTGGCAAAATTTGATGCAGTAACGCTGCTCCAGTCGTTCCGTCATTTTCCTTCAAATCAAAAACCGACAAGAGCACAACACACTACCTCCCTCTAATGCTGATTGCCAGCAACTGACGCTATTGAGAGGCGGGAAAAAATTCACGCATACGCACAAAGGTTCAAGGTCGGCTCATGCACGTGCGCGCGATCCAAATCCATCAGGTTTCTGCAAAAAAAAATTAGGTCGGATACTTTTCTCACAGGCCTCGTATATCTCATGACCAACAATGAAAGGCAAAGTTTGTGCAATATAGATAAATTTCAATTAGTAACAATGCATAGAATTCCTGTTATTCAAGCTTTTCTTAGAAAAGAGAGTTCTTAGTACTTAACAATTTCTTAAAAATCTTTAAAAAAGATCAGTAACTGGAGATAATGGAGAGTTAGCAGACTATTGAGAAAGAGTGCAAAGACAACAGAGGAATAACTCCTTTAGCTCCGTGCTGGTGATGCTCCGCAGTGGCGAGGCAAGTCAAGAAGAGTTTAGATAGAGTATATCACCTAGAATTCCTGTTTTTCGTAGAATGGAGAGTCCCTTTGCTCTGTGTTGTATTGATTGAGCTATTATTTACTCCAATTGGGAGTTATAATTTAATTTTTTGAGATTGTTCTGTTTACCTACAAGTGTAATTATCCCAGGCAACGCCAGGTACTTCTGCTAGTATACTAATAAAGGAAGAGATGCCTCTTAATGACGAGCTTTAAAATTTAAAAATCTTTAGGGTGCCACAAGTAAAATTGTCTACAATATTCTAATAAAAGCACTAAAGGTACAACAAGAAGCTGATAATCCAAAATATTCCAACATATCGAAAAATCTTGAATAAAGGCCGGGTATTCAAATAAACGCCGGTCTCGATTAAAGGATGGGAGGTGTTTTAAAAATAGATTAAACACCGAGTCTCAAGTGAAAGCCAGGTCTCAAAACAATTAAAGGAAATTTGAAAGGAGGAATGGGCTAAAACGTTTGCAGAGTGTAATTCGTGCAAATGGAGGTCATATTAATTATTAATATTCGTGCAATATCAAAACATCTTTATAGTCTTCCGTTCCTTTTTTGAGCGTCGTGATGTTTTCTATCTTCAGGTGCCTATTGATTTTTTTGTCTCATCCTGTCAACCATTTTGCTCTCAAAAACACTGAATATTGCAAATGATCTAATCAAGCCCATCTCTTTTTCTCGGGCTTCATCTGTGAGTGGTAGAATTAACACTCTTCTAATTTGATAGCAGAAAGCAGCTAATTTTGGGAAATGCAATGGTTCGAGTCTTGACATATACACTGAGTGAGCATATTATTATGATCACCTGACATATTAATGCAAATGCGTGCACGGACGTCGCCACAATGTTGCTAGCGGGCCAGACCAATATAAAAAGGGAAGCTGGGTGCCGTTGACAAATATGTTAGACATGTACTATAGAATGCAAAAATGGCTTTTTTTTTTTATCTCTCTTTCATTTATTTCACCTGCTTCTTCCAAATCTCGCAAACTTATGACGGATAGTGAGTGGACAAATATTTGTTCTAACCTTTCCTGACATTTGACCAGAAGACTCTTCAATTTTTTGCAGTCTGGCTTTCAATCTTTTTGACAGTTACTTGAAACATAGCAGCTTGGTTATGTAGGAAATACAACCATACCTCTGCAGTTGGATTTTCAAAACAGTTTTTAAGCAATGTTGGAGCAATCTATTAGTAAGGCTACGTACGAGTGTTAACTCGAGTCGAATAAGGGTGCAGACGAATTCATTTGAAAACCACAAATTCTTGCTTCAAATGAAACAAATATAATTTTAAATGGATTCGGAAAAAAGTTCAAAAACACTTGAATTGAAATCAAATCCATTCGATTCAAGGAGGCTGATCAGTCCTGTAGCTCGAATTAGTTTTATCCGAACGATACCATTCGAAACCTTCGAATACATCTGAAAATAAGCTTATAACTACTTACAAATAATAGCTCATTTCAGTGTTTATGGCGGACTAATCCATTAGAAATCTTCGAGGACATTGTAAATGCAGTTTCAATTAGTTAAAATACCTAATTGAAATTCAAAGATTTCAGAACCACTCGTATGCGTACGACTGCAGCGTTAACTTTAACGTTAGAACAATAGTGCTAGAAATGGAACCAAATTCCTCATCTAGGTCTTTCATACGGAAACATTACAACAAATATGTTGAGAAATGTGAAGAAAACTAAGGTATGTTCAAAAGAAATATGTTCAAATGGTTTCGAAAGGAATATTCAAAGGCCTTTCGAATAGGTTTCGAATAAGGTATTCAAAAGCTGTTGAATACAAATTAATTGAATGAATCACACAATTCGTTACAGCAGCCAAACTTCAATGCTAGTTCAAATGAATTCGATAAAGGCTCGAATGACTCGAGAAACAGATCAATTCATTTCGAATTGTTTTAATGTAGATTTGGTAGCATGTTCGAATGGTTCAAATCAAAGTTTTCTTGAAATTATTCGACTCACACGCAGCCTTATCTATTAGCAATAGAAAATAACTCTTCAAAACAGAGAATATTGCCAAGATCCACTCTATAGCTCCTAGCATTGCCAACCATCTCGTATTACTACATCCAAGCAGGCGCCGATATTCAACACCTGCAAATTCACAAAACTCCTTAAGTGATTCCACCCTGACTGTGTAAATATAAAAATACAGGTATATCTTGTTGACAATTAATTCCACCTCCACTGGTAAGCAATCTTCTGCACTCTGAATTGCAATATGAGCTGCACGTCCAACGCCAATTGCCTTACGTTATAAAAAAATCATTTAGCTTACGAAAAACATTGTTAGTACCTCTTCTGTCAGCACCACCGAAATTCAAGAATTAATATATAGTACATAAAAGGGGGATCATGCATGGAATTTTTCTTTACATGGACATGCTGAACATGAAAAACGTGATCAAAACCGCTAATTATCTAATAATAATTATTAAATTTGATTCTAAAACGCGAAACACTCAGATCGCTCATTGGGATGTTCTGCCGATCCAATTTCGCTTAATAGTAATAACTGTACATGCAATCCCGTGAAAGTTGTGCCAAGGAAAAATAATTGACTGATGTACTGCTAACACGGCCTATGAGATAGTAAAATTTCGGCCCGTTCACACTCATGCGACGGCTGGCCCATAAAGGTCCGTTCCATGTGAATCCAGTGTTGGGAACTCTAGGGATTTTACCCTAGATCTAGGGTATTTGGTTAGAAACTAGGGATTTAGGGTAAAGGTTGTAATTTCTAGGGTAATTTTCCATTTCTAGGGTGTTTGCGTTTAATCACTTTGGTACCTTCGATATAAGGTACACTCTGAACCACTTTTGTCTTGCAACTTCTTCACAATAGGAGGATTATAGGGGCAGATTAGATAAAGCTCTATAGGGGTGGATTAGATAAAGCTGTATATATAGAGCTTTAGGATTAGAGGCTAATGAACATCAAATAACCCCTTCTGTATCTCAGGCTAAACATCTGCATGTGGCCGCTGTCACTCGGCAGGTCGAGCTACAGCCATGACATTTACTTTTTATTTAGTTTTATTTCATTTTTGATTTTTAATATTAACATTTAATTGTTTCAAATAAGATCGCCTCTAGAGGGTGCCAAAATCCGGATGGTGGATAGATGTTTAGGTGCAAAGGGGGGGCCCTTTGAATTTTTATTACAGGATTATCTAGGGTAATCTAAGGTATTTTTCACCAGGTGTCTAGGGTAAAAATAGTAAGCACTGTGATACTATCTCGTAGGCCGTGACTGCTAACCATGTGCATTTGGATGGTAGAATGGAATTGCACTGTGATTGGCTGCTTTCGAAAATACCAACATATGAGCTGAAAAAGCCAATCAAAATGCACGTTCATTCAGTACCTTCTCCTTAGCGGCATTACATCAAAGGTGACCTATGCATTACGTCATTTGACATTGAATTGAACAAGCGAATATTTTTTTTTTTAAGGATTCATCATAAGAATACCACTATAAATTTAAAAAATAAAAAAGTACTACAAAAGTACTACAATAATCTTAGGTACTACCTGTAGTACTATGCCTAACTTTTCGACTAAAAAAGTACTACATCTGGCAACACTGGTTTTGATAATAAAGTTATTGTCTCGACTTATATTATCTGTTTTCGGTAAAAGTTCAGAGTAACGTTCCCTAATAATCAAGGAAGACATCGGGCAGCCCCGTCGCCTTTATGCTCTGAATTTATTATTTTAACATATGGACTTAATAAGTGAATGGTTTATCATATTATATTAATCTTCACTATCCGCACAATCGCAAACGCCAGTCCCACTCTCGGCCCTGCGGGCCTCTGTTTTCCGTTACTCGAACGCCTTCGGCGTTCTGTCTACGGCGTCCCCCTCCGGGGGCAAATTACTGATATATACCCCAACCTATTTGGTTACAGGGGGCAATTGGTTTACAGAAGGATAATGGTCAGTACTTACTTTATTTGTCACAGAAATTGGCGTGATTATTAGGGGACGCTACTCTGAACTTTTACCCTGTTTTCTTTCTTGACGTGAATCTCTTCTCAAATATTTTACGCACCCTGTACATTAAAATTGATTAAAATGCACTCAGTAATTCATGACCACCCTTTATCCAAGAGTGCATTCAATTTTTCATATGCCGGTGCCCTGGTTACTTATGAAATACTATAAAATGAAAAGCGAAGAAAAAGAAAATAATTCTTTGCCCCTCCTCTCCCCGAGGACATTGCCTAAATTAAATTCAAGAAAAAGAGGATGATTGATTGAAAGATTAACAACGAGGGGTGCGCTTCATTTTAGTAATTCATTTCGTTTTTAATTTGCTTAAAATTCAGTGATCTCGAAAACAGCGTGCGTAGGTAACCCCTGGCATCATTTACTAATCTTAAAGCAGTAACATTTAACGATTTAGATTATTCTAAATATAATTTGTGTATACTTATAAAGTTTCAAATTAGCGTGAATTCGACGTCTGTCCAACAATTTCAGAGGTTAAAGGCCGTAAAAATTACGACAGCCTGACTGCAAGGACAGTCACGTTGCTATCACAGCAGTAGAGGCGGCGCTGCCGTCGATCACTCATCAATTTTAGTATCAATTTGTATGCAGAACAACTAGGCTTAACACACTACGATTCGCTATGGGCCGTTCTTGAGATTTCGATTAAAACAAGAGAAAATTACTTATTAATAAAACACGTTTACATTTACAGTTAAAATGAATTTTCTAGCCCGCCGTGTCATTAATCGTTCCCTTCCTGTCCTTAATAAGTACTGTGTTGCCTTTTATTCGGACCCTGGTTCTAAAGAACACATAACGCAGTTAGTAAAGAATAACAAAGTGGTGGTGTTCATGAAGGGAATCCCTCAGGAACCCAAGTGCGGCTTCAGTAACGCCGTCGTCCAGATCTTCAACATGCATGGAGTCCAGTTCGACTGCCACAACGTCTTGGACGACGAACGATTACGACAAGGTAATGAAACGATAAGTATTCAGGTACCAATATTTCCCTTCCTAAGATCGCGGGTTCGAATCCCGCTTCATGAAAAACTCTACAATCCATAGCATAAATTTTAAAATGGGTTGTAGATCTAAAATTTGAATGCTCGTGTAATTTTAATGGTTTTATTAACATCACCTTGATTAATGTAGGTAAATATAAACAAGGCAAGCTGCATATTCTCGCCACCGCTCTTCAACCTATATGCTGAGGTGCAATCACGAGAAAAACAATGCTAGAAGACATCAAAATTGGAATGAAGGTTGGAGGCAAGAACATCAACAATCTCAGATATGCCGACAACGCCAAAGCAAGAAAGATCTAGAGCGACTCGTCCTGAATGTCAAGAAAACGAAGTTGATGACGGCATCCAAGATCCTGTCTAGGACTTTGTATTCCTTGGCTCCAAGATAGACCGAAATGAGGACACGACACCTGAAATCAGGAGATCCTTGAACGGAATGCAATGGTGAGCATAAACACCATCTGGAAAATTAACGACATCAGCACTGCACCTTGATTTTGAGTTGATTTCTCTCGCCTGTCTGAGATCTTCAGTTTTGAGCAAAACAGCAACGAACAATCAATGAAAACAGCACTTTGGAGTACTTTTTGCGTGAAAAACTTCCAAACAGATGATTTTGAGTTGATTTCTGTCGTCTTTCTGAGAGGGTGTGAATTTTTAGTATGCACCCACTCTGGTTGGAGGGTTTGAAATTTTAGAATATGCTCCATCATCAAATTAAGGGCGTGTCTAAAAAGTCTGACCGGTTGCGACCGCTCAAAGCCGACTATGTCCGATCGACGCAGGAACGATGCAGGCATACATAATTGGCTTTTCATTTTAAATTTTCGCCTGATTCGGACGACCCTCGATTCATAAAGTAATTAGCGTGACCTGAGTCTAACGCCAGTCGCGGTCGGCTGCCTCGGTGAGTAGAATCAAAATGGCAGACAAAATTGGAAAATTCAAGTGTTCGAGTGCCCGATACATAATAAATATATTTTGGAGAAAGGAGATGACGAATTATGATGAGGAACTTTGCTGCGACGCCATTTTGAAGCAAAATGCTCACGACCACGCTGTCCATGAATGAACAAACGGAAGCAAACGGCCGCCAATCTTATCACGTAACCTGTTGGCGACCGGTCAGACTTTTTAGACACACATTAAAATGTGTACATATTTTAGAATGTGCCCATTAGCAACTTAAGGTATAAAATTTTAGAATGTGCCCATCGTCAAATTCAGGTATGACACCAATTATGTCCCTCATTGCCAAATCATTCTTTTATAAAGATTCTCTATGAACTGAGCAATTACTACACTCCTTATGTGGAGTTACTATCCAGACATAACCTAGTCATAGGAAGTGTAAGTACAGTAGTCACCGCTTATTGTAATCACTTTGGTCTCAAGTCTATTTGATTACAATAACCCCCAAAGGTAAATATGAGGTTTTTTATTGTGTACAAAATATACATAACGCTTTTTTTCGAAGTTACAACACAACAGTACAAGGAGAATAAAAAATAGAGTAATTAAGTATGTACAGTCGGCAACAAAAATACTTAGCCACCTTCCATTAATTTTCCCTTTAACAATTCCGGTAAAAAGTTTTTCTTTGTGTGTATCGATTGATACGGGTATGATTATTTTGGTGCATGTGAATTGTTACTTTTTACCAGAATTGTTAAAGGGAAAATTAATGGAAGGTGGCTAAGTACTTTTGTTGCCGACTGTACAGGGTGCATAAGGTATTTGAGGACAGATTCACGTCAAGAAAGAAAACGGAGATATAAGTCGAGATAATAACTTTATTATCGAAACATATCATGAGCATACACAAGAAACCACCTTGTTATATGGCTATTCAATGAATCAATAACTGCTTCGATGCGAGATCAAAACCGTCGACATGCGAAAATCAAATGGTCATGGTTCATATTGGTCATTACTCGAACAATGTCAGCTTTCAATTTCATCTTTGGTGTTATGGGGGTGTTCATTGACCTCTCTCTCCACAACGCTCCATACATAGTAGTCTAACTGATTCAGGTCAGGGGAGTTAGGGGTTACGTGATCATGGAAGTTGTCGGCCATCCATTCCTGTGTCATGCGAGACTTGTGCTTTTCGCATAACATACGAGTGATATCTGATGTTTTCATGGACAACATTTCTGATTGTTCCTTCCGACACATGGAGATCTTTGGCAAGTGGCCTCATGGATGTTCTGGGATTGTCATCGATGGCCTGCTGCACTTGCTGAATAAATTCAGGTGTTCTGAAGATGTCAGAGCGTGAGGCATGCTTTTTACGCTTTGCTACTGGTGCAACATTGCCATCTTCGGTCTCCAACTCCTTCCGCACTTTGTGGACGAATGATCTTGTGACCTTTAGAAATCGTGATATCTCTAAATCGCTGTGCTCTGCTTTATTGCCACGATTACTGCATGTCTCTTCATGATTTGTTTTACTTGATGGTCTGCCATTTTGCTTTCCAGAAACTGAAAGGACATACAATTTACTATAGTGCAGCAGGAGCCAAATGAAGGTGTGTCTTCAAATACCTTACGCACCCTGTACATACCGTTACAGTATAGGAATTAAAGAAAATCATCTATTCTCAATTGCCTGCTTTTGCTCCTAAGGAGATCATTAATATAGCTCTCATAAGCATAGTGCCATTTAAAATCTTGTGAGAAATGATGATTTCTATGTTGAGGGCTTTTCACATTTCTCTACTTGTTGGTGGATTAGAATATTTTTCCTGATTCTCTTCCAGTTCGTCCGGCTCAGTGATTCACAGACCTGATCATCAGTCAACCTGGAAACGACATTCATTTGTTTAGTTGCTTGTTCTGTTGCATGAGCTTTCATGAGTGAAGACAATTTTGTGTAGCAAAATATACAATTTTCATTACAAGTAGATACTGACATGGCTAAGAAGGTTGTAAAAGGTTTTTGAAATGATTTTGAAAAGATTTCTTATCGAGATGTTTAATAATCGAAAAACACGTTGATTAAAAAAAAAATGGCGACATGACGCAGGATTGTTTTCCTGTGCGAACGAGGCAATCGTGGCAGACAGCTTGCATAGACGATTTGTTTGCAGCAGAGCCAACAACAGCGTGGTTTTAATACCGCACTGCTTGTGTAAGATAGTGCAACATGACATTATTTTTGATGCTGCAGAGCTGAAGAACTGTTGAATTTAACAACTCGTGGTATTTCTACGGAGTTTCTAGGTCATTGCGTATGCGCAGAAACCTCACTTTGGGAAAAAATTGATGACATTAATCGAAGTTTTGATTACAATAAGCGGCTGATATACTTGTATATAACCATTACGTTCCTGGCAAAAATGATGACAATAACCGATTGATTACAATAAGCGGCGACTACTGTATTTAGAATGTTAGCATAGCTTTGTCCATTACTTCAACTCCAGCATCGCTTCCTCTTTTATTTTCACTTTTCCAGCATCACTTCCTCCATTACTTGAGTAAAACAGCGCATCAAGTAGATAAACAATCAAAGAAAACAGCACTTTGGAGTAATTTTTGTGTGAACTTGCTTACTTTTCAAACCTGCTTATCCGTGTGAAATCTACCAAAAACATGATTTTGAGTTGATTTCTCTCATCTTTCTGAAATCTTCGGTTTTGAGCAAAACTGTGCATCAAGTGGATGAACAATCATAAAGCCAGGCTAGTCAGCACAATTGTCTTCCCCATTCCATATGTATGACTATGAAACTTGGATGGTCAGCCTTTGAGTTGTGGTATTGGAGACTACTGTTGCTCAACCCATCAAGAAGTCCTAGACTGTATCAAGCCAAACAACTCACTGGAAGCCAAGATTACAAAGCAGAAATTATCCTATTTTGGCCACATCATGTACACCAATTCACTCATGCTTCTGGAATGATCAGTGAAAGTAGGAATAAAGGCTGTCCACGAACTCATTAGCTCAACACCATCAAATCCGATGCCAGCATGAACTTAGGTGAGCTCAAAGAAGTGGTGATAATCATGAGGATTAAATAGGTGTGAACTAGCATAGCAAGGGGATTGGGGTGCATGATGCCCTTGTTACCCTTGTTAGGGGGTCGCAGGACAAAAATCTGAGAAGACATGGCGAAAATTGAACACTCATGGCCCGGATGCCATTCATATTCTCTTCGTCACTGTAAGTGTGAGTCATTTTTGTGGTTATTTCTCCACAATTCTAAGCGTGATCCATCGCAAAGGCAGCATGTGATTGTGATCAAACTGAAATGGGCAAAAAAAAAAAATTATATGCATCTCCTGTAGACCAGTGAGAGGAAAAAACCCGTTGGTACTTCAGTATACTTAAAAAAAAAATTATATAGATTTTAAAATAGATATGTTACACATACATCATGTTGTAAATTAAGAATTCAATTACAAAAATAGACCCACTGCACAGGTTTGATACAATGGCAGACTGAAGAGCTTGGTAAAGAAAAGTAAACTAAACCAGAAAAATACATTGATTCACCAAATAAATTAATCGGCCAGTGGAGAACCCTGCATTTGTTATCTGTATCTTTTTCTTATTGAACACATGATAAATGCTGAGTTAGATTAGGTTATATAATATGATCACCCTATATAATGCATTTTACTTGGTATGTTCAAAGACAATTTCTGAATTTTTCAAAAGTGATCTTTTTAAATTTGCAAAGTCCTCAAAATAGATGCTAAAAAATTAAAAATAAAAACCCTCCCATCATATCAGGACGTTGCATATCAAATGTCGGATTTCGAGGTGGGTTCCGCACTTCAGCACGGTTTCCATCTTTAGTAGCAAGTACCCATAACAAAGTGGTACATTCCCAGAGATAAACCTGTCAGCGATCAGCTGCCTGAAATTTGCTTGTTTGCGGTGATATTTAATAGCGTTTGAACCCAAGCGAAGATAGTCATGACTTCATACAAATTACGTGTGATAATGCATTGCGAGTTCGGGTTGAATCACACTACATCCAACGCCTCTCTGGCACCATAAACGAACGTACTGTCCAACGTTGGTTCCGAAAATTCCAGGCGGGAGTGACGGGCCTGGCAAATGAGCCATGCGGCAGACCGCCCAACGTGTTGAATGACGCTGATCTGAAGCGATCTGTGAAAGAGGTCCTGTCAAAAACTGTTCGGGACCTTTCAGGGGATCATGCTGTATCAGCGTCGACTGTCAGTAGACACCTTAGGACCGTCGACAAGGTGAAAAAGTAGGACAAATGAGTCCCACATGAACTTACGGAAAACCAAAAAGAGCGTCGGTTGGAGGAGTGTACGGAATTGATTTTGCACCATGAAGAAGCAAGGATTCTTGATCGCATTGTCACCTGCGGCGAGAAGTGGCTCTTATACGACAATAAGAAACGGTCAGCACAGTGGCTTGATGCTGTTGAACCCCCGCGACAGTTCCCTAAACCCCCGTTCCACCCCAGGAAGCTCATGATTACAGTTTGGTGGAACATCCGTACTCTCTGGACCTCGCCCTTACAGATTACCATCTTTTCCAGAGCCTGGACAATTTTCTCCGGAGGAAAACATTCCTAACCCAAGCAGACGTCGAAAACTCATCGAGTCCCGTGACCATGGATTCTATCGGAGAGGGCTCGAAAAGCTGCCAAATCGTTGCCAACAATGTTTAGATTGCAATGGGGGTTGTTTCGAATAGCACGTGTGAAGGTGTCCTTTCTAGAGGGCCATTAAAGATGACCGACATTTGATATGCAAAGACCTGATATTAATATTAAAGTGGCTAAATATGTTTATTAAAAATGTTTCTATGATTAAAACTTTAACATATTCATGGCTAAGATTTTAAAGAGTGAATTTTATTTCTGAAACAGGAATTAAAGATTACTCCAACTGGCCCACTATTCCACAAGTATTCATTAATGGAGAATTTGTTGGTGGTTGCGACATATTGCTTCAAATGCATCAAAGTGGTGATTTAATTCAAGAGTTGCAAAAGGTGGGAATTCGATCGGTCCTATTGGATAAAGCTGAATCGGAAGAGCAAAAAAAATAAAGTCTAAAAAAAAAATATTTTTTGGTAAAAAATTCATCTAATATTTGTGTTTTATTGCAAGTTTTGATTTATGATCTTTTAGTAATTACTGTTTAAATAAAAAAATGATTTAAGGCAACTATTGTACTTGTAACATATTTTCTCAGGAATAAATTAAAGGAGTTAGAAAAATTGTAATATGGTGTGCTTAATGTACGTTAGAACAAATAATTATAAATGTATTTAATAAATTAGTTCTGTTCAATCAATTCATTTTAAAGAAATAACACTCTTTTATGAGAAAACCAAAACGCTTCCAGAAAGTTCCTCTATGCTTACAAAATTTTGTAATAAATGGTACTATTAGAGTTTTCTGTATATAAATTCTATGGAAATGACCAGATTTTGTGGGGGGAAACTTGTTTTCATTAAAAATGAATATAAATTATTATTCAACAGATATTGAATCGTGAAGACATGTCCGTTATAGTTGGGCTTATTTCGGGATAAGCAAATCCTCCCTTGTCATTTGCACAATGCTAGCCACCAAGATGGTTTTTGAAAGTCACTCAGAAAAAAGCAAATGACGAGGAGGTTGAAAATGAAGTGAAAAACTTGCTCGGGCAGCGAAGCCCAATTTTCTAACGAGAAGATATCGAAAGACTATTACATTGATAGGACAAATGCATCAACAACATCAAGAATTATGTTGAGAAATAAGAACATAACGTGCAGATCTAGCTGTTTCAGATTCCTATCCCAATTAGTATGTTTAAATCACCATTTGTAACTTACCGACTTCCCCTCATATATGCATTGACCCTGTAACAATGAACGGGCTCATTGACCTAAATACATGTAGCAAATTGGTGATAGAAAATTTTAGTGAAAAAAACTACTTTGAAAATCATCTGATAGAAAAATTTCTCCAAATCCGAGCTCATGGGGATTCTTTTGGCAGGGTTCGTTGATTATGGAAAATCCAGTAGCATATGCTTATTTTATTCAATAAAGAAAAGGTTTAAATTCTTTTGCGGGCCCAGATTGGATAAAGGTAGTTTGTTCAGCTCTGCCTTTCAGCATAGTCTTTGAGAAAACTGTAGAAATATTTTAAAAAAATTCCAAAATGTTTAGCAAGTTGAAATTGGAGCTTTGTGAAAGCTGCTTATTTTGAATATAGAAATGCTCCTTATACAAAAATATAGCTAAGGACCGAAACAAAGCTAGCATAATTACAAATAGAAAAGGGAAGAATTCCACAATCTGGCTCCAACCAGAGACCATGCATTTCACTGGCACCACTCTTACTAATTGAACTACCACAGACATGAATTGCCCAGCTGTTACAATATTCCCATATGGATTCCCATGAAGCCACAAACAAGGCATGTTTGGCAAGGATAAATCTCGCATGATGCTAATATATCTCTCACTTCGTGCACGTGATCTTTGGCAAGTCAGAAATCTTGCTAGAATCTAGCTTACTAGCCATCAGTTTCTAGCCGACAGCAATCATGACGACCTCCACAGTTTGAAGAAAATCTGTATTGAAGATTCTAAATTTTATATTAAAAATTACGTCATTAATAAGAGTATGACTATTATTATAACGTGAATATAATACATGTACCATTTAACATTGTTAATAAGTAAAAGAAAATAACATTAAATTATTATAAGGGTTACACTTATTACTTTATTTACCTATGTTTTTTTATTATTATTATAACTTTTATATAATTTTAATAAATCATATGTATAAAAATTGTAGGTTTAGTAGACAAAGGAACACTTGGAAAAATTAGTCAAATAATTATTATTTATTATTTCCTTTCCAATTTGTACTGGAAACAACGATAAAAATTCGAAGAACGCCATTTTGATTAGCCCGACTTGCAAGACGAGCCGTTCGCTAAATCTGTAGCAAGAAGGCATGTGACTATGCTAGATTCTTCTCACGAAAAATGTAACTTGCCAAATCCGCTATCAACTCAATCAGTAGAGCAGGCTCCCGACTCACAAATCAGGAATCCTCCTTACCCTTAAACCATCAAATAAATTAATGAAATTCAACTTGGAGATGATAGTAGTATAACTGAAGAAACTCTCCAACATATAATCACAAATTCTTCTCTTAGAGTTGAATTTCATCAATTCATTTTCTTATTCCTCTGTGGGTTTATGGGTAAGGAGAATTGCCAATTGAATTGATTTCATGGCTTCATGAAGGTTCATATGGATATAGTTACAGCTTGCTAGTTCATATCCATGATAGCACACTTAGTAAGAAGGGTCCCAGCAAAAATATAGTCGTGGAATTTTTCCTTCCCTTTTCTATCTGAAATTATGTTTGAAGAGTTTCTATAATCATCTTCTCGTATAGCAGTCGAGTATGATCAAGCATACATGAGAGATCCTTTCACAAATCCCTGGTAAAATTAAAAAGATTATTCAAAAAGAGGTTAACAAAGGGTTGTGTATTAACAAGGCATACACAAAAAGAAACTGGAATTCACGTTAGATTTGTAGTGGTTACCTCAGTGGAGTTGGGATTGGTCCAATAGCAGAGCACTCTAGTGCACTGGTCTTCTACGCTAAGGGTCATTGGTTCAAATCCCATCATAGGATGGATGTTTGCGAGTTTCTCCTTAGAGGTTGGCATCAACATTCATATTTTTGAATGTAATCATTGGAGATTTACAAGCCCCAATTCAACACTTCAGCATTAATTTTGCTAAGCAGGCAGGCAATCTGTTAAAATTGATATGGAATTTTACATTTAAAATGTCAAAGATGTTTGTATAATCTACAGCATTAAGATCTTGGGTCTAGTGCAACTATGGAAAAACATATCCCAATGCTTCTTCCACACTAACTTCAAAGTTACCACCAGTCAAGAAACGCAGTGTTCACTTACAAGGGAATCCCTCGAACATGTATGTCACAGATCTCCACCAAATTGAAATATGTTACTCGTCTGAAGCTACTATAGATGCTTGCAAAATAAGAGTGCGAAATTGTGTTTCTTTCAAAATAAACCACGAAAATGAAAAAATTTCAGCGTACATTGCCATACAAAGACTCCATTGTTAAAGCGGTTAGGCTATGTGGGGTTCCCTTGTTAGTATGATTAGTGGATGATTTTATTATCCCAAGAACTTATTTCCAGGGTTGCAATGTCATCAAGCTGTACACTGGCATTTAATGTTTATAACTGCAAATGATTAATTGTGAAAACTCATGTCCCAGACTTCTAAATGTCAATTGGCAAATTATGTGTGGTTCCCACATGATAAAAAGAACTGCAAAAACCACAAAACAGAAAATTTTTATGGTTGTCACTTTTTGCTTTCATCTTTCTGCCAGACAGAAAACCTCTTTGTAGACTAAAAGTCAATCCAACTCAAAAAAAGTTTTCTGTCGGGCATGGTATTGACGTTGCATTATTTAATGCAGATTTCAATTCCTCAAGATGTATTTTTTGGAACCTCTATTTGTATCATATTGGGTTTGATATTTTTCTAATCGAAATGGCAATTTCACAGTACATTGGACTTCAAGAGCAATTGGTTTCATAAACGTTTGGCTTGTAATACAAGAATTTATTTCAAATCATTTAAGATGTACAGATCTTTAAAAATTGATCAATTAAATAAAAACAAGGGTCCGCAAAGGCTTATTTAATTAAATTTAATGTCCAATTTCCCCCTTTCCAGTGACAATTCCAGGGATTTTTATACACCACTCCACTTGCATTTCATTCAAATCCTGTAATCAATTTTTCACCCACTTCAAATGACTCCAAAGTTTGGCACACAGATTCATCTCCAGTGATAATACAATCACATATAAAAATTTTCAAAATTTGAATTCTTAGAAAGGGTTAAACTAGTTTTTCATTAAGCTTCATCCCAGGGAGGGGAGTGGGCCACCAATTCAGATTTTCTTCATTTTCAGATATTTGTAGCAAAAAACACTGGTTAAAATTGATTACAAATCCAAGACTAAAAAGTGTGATGCTTCAAGTTTAATATTAAATTTTAAAATGAAATAAACTACGTCGCCACTTAGTCTTCCCCCCCCCCCCCCTTTTCTTCCATTTTATGAATTCCTACTTAAATAAGCACCACAAAATTATTTCTTACTTTTTAGTGGATTTCTTTAATGTAAAAGCCTTATATATTTTTTAGTAGCGTGTTTAAAACTTTTATATTCAAATTTTAGTGGTGACCCAACGACATGAACCAATCTTTTAAAATTGCTTTCACTCCATTCAAATTGAGAAAGTCCTTTCACGAAACCATGCTATTCCATATTTTTTTAATGCAAACAGTCGAGAGAAAAACTTGTGCTCAGTCTCCACTGGCATAAATAACCCAGTTATCTTAACTTCTTGAATTTAATAACCCAGGTTATCTGAGGGTGTCCATTACAAACGATCCCAATTATAAAGAAAACCCGGTTATTTAACGAGATACGGGGAAGTCTCTGAAATAGCACATTCCTTTGCTTCATTCAGCTCTAAACCATGAATGAAAAATTTGATTTTCAGCAGCTTCCAAGACTTATGTGATTCCAGAAAAATACCTGGCGTTCTTTTATAACAACAAATTCTTCGTTTCCTCAGCAATCTCCATCAAAAGTTAAGGATTTCCAATACATACCACAAATTCCAAATGTTGGAAAATGTACAAAACCCGGTTCTTTTTCTCTGCAGTGGACACCATCAAACATTCGGGTTTTGAAGAATCGTTAAGTTCTGAAGGATATTTTTGGCAGTGGACATATAGCCTAAGTACATTACTTAGTAGCTAACATCAAAATGATACGAATCGGCTACATTCAATAAATGGAAACTATTAACTAAATGCCTAATATACAAAGAAAATTTTTAATTTTAATGTTAGAAATAAGACAATTTTTCTTTCTTTTCCTGTAAGACTTTTTTGGCATTTCATCAGTAATTTATTGGACAGATTGTACACAAACATAATTAAGCTAGTTCTTAGACTAAAAATTTACATTCCTCTTTCTCTAATACAATGGAATGAAAACTTGCAACAGTTTAATGAGCGTAGTAGAAAATGTAAATAAATAAGAAACAAACGTGTGGAGAAATTTAAGGTGGCATTTTAAAGTGGAAAAAATACAAATTTAACAAAAACATTAAATGTTAGTTAAAAAGGACATTAGGCTCTCTGGGAAGCAACTAGCATTTTTTTTCCTCAAGGATTCATGCTCAATCAAACTCTTAGACAAATCAAATATTTATGTATGACAGGATAAAATTTTTAATTCACCATTGATGTGCACAAAAAATGATTGCCTATCCCGATACACATTTTTAAAAAAGAATTACTTATAATCTGTTTACATTCTTCATTGTACAGAGATATATATTAGTTATTATTATTATTATAAACAAATGATTGAATAATAAATTATCGTTTTTTGTCCATAAGAAATATCTAAGTTTCAATATACAGAGATATGCACTTCATGTAAAAACAACAAAAAGTAACAAAAACTGCAGCAGATGTTTAAACTTGCTTCGTACAGTGCAGCATCATCGACTTAAATTGATATTTAAAAAAAAAAAAAAAATTTAACCTGCAATGATATTTTTTTTTTTCCTTCGTATTTTAGCAGCAAATTAATTGTAAACTCTTTCTTGCTTTATCTTTTTATTTTAATAACACGGAATGTTACAAATGGACAGCAAAACATTATTTTAAATATTTATCTGCCAATTAAACAACTTAAAAAAAGTTATTACCACAAGAGCTGACAATAGACCCCCTAATCCCCCCAATTAAAAAAAAAAAAAAAAAGAAAAAAGAAAAAAAAAGAACAAAAAAGGCATATTTCTTACAAAAGGAGATAAATATATAGACAAGGGCAAAAAAATACCTAGATCTGTATAAATCTTATCTAAAACAATCAAATCTCTAGATTTAAATAAACACCTACATTCATAGGTAAAATTAAGATGCTAAATTATCTAGAGACTGAAGACTGTATCATTTTTTTTTTAATTATCTTTGAAATCCAGGAACTAAAATTTTATTTAGTAAAGTCAAAAGAAAATATTTTAAATTAAAAATGAACTCCACACATTACACGAAGTGGCATTCTTTACTCCCCCCTTTCCTAAAAATATGGTTTCGAAAAATTTCTGAATAGATTTTTCAAGGCATCATATAGACCGTGTAATTTGTGGATCATTACAAAGAAAAGAAAAAAGTGCCCCCTCCTCCCTTCCCCAACCTCAAAAAAAAATAATGGCTGGAGAAGAAAGAAAATAAGTCGACTATCAGCCATTATCGTTAATTAGCCTTGTTTTCATCATTTTTTTTTTTCCTTTTACTTTAAATCTATCATACATGTTCTCAACAGCAGCCAGACCCTGATGGTTTAACAGGAGTACTGTTATTTATCTTCATGCTCGGTGAAGTCGTGTTAACAGACGACGAGGGCCCCATACGATTCTTTATTTCCGCAGCCATCGTCATGAACGCTTGTTCAACATTTGTCGCACACTTAGCACTAGTTTCAAGAAACGGGATTCCCAACTGATCAGCATATTCCTATTAGGTGGATAGAAGAATAAATAAGCCCAAAATTATCTAAAGAAAATTAAAAATTAAAAAATAAGTTACATATAAAAATAAATAATAATATACCTTTGCCGTTGTGTAATCCACGACTTTTTTGGTTGTAAGATCACATTTATTACCAACAAGTAATTTGTTGACAGTTTCACAAGCATAACGATCTATTTCCTGCAGCCACTGTTTTACGTTGTTAAATGATTCCTAGGATAAAAACATTAATCAATTTCTGCAATAAGTAATAAAACAAGCATTTTAACCCTTTCAGTCCCAGTGTCCATTACAATGGACATATATGATTTTTATGTGTTTGGCTCTTAAATTCATGTGTAAGTATTATTTCTAGCTTTTCTATTTGTTTATTACATTATAAAAATTTTTAAAGACACCCATCTCCATTGTGATGGAAGCGAGTGAGTGATGTATCGTCCTGAGCCACAAGCCTAAACTATTGTATTTTTATCATTAGCACATTATTAGCAGTGACTGTATGCCACTAATGGTCACCCATCCAGTGACTAGCCGTGCCAGGAGTGACTAGACTCTGCGAAAGCCTGCTACAGCCTCTTTTTTTTTGTTAAAAACCGAATTAAAATGCATTTTCATTTACTTTGCATAAGTTTATGGGTACATAGTGGCAGCAGCAGCAATCATGTTCATTGCCTAAGGTTGTGAATGTGTTTGTTTTATTTTTGACGACTCAAACCCAAAGATGGTAATCAAAAGAAGTAAACCCGAATAATGTTCACTTTCAGCGAAAAAGGGATATCATAAGCGACTGATGGATTAGAGAGGGATCTAATCATATCAAATAAAATTTTGTCACTTGAAAAATAATGATCAGAAGACAAATTAAGAGGTTTGTAATAACTAACTTATATTCACTAACACATTCCTAATGGGAGATATTGCTGTAACTGACAACTTGGCTCTTGAACAACTGCAGTGCAGTTTAACAGTTCACTTTAAATACATAAAAAATTTTTAATTTCATGGTTTTACTTACTTGATCTGTGCAGTCGTATACAACAATTATACCATGAGCACCCCTGTAGTAACTTGAAGTGATAGTGCGAAATCTTTCCTGTCCCGCTGTATCCCACTAAAATATTAATAGAAGATTTACAATTGTATGGACTATAAACAGAACATCTAAGTTATGTAAAATTAAGATATTAAGCTGTGTAATTTTAATTGCTTACAATCTGCAGTTTTATCGTTTTCCCGTCCAATTCTATTGTTCTAATTTTCTGAAATAAAAAGAATCTGGTGTAAGAACTTTTGTGAATTTTTAAGGGTATAGTAAATTTCTTAAATATCCTTTATAATAAAAGCCCCTTAATTCAGCACTTGACTGTTCAGAATATTTGATAATCAAGAAATCAAGGAAGAAAGATGGCCCAGTTTCTGTATTAAACTCAATTTTCCAGTGATCCGAAACTTCTTGTGCAGTTCTATTACATCTGACAGTCAATTTCAGAATTGTGGCCCCAAAAGTATAGGACACCAAAGTATAGTTCAGCAACTACGCAAATAATAATATTCAATTTTATTTTTTATATTTCTAAGATTAATTACTGAATATTTTTTTATATTTTTAGTTCGTCTTGATAAACTGTTTAGGTTGGTAATTCAGCACTTTCCATGATCTGACTGCAACCAGATTCTGTCCATGCTGGATTAAAGGGCTTTTACTGTAATATAGCTTTAAAACTATTCTTTTTAACTCTTGAATGTTTAGTTTTGGCTTTTATTTATTGATATAATGCTAATAACTATTAAAATTGATGAAAACTAAACAAAATTTTTACTTACAAAATCCACTCCAATGGTACTTATATAACTCTCCGTATACGTATCATCCTAAAAAGAGAAAAAAAATAAAGATCTAAAACACATACACAGTTTCATTGTGCGCTATTACAGTTACAATACTTAGGTAACAGTGGTGTCACAAAATAATTCAAACAAATATTAAAAGAATAACTCGAATGCATTTTTCATCCACTTGAAACCGACAACCAATAGCGATTGCCTATTTCTTCAGCTTTCTGAACAACATGAAGTTTAAAAGTAGCAATGAACTTCTGTAAAGTTTTGGCATGTTGTAAAAATAAAACTTACAAAAAAAAAAAAAAAATAATAAAAAAATAAAAAAATAAAAAAAAGCCAATCACAGCCGATATCTTTATTTTTGGAATTCCTCAATTCCCCTGTCAATCCAACAGTTAATTTTTAGCATGGTAATCTTTTAATACCAGTACGGTAACTTAATTTTGGGGTCCATTCCATTGCTCAACTGATCAGAGTTCATCTATGAAAAATATTACGTACTGGCCAGGTCTGCCTAAGGGCTGCAGATATTTCAAATTTAAAAACAATAGCAGTGGTTATTAGGCCAAAAAGTATAATAAATACATTTTAAGTTCATACAATCCCCTGCATAAAATTAGGATTACCTTCTGTATACATACTCTTAGTAAAATTTCTTATCATTGCACAGCTTTCTTTGGAAACAAAAGAAATATACAGAGCAGTATGTAGCTATTAAATTAAATATACAAATTAATAAAATAAAATCAGTAAAATAACAAAAATACAACAAAATCATAATATTTTACTTTATTTACTTACAAGGGAATCCCACATAGCCTATCCGCTTTAACAATGGAGAATTTGTATGGTTATGTATGCTCAAATTTTTTCGTTTTTGCGGTTTATTTTGAAAGAAACAATGTTGCACTCTTATTTTGCAAGCATCAGATGAGTAACTTTTCAATATGGTGGAAATCTGTGATATACGTGTTTGAGGGATTCCCTTGTTAGTCCTGTTTATGGTCAGCCCCCGACTTATGAAATCGATAAGAACCGGAAAACCTGTCCAAGTCGATATTTCGCAAGTCGAGAATGATATACAATACGTTCTGACGAAGACAGAGGTAAACGAATTAAGGTTTTTTTTACTTAATACATACTTAATCATATTTACTTAACATAATGCGGAGTATTTTTGGACATACAAAGCTGGTTAGGTTAGTGAGTAACATATTTCAATTTGGTTGGAGTCTGAGGTACAGGTTCGTGTGGGTCTCTTATTAGTACAATTTTTAACTATTTATTATAAATAAACAAAATGTACAATGAAAATCCAGGTAAAACACTAGGTAGATATAAAGAAAATCTGCACTTCTAAATGGAGCGTTATATGCAATGGTAATGCTATTTAACAACACAACTGACGCATCAGCGAAACAAATATGCTTTAAATTGTAATTATATCAATTCAGCAAGTTAATTTTGTCAAATGGTACAAGAAAGATTCTCCTTTTTTGCAAGAAGAATATTAAATGGTAAAAAAAGTGACAAGGATATTTCAACAGCAGCAGTGAGATTTCTATTTAACCTAAAAAACGGGCAAAAAAATATGTAGAGCATTTCTTTGCCTCAATACTATCAGCGTATGTCACCACTGGTTTAGTTCACAAAATCAATCATACCCTCCAACCCAGCATTCGATGAGACTCAACTTAGCTTACCAAAGAATTTAACAACAGTTTTGATGCAATCTGACATCTCAGATTCAACCACTGTTGAGTTTAACACTGCGATAATAGAGAATTCATCACTAAGCATTCAGTTTATGGAGGCCAACTTCGCTAATAACAGACGGAGTTTTCTTACAAGCCTTTAAAAACATTCGAGTTCTTGGAGGTTTTTGTCATTAACGATACTGGCAAATTTCAAGTTATATTCACAGATTTAGAATAAAAAAATTTTTTCACTTAATTAAAACAAATATTAAGTAGTGATGAAGAGCATGAAATAACATGAGTATTTAGGATTTGGTCGACTAACTTAAATCAATTTCAGTCATAACCAACACTTGAATAAGTCGAATAAAGTACAAGATTTAAAAAAAAAACTACTACGTACAGTAGAAACCTCTTCTAACGAAATCCCATAGGACCCTAAAAAAATGTTATAACCGGTTTTTGTTATAACTGATAAAATTTTAAAACAGTACACAGGACATCAGGTTTTTTTCAAATACTATACATATTTTATATAATGTGTATTACTGTCAGAGATAATGAATATACTAAACAAAGTTTAAAATAATTTTTTTTTTAATTTTATCCGCATTTTTTATGATGGTTGATAGAGTTGATGGGGGGGGGATGTTGAATTACCTCGCTAATTGCAGTTTATTAACACTGACGTTTTCAACCGCTTCCAAAATTTTTACCTTTGTTTCTAATGTCACTGAATTAAGTTTTCTTTTTGATGGATTTGAAGCCATAACCGATTAAATCAACGTGGCACAATCAACGAGATTAAAGAAAGACAACGTGATTTTCGTTAATTTCTCTTCGGCCACGCGTGATTTACGAAAAATAAAAGAATGACGGGTAATCCAGAGACCATCAATAAGGATGTCTCTGGGGTAATCGATCAAATTTTCCAGAACAGTCTGGGGGAGCGCTCTTGTAATTTACTAACAAATTACATCGAACCAATGTGATCGCCGATTTACTCAAGTTTATTAGAGAACGATGAACAGGATTTCCTAAAATGACATACACTGTAAAAGGAAACAAACTTGAAACTGGCGACAAAATAAAAAAAAAATGACGAAAGAAAACGTAAAAATAAACACGAAAATTCATCGAAATTATAAAGCTCTTGCACAAGCCGCCATTTTGTTTTCGTAGCGAGAGAACTGAGCCTAGATAAACTACTCTCACGAAGCTCAGGAGTGCATGATTTTACGAAAGCGCTCAATGTACGAACACTGCCATATTCATAGTTTACACTAGCGAATAAAATTAAAAATCAGTGCAAAACTTAAAAAAAAAAAACACGGGAAGATGTACAATACTCATTTCCAAAAAAGTTGGGACAGTGCAAAATATATAGAAAAAACAAAAACGGATGATGTAACAAAACTTTCTCGCGAATACAAAATAGCCGATATGTTTATGAAATGACATAAATATACTGTGTGCACCAAAACATTTTGTATCGTGGCCGGGACGTTCATTTTGAATGGGGGTGTTGCAACACGTTCCAAAATAGTAGGGACATACGTTGTAGAAAGCGCCGTTAGTAGTGGAACCTTCCGAATTGTTCGGGAATAATCTAGAATGATGACGTCGTACTACATTCCGTATAAATAACAGTTGCCATCCGTCGTTCAGGTAACTTATTCGGAACGATGGGTCGAGGCAAGCCAGTTAGCGAAGATCTTCGTGTTCGAATCATTCAAGAATTCACAAACAACGTTTCTCAGCGTGCAATAGCCAGAAGATTTAACCTGTCATCATCTACAGTACATAATATTATCAAGCGCTACCGAGATAGTGGTGAGATCACAGTTCGGAAAGGCCAAGGTAGAAAACCTATTCTGAATGCTCGAGCTCTTCGGATCCTCCGACGTCACTGCGTCACGCATAGGAATGCTGCGATTACAGACATAGCCACGTGGGCCCGCAATTTCTTCAGGAAGCCATTATCGTTGAATACTGTACGCCGGTGCATCCACAAATGCAAACTTAAGTTATACTGTGCACAACGGAAGCCATACATCAACAAACGACAGCAACGTCGCCGTCTGATATGGGCTCGAGCTCATCGCAATTGGTCCCAAGCACGCTGGAAGAACATATTGTGGTCCGATGAATCAACCTTTACGATTGTTTACGAAAATAATGGACGCCGTACACTCCGGACCAAAGACAAAAAGGATATTCCCGCGTGCTACAGGCGTTCGGTACAGAAACCACCGTCTGTCATGGTCTGGGGCTGTATTAGTGGCCATGGAATGGGAGACTTGCACATCTGCAATGGCACCGTCAATGCTGAAGCGTATATACAGATCCTGGAACAAGCTATGGTGCTATCTAAGAGGCGCCTGTTTGGACGACGTCAGTGTATATTTCAACAAGACAACGCCAGACCGCATGCAGCACGCATAACTTCTGCATGGCTACGTCGGCAACGCATTCGTATGTTGGATTGGCCCCCTTGCAGCCCGGATCTGGCGTATTATTAAACGAAAACTATGACAGCGACGACCCCAGACAGTTGAACAGCTGAAAACCTATATCCAAAAGGAATGGGACAGAATTCCGGTTACGGTGTTAGAAAGATTGGTGTCATCGATGCCCAGAAGATTACAGTGTGTCATCAAGAGGAGAGGTGACGCCACACCGTGGTAAACGCCGTGCTGTCCCAACTTTTTTGGGAGTGTTTTGTACGTGCCAAACAGGAAAACCACCTGTATCTTTCTTTAAGCATATAAGATATGTGATCCCATGCCTAATTTATCGTTTATGTATTGTAATGCGTTGAAATAAACGGCAATACAATAATCCAAACAAATGTTGGAGTTCTTCTTATATGTTGCACTGTCCCAACTTTTTTGGGAATGAGTATTGTATTTTTTTCTATTAAGGATAAAAAATTCTTCGTTCTAGCCAGTTTTGTTCTAGAAATGTGTTCGTTCTAAATAGCTAACATTTAATGTCTTTTTCTCTAAGGGGACTGGGATACAATACGTTTTTCGTTTTAACAGATTTTGTTATATACGGGTTCTACTGTACTAAGTATTTCTAATGATAAAACACTTGAACAGTCTTGAATTAAAGATATTTACTTTGCAGAGTTCAGTTTGTAATAGGTATTTTTCAGTAAAATATCAGCTTTCAAAGAAAATTTCAAGTTAAATTCCAACCAGATTAAATACTGTAATATTTTTTCAAATTAAGACAATCTTCTTAATTCCAAGCTGGTATTTTGAATTTTTTTTTTGGGGGGGGGGGGCCCCCCAATAAGAAGGATGCCTCTTATATTGTCAAAATTTTGGGAACAATAACCAGCTTGTGGAGAGAATGCCTTTTAATTCTCATGTTAGTTTCCATAATTAGTATGCTCCCAAACAGACTGCAGGCATTAGCAGAATTATAAAATAGGCTAATTTCAAATATTTAAATCATAATCGCCACCTATTTAGCTTTTGTTGGCAAAAATCCCTCATCAGAAATCATTGTCTGCCATCTTGGATTTCAGGGAAAACTAGCATACTTGTGGATTGTAGACTTGTAGGATGGACAACTGTAACTGGATCCAAAACGTGAGAATATTACACAGAATATCCATTTACATGGAATTACAAATCCTCTTAAAAACTCAATTTCCTTGTCTGCTTGAGTTAACCAAGCACAATGTGATGCTATCTTAGATTTTTAATCATATTAAGATCACAAGCTTGTTGACAACACATTTTAAGAGGGATTTGAAATTCAACCTTTATCTTTCAGTTATCTATTAAGAGGAATGAACACTGATGGGAAATGAAACATATGGTCCCTATGCAAACAACACTTCAATTCTGAATATTTAATATAAAGGGATTACCAAATCTAGAATTATAAAAAGCACAAATGAATGCCACTAAAAGATTTGGAGAGGAAAGAATATGCCTATAGACATTCAGCTGTTTAATAACTTAACAAATGGAATATGGTAACTAGCATAATAGATGGGGGTGCTGAATATTAAATATCTTCAAAATGGTGCCATCTAAAAGCACGGTTATTTCTACACAATTAAGTACACGGTAATTTTAAATTATTTTCAGTGCACAAAACATTTTCATTTTGGCATGATAATGAAGTTGAAATGAAAAACGTTGAATAACTGTGGAAAGCGACATAATAGAATATGACATTGACAATTCCCTTTGACATTGAATAATGAACCCAAAGGGTTCGAAATACGTATATGTCCAGTAAAAATATTTTGTGGATAAGAGGTGTTTCTTCTGTTATTATGATAATGAAGTCCTGAAATTTAAACGTACAACAAGAATCAAGTTTCACATCTATACTTTCATGCAATTTAATGCAGAGCAAGTTGGATTACATAGTAAAATATAATGAGATCTTTTCAAGAAGTACCAGCTCTATATAGCAGTTACCACGTTTATGTTCTAAGGTGCCAAAGATGCAACATAAAATTCTACTGTCAACTGAAGGTGAAATGGCAATTTTTTGTCACAACCTAATGGTCACCGTAATAGCGTTTAATCATATGAAAATCAGTGAAAACTGAAATTAACAGTTTTATGTACTGATCCAAATTTTCAAGCCTTCACACGTTTTATGTAATGAGAGCATCATTCAAAAGTGAAACAAACATATTGGGCTACATTTATCAAATTCACAATAAGCTATTTTACATAGATAAACACGATACGCACATTATGCCAAAACCTATCACAGTAAAACCTTGAATTTACGAAATTCCCAGTTATGAAGTCTGAAATCCCAAATTTCCCCTTTTAATTTCCATATAATAAACTTTAATCTTTAAAAAGTATTTTTATTTCAGAATTCAGATTTTACGAAAGCATTATTATAATTGATAGGAAATATTTGTTCACTGGACCAATTATTTCTTACGTTATTTGATTAACTAACCAATGTTCAATAGCACTATAAATTCGCACTTTTTACAGTTTAGAAGAATTTGGCTCCAGAAACAATCACCAATTGTTTCAAGAAAGCAGTTTCACTTTCAGAACAAAAGGGAATATTGAAAGTAAAACTGAATGTGAATTACATGAGAGTCCATGCTGAAAATCAAGATGACATTGAATGTGAAGGATTTGAAGAGTAGGTTACATTTACAAGACAAATTTTCAGAGTTTGTTAACATCGATACAAATGTTTTAACTTCTGTTAAACGATGGTGAAATTTGCGATCTTGTCAAAAATGGCAGTGAAGAGAATGAATACAATAACAAAAGACAATATTCCATCATAAATCAATGTCTTTAGATATTAAAAACTCTTTAGAAATACTGAAAGACTTTTCTTGAACTTTCAAATCATTCAAATAATCAGTTAAACTGAAATTTGCATCAACCAACAATTTTAAATTAATTTTCAAAAACCAAATTAATTTATGCATTAAATTTTTTTTTGTTGTTGTGCAGATTGTTAATGTACAATATAATAATGTTAAAATCTCATTATAGTCAAATTTATTTATTTTCTTTTTCTTTACAAAGTTCAAATTTAACAAATAAATATTGATCCTTTGAAATTTGTAAATTCAAGGTTTTACTGTAAAACTTATTTACTTTATTAAACATGTTTGGTTTAGTGGCCATGGTCTTATGTTTGGTTCTATGGCTCTCTTTTTTTGTCAACAACTTCAATATTCTTAATTCCAAATTTTTTTTAAAGAAAGATTGCAAAATATGCATTAGTTCACATGTGTTCAAAGCATCTGACAAATCTGTAAGCTAAAATGAAAGAGGAATAAATTGCTATGTTGACTTAGCATTTGCAAAATTCAGAAAAAAATTCCTAACCTGGGATTTGGCAAGTTCTAAAACAGGTAGGGTTTTAAAGGTCCTTCCTGTATTTAAAGCTTGTCAAAACATAGCAAGATAAAAGGTCAGCATAAATTTTTTTACACTGTTTATTCACCAGTGGGAAATGGTCAATCATATCAAATCCAACACTTTTCTTGGGATTTCATGATACATGAAAATTCTTAAAATAATAATTCATGGGTATTTGTGAAGTATCTTCGTATAAATTCAAACATAAAATCGAAAATTTAATTTAATTGCAAGCTTACTTCAATCATGCAATATAGAATCAAAAATAACTATTGCCCTACTTCAAAGAAAACAAAGTCTGACCAATTAAAAATAGATTCTAATTTTAATTTTCCAAATTCCTTGCAGTTCTCAGATGAATTGTGCTTGTGTGGTAGGCCCCCCCCCCCCCACTTTAATTTTCAAATTTCAACTGCTGGAAATTTTATTTCAAGAATTCCACAAGAATTAAATGAACATCCATAGTGTAATATGATAATAGGGTAGCTATCTATCTATCACCCAATGAAACTGATACCTGAACACAGGTTGAATTTGGCAAGAATGAAATTCAAGATTTACATTCAAAGTGTGAATATGAAAATACTCATTATCTGGTCGAAATTTTATTTTTTTTTAAATGATATAAGGTTACCATTGCAAATTTGTGGTTTTAAGAATAAGCTGCCAATATAATTAAAAAATCCTGATAAAGGAAGATTTCTTAGCTAACATTAAACAGAACAAATAGGGAAAAAATTATTTTTGCTTTATGTAATCCCGTCAGAAGTCTCTAGCAGAAGTGAAATTCAATATTTTCAATAAATACAGAAAATAATTTTAACTTGAAAGTTTATAAATCTGAAACTGAAAACTGACAAATCTGAAGAATTGGCAGATTTAATACAGTAAAAATAGTGGACATCTTGTTTTTTGGCATAATATAGGTTGTCTAGTAGAAACACTACTACTCAGAGAAATATTTCAACAACAAACAATAATAAACTGACCCAAATGTTTGATTTTTCCTTTCTCAAGCCACATTATAAAAGGGCTGGATTCATTAAGCATTTGTATTGGAAAGATTAATGCTATTGGTCTCTTCCATTAATGAAACTTAATTAAAGCAGAGCTTCTCAACCTTTTTCTCTGGAGACCAGTAACATTAAAATAAATTATCTGCACGAGATCAGAGGTTCATTATTCAGAGTGATTTTGGGCATCAGCTGATCTGGCGTGAACGGAGAACTCATTACCACCAGCAGCAGATTTGTGAAGTGGAACTTTTATCATGCATAATAACACAACACAATTTAACATCTTTGCAGCAGCAATAAAATGACATAGCCAAGTTATTCCATCCAAGAAAATTCATTCCTGATGGCACTGGAATATTCCAGGAAGATAACACCAGAATTTCACAGAGCTCAAAATCGTTACGACTGATTCTGGTCGCATGATCAGTCATTTCATTTTCATTATACAATTAACTTTGAAGTTTATTTTGTAATTATCAAATTAACGATAATTTTTTCAGACCAGCAAAATTTTTCTGTGGACATTGAGACAAGCTGAATTAAACAACTCCATTGCAGAAGATGATTTGTAGTCAATTTTAGCATTTATATGCGTGTATGCTGCCATATTCAATAAACTGGTCTAGCAAAATTTTCAGTCTAAGTTTTAAACTTTTGGTCTCAAATTCAAGGCTTTATGGCAACTCAGTCAAAAAGTGCCATGTTGATATTTGTCAAGCAGCCAGAGGCAAACCAATCCTACCATTCTAACATCACTATGTTGAAATATTTAAGTTATTGGTAAAGTAATTCTACCATACACCAAGTATTATGCAAAAGTAATCAGGTATACCGGGTGTTCAATTTGAACATTTTTCATTCCACACTTTTTTTGATCTGATGTGTGGTTCTCAAGATATTTCAATGTCTTCAGATAAATTGAACACTCGGTATAGACCTATGAGATTGCCCAAATAAAAAGTAAGTGCGTCCTAGTGCATTCTAGTGACAGTGACTAACAGCGTTCTAGTGAAGGGGTATACCTGCTAGTATATTCCCGACGTGTACTGAAGTGCATAAATTACGACTTCACCTGCTGGTCTGTATACAACAAACATAAGGTGTAAAAATGGACAAGTCCATGACTACCACGAAACTTCGGCACTCAATCAAAAACCCAAGTCTTCTCTCACAATAGGCGATTCTTCTGCATGACAGTGTGCCACAGAAAGATTACAGGTGATCCCCCAAGTTTCCCTGCCTACAGCCCAGACTTGTCACCACATCTTTGGGTCGCTCAAGAAAACATTGCCAGGGAGATGTTTCCATATGAACGAAAACGTGAAGGATCCAGTGAAACGACTTTTTGATTCAAAAAACATCCACAATCCTTCTACATCAAGGAATTGAACTGCTGTGAAACTATGGGACCAATGCCTCAACAAACATGATTACTTTTAAGTTTCAAATAACGGTATTACATATCTAGACAGCGTCCAGTTTCCGTTTGGGCAACCCTTATAAGTCTCAAACTTTAAATTTTCAATCCAACTTTTTGCATCAAGTTTTTTTGTTTTTTTTTTAATATTCAGAATGCCTTCAAACAAATTATCAACCAATATAAACTTCAAGTTCCACACTTTAACTCGTGTAATTTTGAATGCACCATGGAAATTTTCTTTGGCAATCTCGACTGTGATAATTATGAATGGGGATCATGACTATTGAACACTGTAATTACATTCTGAGGTTCCTTTTCAAACAAATATTTTCATCCAAAATCATGAAACAAGTTTCATTTTGCCACCATGAAAGATTCTCATTTCACCTTTTGATTTAAATTTTTTTAGTGATTACCAAATAAAAATTCTTGCTTAAAAACAAATTTCAGCACCATGCAATACATAAGTAAATTCAAGCAATACATAAGTCAATTCAAGCAATACATGCATGAGGCATTTTTTAAAAGTTAACCACGAAATAAAACAAGGTACAGAAAAGGGAAGAAAAAATCCTGCAACCTGGATTCGAACCAGGGATTATGACTAGTGCTGTTCTAACCAATTGAGCTACCATAGACACCAATAGCTATACTGGTATTGAAGTCTTTACAACTTCTAAGAAGACACCCGAGACCCTAAATGGCAAAGCCCCCAATTCGAAAGTCTGGAATCCTTCCTACCCTAAAACACCACCATACTTAATGAAACATTGTACTGAACACAAAAAATTAGTAAACTGAAGAATATACTTCAATAATTTTTAAAACTACGTATTTTTAAACCTAATCAAATCTTTATCACATTTATGAATAAGAGGAAAAGGAAGAGCTGTTTTACCTCCACCCACCTTATCTTCAAGATTTCAAACTTAAAGGTCAGGTTTTTAAAATAAATGGTTATATTTTTATTTAAAGTTTTCCAATATCAACTAAGAATTTCCTAATGAATTACATACTCCATTCTCCTCTCCCCACAAAAATCACCAATGACCCAGTCAGGTGATAAAATATTTCACATCACTTCCTTGAACAAAACAAACTTCATAAAAATCATTGATTGAATTTAAAAAGTAAAATTTCACACTTGCTCCAATCTATTCATTCTGCAAATTGGTTTTAATTACATTTCCAAGTTCAATTCTAAAAAGTGGACCAAAAGTCACGAAGGGGTTGCAATATTTGATAACTTTTAAGAAAAACTCATTTCAATTTTATTTGTACATTTTTAGGGCGTATTTGTTTATTGCAAAGAAAGTAATTAGCCATAACTAAGACTCATGGTGCCATGAAAGTCGTCAGACTGATGAAATACAAACAACGTTGCGAGAACAATTACTTTCAAGCAGGCAAATGACAACAGCGATGTATGCCTTCTAATGCTTGCAGTAAATAAAGATAAAACAAATGTTTTCATTAAATTACGTTTTCCAAATGATCCTAAATCTTATAACCGTAGAACTTAAGATTTACAATCTCGGTTAATACGTAAACTTGCTACGAAATTATTCCGCTAACATTACGAACAGGTTTTATTTACAAACTCTAATATTCTGAAAAATGTACACAAAATTCATCTGAAATTCGCCTAAAAAACAAATTTTTCAATACTTGAAACAATTTTAATCAACCCTATTGATAAAACGCAAAAAGTCACGTGACATTAGAGTTTATCTGGGTGAGGTTTGGGCCAAGTCTGTTGAAATTGACAGCTATTTTATAACAGCAGAGCCATTAACGATGAATTAGGACGGATCTGAGGAGAGTGATGACACAGAGGTAGTTGAACAGGAACAAGCTCTTTCATTGAAAGAATTACCGTAAAAGATCTATTAACAAATTAAAAACATTATTTCTCGTGGACAGTGACGTTACCGATGAAGAATTTAATTTGTATTTCAAAGCAACAACTTTATTACTATAATAGGAAAATCGTTCAACATCATAAAAAACATATGTCAATTTTAGAATACAGATTAATATTGTAAAAGGCTACTGCAAATAGTGTACAATCAAATAATGTAATTTACAGCAAAAAATGGCATACAGGTTTCCATTATTTTCTCTTCCTGTTTCAATACAAAATCATTACGAAAAAATTTTTGTCCCGCAGCCGAATCCTAACATCAGAGTTCTACTGTAGTACGAATTCTGTTCTCGTTTGAACTGCTTCTTTATTTGTAATAATGACTTCAGCTCAAACGTCACTGGCAATTGCAAATGTAAGTAATCAACTCTGACGGGACTAAAATGCATTTGCATGAACACCATTGCTTTCAACACATTAAACAAGCATACCCATAAAGAAGACCTTGAGACCAACCATGGAACAGCTCACGACCTAACAGCAAACACAAATTGAGAAATTTTTGAGGGAAGAATGATTTCCCGTGGTTGCAACATAAGCTGGCCATCGTGTTCCCTAGTTTTGACAGTTCCCAGCTTTTTCTATGGGATATAACAAGGAAAAAGTTTGTTAACAAGCCTTAGAGCACTTAAACACAAAACCCTAAGGGCTACCATGGAAAATATTGTAGAAAGGGCACGTTTGTGAGAAGAAAATGGACGCCATTACAAAAAATTTTCACATATTGTGTAAATTTATTTCCTATATGTAATGTATATGATACAACAGTATTGTAAATTTAAAACAAAGGGATTACAAAATATCGAAACCCTTTGTAACTTTTAGCCTCTACATGGAAAACATCAGGATGGGAGGGGAGGGGTTGAATTCTTAATATCCCCCACCAATTTCAAAACTACTCTCCCTGACAAGGGAAACATCCAAACCTTATCTCAGTTTCACAGTAAGAAATCTCATATTATTCTGAACATCACGATTTCTTATTTTGCAAGCACCAATAGTAGCTTTAGATGAGTAACATATTTCAAGTTGGTGAGAAACTCAAGGCGCATTTGTTTATTCGTTCAATGTGATTTTTTTGCACTGAGTGCACGCACTAGCCATTTGAAGTAGCTCTTGTGCGGGCCACGAGAGGTGTTCGGAGATTTCCGTGCACTTCGTTCTAGTGTTTCACGCACGAAGGTAAAATCAGGGTCGTTTCGGCATCGTCATGTCGGTTTGGCTCAAAACGCACGAACCGTTTGGTGAAAGATCGTGCACAGACAGAAACCACACTAAACGGTGATTACATGGGCACACTATCGACATAATCATCGTGCAAATCGTACGAATAAACGAATGCGCCTTCGGATACAGGTTCGAACAATTCCCTTCCGAGTTTGGAGACTGAGAACTCTTCACCTCTCTTACGAAGTTAGAAAAGTTAAACTGTAGAAACCAAAAACCAAATTTTTCTTACAGCAAATCGCAATAGAAGACATGACTTCCCAACTCCTGAATCTCCAATGAGCAACAACTTGAAAAGATAATCACTAAAAGAAAGAAAAAATGAACAGCATTCATTAATTTTAATAAAATGAGAAAGATAAGAAAATGTGAATCTAAGAATATAAATAAATTATTATTATTATTATTATTATTATTATACATGTATCAATATGATTACAGGTAGATTACATCATTTTTTCAAATAATTGTAGAAAAATAAAATTTCTTCAGAGATTAACTAAAAACAATGGAAGAATGAAGTGCACAAAGGCAAAGATTCAAATCCCAATGTCCACAGTATTTACATTCCTTCTCTCCCCCAACATAACCTTTGTGATGAAGCTAATCTCATTTAAGAAAAATCAGATAAATGGTTTCTAAAAAAAAAAAAAAAAAAAAAAAATCCATTTTGAAAACAAGGAACTTTGATTCAATTTAACATCAACGCACTTAATTTGACAGCTTCACCTGGCCGAGAATAAATTAAAAAAATAAAAAAAAAAAAATCTATAAACACATACTTATTGAAATAACAGTTCTTTAAGTTTGCCGAATAAATATGCACAAAATTTCTTCATCTCTAAATACCAGTTACGGTAAATCTAGTTACTACTGCACACAATGAATTTCAACCACAGGTGCTTTCTGCTTTTGTTAGAAAACAACTTGTCCTGCAAACAGCTTCAGGGTTTTTTTTTGGTCATGCAAGGTGAGCTTGAATAAAAACACCAGCATAAACAACAAAGCAGTTTTCTAGGTACAATATTATCAATTTTTTTCCTCCCCCCACACAATTTCTGCCCCCATAATAATAATAAAAAACAACGTTCATAGATTCAAAAATCAAAATGTCTTGATTCACACTATAAAGTACCATTCCATGGAAAATTAAAATCTATCGGAATGTTAGTCCATTAAAAAGCTATTAACTTGAAATAACGGAACAAAATTTTAATAAAACATAGAAATTAATATGACAACTCCGAAAATTAAAAGTTTCTTTATAAACATGGTTATGGATACATTTCAGTAGCCAAGGTAACTTCTAAAGCATGTGATGATTATATAGATACAGCCCCGAGCATATTCGTGGGAGTTTAATCTTCTTATTGAGCTTTATGATTAAAAATCTAAGATTGATATGCAATTTGAGTTCAATTGCATATCTTTTCCATTTAAGCAAAATGATTTTGTTAATAATGATTTTAAAACATACTCATTGACTTATTTACTCAAATGTTGTGGAAGAATTTTGAAATCTTGGAGAATCAAAAGTTTTGCTTTTTCGAGTTTCGTTCTCGAGAAAAGCTGTTTATGTCCAAAGGTTGTATTGCATATTGTTTCGAAGTAAACTTCATTCAAAGCTACAATCACGTAGTATTTATAATGTTTTCCTACAAGCTATCTCGTAATACATCAAAAAACTTCTGGCAATATAAAAAATTGAAAGGCGGCCAAGTTTTAGCTTTCAAAAGAAACAGTTTTCATTAAGTCAGTCGCAGTTCTTTCCGAGAACGCAAATTCAATTTCATGTTAGGCAAAAAGTTATCATCGTGGTTACTCTCTTGCTAGTTTTTTAAGAATATTTAATGAGGATTTACTAATTCGAAATTTTTTATTTTAGAAATTATATAAAAATTGATGAAAATTAAAGATTTTTTTTAAAAACTCAAATCAATGAATAGATAGGAGTCATGAAAGTAATGTCTCTGAAAAGCGACCCATTATCTCTATGATTCATGAACTCGTTGTTGCCACTGCAATCAATATGCTACCGAGTATCATAAGTGTCGGTTAATAAGAAGGTATTTTAAGAAGTGGCTTAAATATTCATTCAAAGGGGGGTCTATGTACTCTAAATATTCATTCAAAAGGGGGAAATATGTGATATTCATATTTTTTAAACACTAAATTTATTTCAAAAATAAAAACAGCCTTGAAGGCTAAAAAAAATTGCTGACGAGTTTTATTTGAGAGTTTCTTAACTATTAATAACGCTTAACCTCGCTTCAACGACGACAATAATTATCCCAACATAATTTATAAATTATACAACAATAAAATATTGTGTTGGAGTTTGTTTAGGACGTAATGTTGGGAATATTACCATTACATAGCTTTTTCAGAAAACGCTATCTAATCCTCCTGTGTAAACACCTTCTCGTCATTCATTTAAAACAAAGAAAGCAAAAATAAAAGCAAGTTATACGTAAACTTTATCTTTTAAATGCCTACACATCCATTACAGAAGCATAAAACCTGTAGGTGATCATTAAAAATGAATATTATTTCACTTTTATTATTCAATATCCTTAATCATAAACTAAGCCTAAGTGAACTGTTGATGACGTCTTACGTAATTTAAAAGTATCTTTGCGAATTTCTACTTACTATTCTGGATTCAGCGTTGACATACTAGCAGTTTGTGAATTTTTGATCCCAACCTTGGTAAAGTTTAAATCAAAATAATCAACGCAAAGTGGAACGACCAACCCGTCTGGATGTGCGAAATACTTGTCAAAATGGCTACCACCACCCTCTGTAACAATATCGCCCTAGAGGGAACAAGAGGATTGCTCGGTCAATGACGTCATCAAAAAAAAATACGGCCAACGTGGCAAATACAAATGTGATTCACTTAAAAAGAATCGTTAGACTGGGCGATATAAACGATTACTCACAAGATATCGTTGTTTGTTTCTTTGAATTTAATAAAAATGAAATAATTCAATGTTGTTTGGAAAGCAGCGGTATGCTTTCTGAGTTCGAGAGTGTGGGTGATGAGGATTGCTCATGCGTTAGCTTCACGGTGGGAGTTGAAGTTTTCAGTAATTTTAATCAATTTATTTTTTTTATTTTTAATAATTTATTCTTAGCTTATTTTAAAGAGTTGCGGGAGTATAATTTGCGTTTATGATTGTGAGGAGAGATTTCACATTAATCCCATTTTCCAATGAAACTGAGAATTCATTCATAAAGAAAATTTCGGTTTCGATAACGAGGCGCTATCTTCTGCGTCTAACATCCCACTTCATCCATTCTTCTAATATTTCTGACATTACTTTTCTCATTTATTTAACATAGGAAAACGCAGCATAGCCAAAGCTTTGAATGTAGAAGCTTGAAGCTGGAAAAAAATGATTTCATAACAAATTCAACGGAAAGAGGAGGGGCTAGAGTTATGATGTCGAAATCCACCCAACGTCAGATAATGCGAATGGTCACATGCTTTACTTTAATTGGCAACTTAATACAACACAAAGCTTGAAAAGAAAGAAAGATTATTTCCCGGTGGGTTAATGATGCGCATTTAAAACACTGTTATTGCTATAGATTTACAATACAGTAGTAAAGAGCTTTTTATTTCTGACTTAGCTACAAAATGACTCCATTTACTCCAAAATTAGTTTGGATTTTTAAGATCCAGTAATCATGGCCCTGATATATATTGGAAAAGATGACGAAAATTTTTATTGCAATCCCAGTTTTAAAATAGCATAAGTTGACTCGATGGTTGAGTTTACTAAGTTAATTGGAAGAAAGGAAAACGTTTTTACAAACGGTTGCTGAGTTCATGTAAAAACAGCAAATTGAAATGTATTGACTATGAATAACGAATTGTTACTCATTCTTGCAATCTTGATTTAATAAAGCGGGGATGACGTTGGAAAGGGGAAAAAGTTTATTGAACAAAGTACGAGGGATTTTTCAAAAGTTTTGAAAAAATAAAAAGAAAGTGTACCGTGGAACGAACTGTATAGAAAGAAAAAAAAACTCTTGCCACAAAAGAAAACTGAAATAACGGAAGGGTCTAGGACGATACAGATGCTACAGGGTGTCTCAAAAAAATGTACTAATACTTTGAATGAATATAAAAACATTATTTATGAACATAGAGACAAGTTTAAAGGCTTGAATTACAGAAAACAAATGTAATTAATGAATCATGTTCGCAAATGTTCAAATTGATGACCGTCATTGTCCAGACCAAGCTGATAACGCGCACCATGGATTCACAAACGTCACGAAACGGTTCATTTGGAATATCGCGGCATTGTCTTTCAATTTCCAATCCTTGTTCTTGGTTTTGTGCGATAAACTCTGTCCTTGAGGTATCCCCATATAAAGAAGTCCATTGGCATGAGGTCTGGGGAACACACAGGGTATTCAATGCTACCCCTTCGCCCAATCCATTGGTGCATGTTAACAGCTCTGAGAGGTGTGTCCCGATAAATGGCATTAAGTCGAGACCATTCACCGTGGGTGTTGGACTCTGCCAAGGGTGCGTGCTGTCGCCCCTCTTGTTCATTATCTTTATGGACTGGATAGACAGGGGCAGCCGAGGCGATGAGCGTGTTTGTGTGGACTGCCTGGTGGAGAAGTTGCTCTTTGCTGACGACCTTGTCCTCTTTGGGTGTTCTCGCACGAACTTTCAGCATGCACTAGACCGGTTTGCAGCCAAATGTGAAGAAGCTGGGATGAAGATCAGTGTGGAGAAAGAATTGGATGCTCGGATCAGTGCAGCAAGCTGTGTCAGACGTGAACTGTGGCGATCCGTGGTAACGAAACGCGAGCTGAGTAACAAAGCCAAGCTCTGTTTTCAAATCTTTGTCCCGATTCTCATCTATGGTCATGAGGCTTGGATAATGACCGAAAGGGTGCGATCGCGAGTACAAGCGGCCGAAGTGCGATTTCTGAGAGGTGTGGCAGGTATTACCCTAGTAGATAGAGTGCACAGCAGCACAATAAGGGAGTCTTTAGGTGTTGAGCCGCTACTTCTCCGCATTGAGAGATCTCAGTTGCGCTGGTATGGCCACATGATATGGATGCTGCAAACTGGTCTTCCTAGGCAGTTATTTTCCAAGCCGGTGGGTAAGAGACCAAGGGGTCGGTCTAGAACCAGGTGGCTAGACTACATGAAGAATCTGGGTTCGAGTCGCTTGGGTATTACCAGGGAGGACATGTGCCTGATGGCAGAAGATCGCGATTGCTGGAGATCCTCCATAGGGCTGCTGCCCCCACGACCCTAACGGATAAGCGGGTTTGAAAAGTAAGTATTCTTTAATTACATTTGTCTTCTGTAATTCAAACCTTTAAACTTGTCTCTTACATTCATAAATAATGTTTTTATAGTCATTCAAAGTGCTGGTACATTTTTTTGAGACTCCCTGTATTATATTCATTGCCGACACGTTTCGGTGTAATAACAGAATGCATCGGCAATAAATATAAGGTGCACCTAAAAAGTTCAGTAAATGGAAGCATAAAACAAATAAAACAAAATACCTTTATTCACCCTCAAAGTAGCATCCGTTTGACACAATACACTTTTGACATCGTTAATAAAGCTGCTGGAATCAGTCAGCAAAGGCCTCTTTCATGTTTATCTGTTGCTCCATTTCCATTTGACATGAGTTTTCACACACACACACCACACACACACCCACACCCACACACACACAGTTCGACGGCCTGTAGCAGACTTATCTGTGTCGGTTTCTTGTGTTCCTTGCTACATGCCGTCTCTCCAATGAATGCGCGTGGCCGCATTTTTACCTCGCATTTGAGATATCCATCCATTCACCAAGCTTTTTAGTCGCACCTCATATAATAGTATCCGCATTGTCTTGAACCCTTCTGTTATTTTAATTATTAACATTACTAGACCAATGGACTTCATGAATTTAATCCAATTACTTTATTACAAGTCTGTTTAATTATCATTGATAATCATGAACACATGGTATAACAGGAGATTCCTTCAGTTGAAGATTACCCCCAAATACACCGAGTGACCAGTTTATTAGGAACACCCATGATAATGCAAATCCATTGGCATAGCAATTACTATGTATCAGTTGGTCACATGACAGTCGGTAACATTATCAGGTGAGAACACACCCGTCAACTGCAAATGGTTTGACAGTCACCACGGAGAAAACAAAGGATCTGAGCAACTTACGCGGGATGATAGTTGGTGCCTGGCGAGGTGGACTGAGTATTTTCGAACCACACATCTAGGCTTTTCCCAAACAACCATTTCAAGGGTTTACCAGGACTGGTTAAACAACAAAAAAACATCCAGCCAGAGACAAGCCTGTGGTCGCCAATAACTCGTCGATCCAAGGGGTGAGCGTAGGATGGGAATGCTTGTTCGTATGAATAGAAATGTCATGACCTGTCAAATAACTGTGGAGTAAACATTGGACCGCAGAATAACATCTCTGAACACACTGTACATTGGCAAGAATGGGCTACAACATCCGACGGCCAGTCCATGAATCTTTGATCTCCACCCAAAATCGCAAAAAACGTCTCCAATTTGCTCGTGATCACCAACACTGGACCGTCGATGACTGAAAGGTCTGCTGGTCGTATGAATCCAGTTTCCTATTCACCATGCAGATGGCTGACGCAGAATTTGGAGAAAACAGCACAAAGCGATGAACCCCTCCTGTCTGGTTTCCACTGTTCAGGCTGGTGAAGGCTCTATAATAATGTGGAGAATGTTTTCCTGGCATACTCTGGTCCGCTGATACCTTAGAACAACGCCTTAATGGTTAGGGCTGCCTGAACATTGTTGCCGACCACGTTCATCCCTTCATGGCTATTGTGTTTCCCCCATCGGAAGGATACTTCCAGCAGGACAAGGCTCGTATCATCATGGAAGGGTTCCAGGATCACGATAATGAATTCAACTTACTCCTCTGGCCACCACTGTCCCCGAATTTGAACTCAATCGAACATCTTTGGGATGAGCTAGAATGGGTTATTCGAGGCATGGATCCACCACCATCCAATAAGCATCAACTGGGAGCAGCTGTTGCATCCGCATAGACAAACATCACGGAACATTGGTTCCAGTGGCTAATTGAATTCATGCCAGGGGTGGCGCAACACAGTATTAGGGGGGTGTTCCTAATAAACTGGCCACTCAGTATATATCATTATCAAGATGAAAGATAAATCCCCGGCAGCTATAGATGTTCATGTGCAGCTGAAATATAGTCCCTAGCATTTTTTCAATAAAATTATATAGTAAATATAACAGATCTACCAAGCCAGACAAATACCTTTCTGTTTGCCCACCCTTTTATTACTGATCCCAGACTTAAAAACCCAAAGACTTTCATCGTATCTACTGAAATAAGCTTTTGGCAAGTGACCTACTTGGAGAGCTCAACAGTGAAGGTGTCTCTGCCTGGAAGACAAAACTTGCCCAAGCATTGGCAAGGTCTGATAAGAAACAATGGATATTATATTGAAGGCTTATAAAATGGTGTCAAAATTTATTTTTATCATTTAAAGTGCAAAATTTTTGAAATTCCCCTCTTATTTTTTGAAGAAAAAAAATTTAACAGCATTATCAGCCTGTCAATAATTATCAGCTATTTATAGTAGTCCTGTATCATATGCAACATATTTGTTCTCCATAAAAAAAAAGCCAGTGTTATGTTCAAGACCCTTTTTATTATAGCAGCATCCATGTACTTTAACATGTAAAATATTTCTAACTTCCCGTACACTTTAAGAACTTGGAAGACTAAAGACCAGTAGAGAAACCAAACTTGTAAAGTTGTCAGTATTTGCACCCAGTCTCCATATATCATTTGCAGTTGTTTTGTTCCTCAAGAAATATGGGTGTGCTTCCTACTACAGAACATCATAATAAAAGGATTTAATGTGTTTTTCAGTGATTTGAGAAAGTATAAAATTAAATGTTAAATTGTTAATGAGATCATTGCAATCCCATTAATGCAGGATTAAAAAAAATTTATACATATGAAGATTTTACATGGCATGGAATACAGGGTGCCTCAAAAGGTCGTTTACAAACTTTAGATGCTGGTCTGCCAGACCATGATGAACAAGTTTTACATAGGAGGTTGTGTCCAAAAATCAAACTGTGGGATGCTACAGCAACATGACCAACACGCAAAAACGATAACATGACTTTAACAAAAACAAACTTAAAGAATCATGGTTGGAGAAAATGTTCAAAAGTCCATCCGTCCACCACAATGCAGCTTCACAAAGCCATCACATGGAATCACGGTTCAAATTGCGCAGGTGTATCGTGGATAGGTGCTGTCGCTTCCACGATTGTGGCGACGAGGTTGATGAAGATGTTACGGTCGTTTCGTAAACTAGGGACTCATGTATCCCCACAGGAAGAAATCCAGGGGGGTGAGGTCAGGGGATCCTGCTTTTCACTCTCTAATACGCCTGCGAACATCGCCTCTAGCGGTGTCTGGTCAAGTTTTCGGACACAACTTTCTATGTAAAACTTGTTCGTCATGGTCTGAAAGTCGTGTAAAACTTGTAAATGACCTTTTGGGACACCCTGTATACAGACTATAGTCTTTCTCACTTTATCTTGATACTGTTGAATCAGTTATAGTGGGTAAACAGATTCTGGTTTCATTCGCATTATCATGTAGTGCCGTTTCCGATTGATTTTGAGCATCACGTAATGCTATACTCTGTCCAACGAAAGTTGGAGTGGGCATGTCCAGTTAAACTTGATTCTACTTTGGCAACAATGTCTAACAATTGAAGTAGGAAGTTTAACTGGACACACCTACTCCAACTTTTGTTGAATAGAGTATAGTAACCAATCAACAGGAGTATTCCTTTCATTCTCTCTTCTGGAATAAGAGAAGGGGTTAGCCTATTCATTTATTTTTTTTTTTAATGATAGAAATTATGTTTCATCCAACAAGTCAATTTGTGAAGATGTAAGGTTCTCAAACCTTTAGGGCCAAAATTCTACAAATGGCATAAGACTGTAAAGTGAGTGCTTGCATTTAGAGACGAACCAGTAGTCAGAAATTATTTCAGGTGCCACGAGATCTTGAACGAGTGATACATGTGAGGAATGTTTTTGTAAGCTTTCGTTTTCAGAACAAACAACTGTCTGCTAAGTTGACGTTTAAGCAAGCAACATGCCACCAAAACAAGAAAGGAAGCAACAAGAAAAAAACTTCATTGGTCGATTTGGTCTACCAGTGCAGAGAGCTAGGGAGAACAAAAAGACAGACTAATTATACAACATGAAATATGATTTTGAAAGCATTTTCAAATCAAAGCAGACTGGAAGTCCACCATTTAAATCCGAGCGAAACGGCTCACTATACCGGGAATGAGTCGCAATCTGACCTCTCGAGGACCGTATAACTTTTTCAGTATATCTGGTGTTTATGTGAGGATTTATCCTATCTGAGGATGAGAGAACACACTTTGGCTTATCTGAGTTTTATTCCATCTGACGATTTATCTGAGGTTGGTAGAACCGGTCATTAGAGAATGAGGCATCAGGATGTAGTGCCCGGAAAGCCGAACAGATGTATAGAGAAAGTTTCCCATAGGCGTCATTTGAATTGGAAGAAGTTTCTCAGTATGAGATGATGGATTGTTCAAGTCATAGAAAGCAGAATAGGGTGCTAAAAAATATTGTTCACAATCTAGATATTGATTTTGCTCTGTTGTACTGCCTAAACAGCCAAATACTGTATTCTAAGGGTTGCTGCAAATTCATATGTTGCTAGCGTAGTCTCAGCTAGCGCAATATCAGCCGACTCGGGGCTATCTTTTTTCTTGCTTATCAAGATCGACGACTGAAATCACGTTTTGCTCGCTCACTCAATGCTTGAGCGTCACCCAGCTCATGTGCAGTTTGTCACTTCCACATCATAAAAATCAATACACCTCAATAACCTTTATAAAAATCAATAATCACCATTTCAGTAGACCAATTAATTTTTATCGAGGTCATCTGAAAATGATTGCTTGCTGTTCGATGTGCGATATCATCGGATTGAAGCTAGCTAGCTAGTGCATGCACCACCAAAGTCGAATTTTTCCAACTTACGCGGTTTCGCTACCAAACAGGGTTTTTTCAGCAATTGCACAGGGATCGAGCATTGCTAGCGCTTATGCAAGCTGCCGCTATCTCATGCACCAGAAAAAACTTGCACCCGGCCTCATGCGCAGTTGCTTGCTAGCTCTAAAATGAATTTGCAGCGGCCCTAACATCTCATTAGCCGATCAGACTGCATGCTCCTCGGATGTTGCGTGACACATGGCTGACTGTTTTCAACTCATTTCAAAGTAATAAAAAGAGAATAACAATGTACCGTGCAAATGTTTATTGTGTAAAATAAAAATTTTTACAAAAGGGAACTTTTGAAAAACACTGTACAGAAAATTTTAATACATAAAAATAAAAATAGTGGATATAAAAATTACCTATTTATGTATGTTACTGTACAAATATATAAATTAATATAATACACAACTGTATAATTTCAATTTCAATAAATAAATAAATATTTGTCATTGAATGAAATTTATATAAGTATTTCCCCCTTTCCATTAACGTAAAGGAAATAGGGTACATTATTTTACAAGTGAAGACACTATTGTCCAACCAATTTTTCGAATTTGTGATATCTGGGTTAATTTAGTCGGTGCAATCTGGATCTGGATGGAATGACTGATGTGATGAAATGCTTCTTTAAACTATGTTACATAGTTCCCTTTAAAAATAGAGTACTTCTAAATTAACTTTCTGCTGAAGAAACTTAATTACTGAGAAACTACTGTATATTCGCAACTATACCCTGCATCCTTGTATATCCCTCAAAATTCAAATTTTATGTTAAAAAATATAAACCTTGTATTCGCAGTGGGATATCCAATAAACAAGACTTGAAAAAAAAAAAAATTGAAAACTATTAATTTTTACATTTCTTTATATGGCCAATAAAATTTTTAAATTTGAAAATTTCGTTACTTGAATTTAAATTTTATTGCTTAAATTGTTGGTGCATTTCAGGAATGGAGTATATTCACGAAAATACAGTAAATCAAACACACACATATTTTGCCCTAATTTACTGTGATCTAATTAATAAATCACACAAATTTATAAAGTCTATATAGTTGTAAACCAAGCACGGAATCTATTTCATTCTTTTGCATTTAGAAACAATTTCTTTAAACAATTTTATACTAAACCAAAATTATATTCTAGGCATTTATTAAAAAAAAAAAAAAAAAAAAAGAAAGCATTTTAAGTAAACAATTACTTAACTGCAATATTACAGATGGCAATTTAAAAAGAAAAGCTTACACAAGGTCCGTCCGTTCAAAAGTAATACACACTGGTAGCAATGGTTCATGGTTGATACTACTGTAATAAATTTTAATGCCATTTCCAGTTGAAAACTTAAATCATCAGCAAGTATATGTTTTAGTTTTCTGGTGTATTATTTTTTCGTGAGACGAATATTTGGAATGGAATATGCAGGCATCTAGGTTGTTGTGATTGTAGAAGATCAAAGATCATGTCAAAACTCCCACCACAAACTATAATGCTTTGGGCGATGTTTATGGTGATCAGACAGTGGACCATAACTGGTTATGTGCTTTCATTAAAAAAAAACATGTTAGCCTAGAAGACCGAAAACCTAAACCAAAGACAGAAACAGGAAATTTGATATTCTTGAAGAAGATCATTGATTAACATCCCCTTGCAAATATTTAAAAGTTACAAAGATATTGGCAACATTGGTTTACCATTTTAGATTGAAGCGCTTTGCATAAAAGAAAAGTTTCTTCCCAATGGCTGCTTAACTGCTGAACAGAAACGGATGTGTCTGAACATTTTAACATTACTGAAATGAAGATTTCTGTGACAAACGAGATACAATGCTATGTTCCACTGTTTGATCACCGTAAATTTCATGCAATGTAAACACTCAATTTTGATATATGATCTTTCATCTTCTGCGTTCACAGTAAAACATACCGTATTTTCGCAAATACACGCCAAACACTGGTATAATCCACACCCCTTCATATCCCAGAAAATTTGAAAATGCCACACCCTTATTTAAATCAGAAGATTAATAAATACAGTCATCCCTCCACAAGATGGCAACCTCAGTTCCAGGGCCTTACCGTCTTGTGGATTTTCCGAATTGTAGAATTCCAAGATGGCGGATATTTTTTCAAATCAAGTTGACCGTAATCACAAATAGCCATTTTAAACTTTAAGGAAAATGTAGCCGTTTATGCATGGAAGGGGGAAGGGGTTCCTCTATAATTGGTTGCCATTTCCAATTTCATGGAAAATAAACAGCTGGAAGAAAGTAAGATTATATTAATTTCCATCTTAATTTCTGTAATTGACTTTCATAGCCCTTCAAAACAGGCTGTATGCATTAGGGGAAACCATAAAATTGGTTAATTTTGCAGATTTTAATCATAACAACCGTCACCATTATACTTTTTCTTGGCAAAAATCCCCAACCAGAAGTCATTGTCCACCATCTTGACTTGGTAAAAGTTGCCAACTTGTGGAATTTCCCAGCTTGTAGAATACCGACTTGAGGAGGGATGACTATAATTAATTATTTCATACACTAGAATCAACTGAAATTTTGTAAAAATGTTTTTTATATGGCTAATAAAATTTTTATGAAATTTAATTGAATTCAACTTGCTTTATTTAAATTGCATTGCTTAAATTGTTGTCATTGTAATTGACGTGTTTCAGGAGCAGAAATGTTAAGGTGTGGTTCAGCGTCATTCATGTAAAAAAATGTCTAAAACTCGCATCCCCCCCTTCCCAGGATATAAAAAGTGTATATAACCCGTGGGATATATTTATGAAAATACGATTCTTCACATGCTGATGCTTCACTAGTTCAACTATAAATGCGTAAAATTTGTTACGGTTGCATCTTCCCGCTCCATTGCTGCTACCGTGTACATTACTTTCGAAATGACCCTCATGTTGTTGTATGAAAATTCTTTTTTTCCCCCCTTAAAGATTTTTCAACTGCTATGACTATTGAGTCTAGACAAAATGCATGCAAATGACCTAAGAGCATCTCAAGAGATGCTAAATGCATTGTAATGATTGTCTACTTCGAAATAACAAGATCTGTAAGATTTTAAAAATACAAGTTCAATTGCTCTAAATTAAGCGAAATATTATACCATGTATGTATTTTCAAGTACCATACTGAAATTGGTATTTAAATTTATTATTTCTAACATAAAGTTGTGTAAAATATTTGATGACGCTTAAATCTCAAAAATATTACGTTCAATCCTAATTAAATGCAAAATTGACCTGAGGTGTGTATATTGAAAATGCTTTAATCTTAAAGCATTAATCTGCCCTTGATGAAAACTTAACACTTTTTCTAAATGAAACTGTCGTATTTACAATATAAACTCTTTACGCTATCAATATTATTAATAAAATACCTTATAAAAAAAAGAGCTTTTAAAAATATTATATTAATATTTAAAATTAAAAATTTATTCTCATTGTGTAGTCACTATTTAGTAGATTCTGCTGTTGGATCTTAAATAAGAGAAAGAGTCTAGAGATAATTCTGTCACAAAGTTCCAGTTATTACATTCACAACCGTCTGACGAGAAGGTTTGATAGCAAAGCACCAACGGATAGACCCATTCCGAGGTAAAATGCCATCATAGCTCCTGCTGTTTGTCGAAAAACTACAGAGACTTCCCTGGAAAAAATAGGAAAAATAATTTCAAAAATTGAAAACTTTATTTTATCTCGTTAATTGATTAATCATTTTCATTCAGTCAAATAAATACCAGGAATTTTTCATTTAAAAAGCATGCATAACAGGTACAGAAAATTTTTTTGCTATAAGACTGTACCAGTCCCTAATTACCATGTAGAATTTTGGCACCATCAGTTTCATTTGGTTTCGTAATGCTATGTCCACACTGTGAGCTAATCACGATCAGTAGACCATGGTTAAGTGGTTAGCTAATTAAACACCTTCCCGTTCAAGGGAAATGACAGTTACTTAGCGAAATGGGGTTTTCTATGATTTTCTCCCCTCGAAATTGCGTCAGCAGGTGGCGGTGATAATAGCAATTGGCTTCCACGGGTGTCAAATCTTGCCTTTAGCGAAATTACGATGGATGGAGGAGAATGTGCTCGTAAACACAGCGATTACGTTTAGCCTTTCTCAAGTCATAAAACTGTCCTCCCTAAGAGCTTTAGTTTCCTCATCAGACCATTTGCTGCTGTGCTTTCGCTTGACGGCCATGTTTTATTTTCCCGTTTGTTGGTCCTAATCGGGATATGACGTCACTAACCGGCTTTCTGAAACACGGTTAGTTAACCAACTCTTAACCGAGCTTAAACGCAGCAGGCCACACAATTCTGCTTGATCATGATCAAGAGTTAACCCTGGTTACTTAACCATGATTAAGGTGTAGTGCAAACATAGCATTAGCTGACCAAGTATGCTCAGCAATTTTTGAAATGCATAACAATATCAAGTAGAGTTTGCTTCCACTTTTGTGTTGCCAACGAAATTTCTTGTGCTGAAGCTTTGGATAAGGGCAGATTTGTGGAAGACTAATTCTTGGATTTTGCACCTCAATAAAGCCAGTTTCATAAATTCCTCACGGAATGTGGTTTTGGGCATGTCCGCAGCGTCCACCTGGAGTGCTGCAAAGCGAACCATTTTCCAATTAGTTTGAGCCATGCAGTGGAATGCCGTGCGGGATCTGCACAGCAACCAGTAGAAGTTCGGCATGTTGGACGTTGGGGGCTGCGGCAATCTGATAAATTTTGGGAAGGCAATGCACATTAGTCGATTGCATTCCAGTCAAGAACAGAATGAACATCACAACATGCAATGAGCACCATGATCAATGGCAGACAACCAAGGACCAAGAGTAATAAATAAGAGTAAACCAAGGCAACCATTCACAAATAGTAGAGATTCGTAATTGTTGATAGCCATGTTACTGAGCGATGATCACGTTGGTTCGATGTAAATTTTTCATAAACTACAACAGCACTCCCAATGAGGTGTGTGAGCACTCTTGTAGAGAGCTTTTTGACTTCACTCGGTTTACGAACACGGCCATTGTGAGGACATCTGTTTCATAACCTCAACCAATCTGAGGTCATCAGCAGATGATCTCCCTGTATACGCTCACTGAGCCACTTTTTTTTTTTTTTTATTTAACGAACATTTGCGGTTATTGCACTTATGGAAGCGATGCTGTTGAGGGTTGCATTGCCATCACCACCACTGTTAGCTAAGTGTAAAACTGGCTTAATGAGGCAATCCCACACATCGACCTTTGTATGCAAATTTTTGACTATTAACTCAACAAATGTCATCGACCAATTACTGTTTTCGCCAAATATGGTTCTGTGTGACTTTTTGAGTCCTAAATTCAAATTACCATTTCGTGGAAGACATTTTGAGTCCTGAAAACAAAATTCACAGAATATGCTGAAGGTCTTAGAGAAACTGGCAATAAAAAAAGTTTTTCAATGATTACATCAAATGGGGCCTGTTTTAAAGGCAACAAAATAAATTTGACTCATTAAACCAATATTTTATGTTTTTTAATGAAAGATTCCCGGTATATACTCGACTGATGGTAATTCATTACCTTTGTGCGTACAAGACTGAAAGATTCACAAGATAGCCATTGGATAAACCAAATGCTAAAATTATAATGAGGAAATCAATATCGCTATTGAACACTACTGGCAAATGACGACGAGGTTGTGCATTACAAAGCATAATAAGAAGAATGAACCCAATACGTAAAATAGACAGTACTGGAAGGCATACATTTCCAACAGACGGCTAAAAGAGTAAGAACAAAAGCAAACTGATTATTTAAGATGAAAATAAAATCTTTCTCACTCGTAACTTGACACTGTTGAATCGATTACGGTGTCAACTGGTTCTGATGTTATAGTGCCATTTCTGATTTGCTTTACACATTACGTGATACAAGTAACCGATCAACGAAAACATTCCTTTCATTCTCTCTTCGGAATTAAGAGAAGGTTATTGTATGGTAACTGCTGCCATCTTCTTCTTTTGTTTTTTTTTTTTTTTTTTTTTTTCCCTATTTCTGTGCCATCCTGCAAGTTGCATTTTAGGGACAGCCACTGTGTGCTTGAATACATTCAAGAAATTCAGGAGGTCCAGTCAGCCTTGTTTGTGTGTAAGAGTGTCAAGTTAGAGGAGAAATAGTTAAGATAATGTACCTCAAATGTATAATTTAATCTATTTAGGTACCATTAAAAATAGTAATAAAACAACGATGATAATACCTTTTGCACAACCCCTGAAACCACTCTTCCAGTTAGATCACCCAAATTGAAAAGAAGGAAACCCACCACAGGAATGAAATATTGATCTATATCGAAATAAATAAATATATTCAGGCACTATTACTTGCTTTTACAGATACCTTGTCTTCTAAACTTACTTGTAAGTTCACTTCCATTGGAAGCATTGACTGATTCAACCAGGACAATAATGGCAGGGTATACAGCTAATGTTACGGCAAACACTAAGAAGGCAGAAAAGCCATAGATCCACGTCTAAAGCCAAAGGAATATTCAAAAAAGGAAAAATAAAATAAAAAATAGTTAAGTGTAAACGCAACAAATTTTTCAAAGATGTCAAAGATTGCCATTTAGTATAAGTAGTGGTGTATACAATGTAAGGCTGACCTACACTGCTTTGCAATGAAATTGCCCCACCCACAAGGAGCCAAAAGTAGGTGTACAGCAAGAGATACATCTGAACACACATTTATTACGCTATGGAGCCAAGACGTGAACTCGCTTGTACAGGGTGTCCCAACAGAAAGCAGCATCAGTAGGTTGTGGCACCATCTCTAGCAGCAATGCATTGTTCCACCTGCAGGTGTAGGTCATCATACAAGTGGTGAATGTCATCTTAGGGTACGTCTGCCCAGGCTCATGTCAGCTCATGGAGATTGCGGGGTGATCGTAAACGACGTCCCACCATGTCCCACACGTGCTCAATTGGCGATAAGTCTGGGAACCGCATGGGCCATGGCAGGCAGTTGACATCATGCAGACATGCCATGCTTATGTTTGCCGTGTGCGGTCTGGCGTTATCCTGCTGAAAGACTGCACCGGGTATGGTGTGCAGAAAGGGCAGCAATACAGGCTGCAGAACCTCTGTGACGTACCATGCTGCTGTCAGGGTGCCTTGGATGGTGACTAAAGGCGTTCTGGTATCATAGCCGATGGCACCCCAGACCATGATCCCGGGTGTTGGTCCACGATGGCGAAACTGGGTGCATTGTTCATTGGCATGTTCCAATGGTCTGCGCCACACTCGTCCACGTCTGTCGTCGCTGTCCAAACAAAAGCGGGATTCGTCAATGAAGACCACAGGGCGCCATTCCGTTCGCCACCCCACTTGTTCGCGACACCATTGCAGTCGTATCGCGCGGTGCTCAGGTGTCAAAGGAAGACAAAACAATGGACGCCTGCCAAACATTGTCGCGGCATGTTATTGTCGCTATTGACACTGGAGTAGTACCGGGAATAGTGATGTTGTCTTGCAGTTACCGCAGGGTGATTGTTCTGTCCGCTAGCGCTGTTTGCAGTATCCGCCTATCGGTACGAGCTGACGTGCTTCTTCGGGCCCCAGAGCCTGGTCTTTTGGCATGTGTGCCTTCCTCTCGCCATTGCCTCCAACATCGGCCTACCGTCCGTGCGTCCCACGACACATGAACAGCAATCCGTCTAGTTGACCATCCAGCGCCGGAGAGGCCAATGATCCGACCTCGTTCAAAGTCCGTTAATTGCGTGAACGGTTGTCGTCGCGGCATTGAGACCATTGTGCGGATTACAGTACTGTACGTTTACGAGGCAGTTGCTTCCTCCCTACTGCATGCACAGGTGTCAACTGATGGCATCTAATCGTTTACTATTCAGAGGTAGACGAACCCCCCCCCCCCCCCATCCCCACTAAATATGGATAAGGTTGGATAACTCCTTGTTGGTGGGGCAATTTTATTGCAAAGCAGTGTACATGGCAATCTAAAATTAAAATTGTCCGATATCTATATCTCTCTCTCTAGATATTAAAAAAAAAAATACTGAGCTGGCTGTTTTAAAATGCTGGCCTAAATAAAGCATTTAAGTTTTAAGAAAATGGTATGCTATAGTAACCTCTTAAAAATACAATTACCTCCTTGAAAATAAGAAAAAGTGTATTCTTTTTGTGCCCATATAATAAATTCATTGTTTCGGCTTTATATTCTGCATCTAGACACAAAACGAGATATGTTTATTATCAATTTAATTTATTATAGGGTAAGCTGTTTAACGAAAACATTACATTTCTATGAAACGTGACATGCAACAGGAATGAAAATGTTTGTATACATTAGCCCCATCTATTGTTAATGCAGTCTACTATTCAATTACCAACTATGTTTTGTTTTTATGTAGATATAAAAACAGTGCTTCATGATCAGTCATGCCGTCTTAAGCAAACTATTAAAAAAGTTGTTTTTCGAAAAAGACACAAGGTAAGTGAAATTATAGGAGAACGACATCCTATGTCAATTCTAGCCTGTGCGCAAAGGCGTCTGTACAATGAGGACTAAAATGATATTTTTTTTGAAATTTTCTATGCGAGAACAATTGCAAGACCACATGTGACGACAATCAGTTGAACTTTCAAAATGGCCACACCATCGTAATAGTACGTGGTTGACATTACCCTATTGTTAATTTGTCAAATATTATTATATGATATGGTTCAGTAAGATGTGAGGTAACATAATTCATGAAAGAAAAAAAAATTATGTAGAATTATTTATAAATAAGTGAAGGTGACAACTGGGTGGCAAGTACTGGGCAAAATGTGACAACTGGCATTATTAGTTTATTATTTTCATATCTAATTTTCAAATACTCAATAGTTATAAATTGAAAATTTTTCCTCGTAATATCTTCTCTAAACCTTCCTTTATGTCCTGCATTGAATATTTTAAACGCAAACTTAATCACAGTAGCACTTTAGAATCAAAAGGCAAATTTTAACCTTAAGGGTGGCAACAATTGGGTAGCTTGCCAATTAATTAACATGTTTTACGCTAGTAGAAACCAAGCATTCTTCTATTTTTGGGTGGCCATCTCAGTGGCTTGGAGCTAGATCTCATCTTCTTGATTCAGATCAAGCTTAGTCTCATCTTCTTGATTCAGATCTCTGTCAAGCATGGATATTAGCATCTGTCCTTTACTAACAATAAGGCAACAGAAAACCATTGTAATAATTAAGTACTCTCCAGTTACAATCTTAAGTTTCAAAACACAGCTCCAGATGAAGTAAGATAAATACAACCTGTGACAATAAAGTTCGATGAATCATGGCATATTGAGAGTGAATTGCTCGCTTACATGAAACAGCAGTTACTATCTTTCAAAGTAATCCCCGTCGATGGTAATGCACTTCTGGGAACGCCTGTACAAGTCCTGGAAACTCCTGGCGTAGTCGTTTTTAAGGATAGCCTTCAGTTGGGTCGTAACATTACGTTGGATGTCTGGCCACTTCGGGGGGCGTCTTCTACGGTGCTCCGGCCTCCTCGGAACCGTTTAAACCACTCACAAACACACTTCAAAGTAATAGCACTTTCTTTGTAAACTGTTATCATTTCATGAGTCTCTTTCGTTCGCTGATCCATTTTGGGTTTTGACCGCGCATACTACGCCTTCTCTCTTCAATGTCCTGTTTAAACACACTCGCAGCTCTGATTCTCTCAAATTTGTTTAAACATGTCTCGACCTGTCTGGGGCAGGATACGATGATGGTGCACTCTCACGACCGTTAGCAATTTGACGTCATTCACCGAACTTTATTGTCACAGGTTGTACATTGTAGCATTGACAAAGCTGATAAAGGGAAAAATGTTCAATCCACAATAAGCTCGTTATCCAAGGCTCCGGTTTAACCGAGCCGATACGTGTGATCAATCCTAAAAAGAATGATGAAAGACTTTTGTAGAAAAAATTAATTTAAAATCTTTTGTTTATTGTTTATCTTATTGGTGCAATTGTGTCTTTACATTAATGCAGCTATATCGGTAGAGAAACTCACATGACTAAAGCTATCTTATTGCAAACACATAACAAATAAATGCAATTAAAAAAGAAGTGCTCCACACCTTCACGCAGTTGATATATGACGGTATAAGCTTTGACCTTTCATTGAAGCTGAAGGTCAGCTTTCGTATTTGGTGGGATAAAAATGGCTTAAGCTTTCCAAATTCCATTTCAGAAATAAAAAATAATAAATTTCACTTTCTTTTCTATCTCCAACTGGCTGTAGAAATGCATATATATGGTGAATGTATACGCGACTAATGTCAAACACTCACTAGCAGTGCAAACGCTCAATGCATCAATCGGATCAAAAAGTTAAATAATTGTGTGATATGAAGAGGGGTATGCGGGCTCGACAGTTAAAAATTTCAAACACGCCATAAATCTTTTACACGTACTTCTAATAATATTGACCATTTGATTTTTTTAACCCTTTCCCTACCGAATTAATTTCTAATCAAGTAAAAATGTTGAAATTCTCAGATCTGTATAAACTAGATTCAAATATTTTAAGGAAAAAAAATTAAAACCATAGCTACTTCCTGAAGGATTAAATTTGATGATGCATGCCTGTGTACTTTAGTAGTGTGTGTAAAGAACAACTACAATAAATAACATTCAACTACAACGATTTTTTCTTATGAAAATGTTTACAACAATCAAATCAATTAAAAAAAAACATTAAGCAGTTCTTATTTATTTAAAAACAAAACAATTTTCCATTTTTCAAATCTCCATCTTGATCTTCCTTGGCAATTTTCTTTACGACATTTCTGTGCTCTGCTGCTCGGAATATTTGACGTTCATGCATCATATCATTGAATTAGAGTGCCAAATGATGTCTTATAAGTAACATGAATGCAATGTTTGCTTTGTTAAGATAATAGATTAAGAAAGAGAGCTCTCAGAAATTTGGGTACACGGTCGTGTATTCAAGTAGGGAAAGGGTTAAGCAAAAAACAAGGATCAAGAGTGAGCGGGACATATTGCTTGTTACAGTAATATAGGCTTTTATTTTGTCCAATCTTTGTAGATAGCTACAGGGTGTCCCATAAAGGACTCCATGATTTTAAGAGAATATCTCTGAAACAGATCAATTGAAGAATGAAACATGTGGTATGATTATTTCAAAAGATGTAAAAATCTGATACAAAGTGTCAAATTTTGTTGGAAATAGTTATAAATGCTGCCGACAGGTGGTTCTATACGTATTGTACTGTAAATTTCATTCTTTGTTTGCGCCATCTGTGCTCGAAAATTGCACATTTTGAATCAATTGTGATGTCATTGCAATGGCTGCTTGCAACCGACAGTTTATAGCCTATTTCTCGGACTCTACTACAGCATACAGTGCCGCCTGTCGGCAACATCTGTAACTACATTTGAAACTTCCGTATAAGATTATGGCTTTCAAAATAAACATACCAATTGTTTCATTCTTCTATCGATCTCAGTTTCTGGGAGTCCTTGATCTGTCAATTTACAAAGTAGGTCAAAAATAATTGTTTCAATATTAATGTTTACATACCTTCTAATTCACGTATATGATATCTATAAAATTTCTAAAAAGAAAAAAGAAAAATAAAGATTACAGCATTAACAAAATGAAAAAAATTAATGTTAAGAGCATTTTTTAAAATAAAAAGATGTCAAAAAATTATAATCTTAATAAATAAATCAGATTTACAATACTAACGACCATATTCACCTAACGAGGATTAAAACTAGAATCAATTAATCCACTATACAGAATTACTTTATTCAAGATTATATTTCATATTTACCAACCACGGATTGAGTGATTCTTGGACAATTCACGATTCTTTGTAACACTCGTTCTGATTTGTTACGACACGAAAGTACGCTCATACATGATGCACAAGATGAAAGGCAATTATTGCTTTTGCTTTCGAATTTCAAATGCATATGTAACTACTCATCAAGCGATAAACAAACCTGCCAAGTTTTACTTTTAGGATATGCTGATGTCGGTCGGCATTTACAGAATTAAAAGAGGTTATAAAAAGCAGTCATTGAACGTAATTGCTTCTAATTATTGACTTCAAAGAACAAGCCAGTTTATTGTGAGATTTATTTTTATGTAACTCGTTATGACACTGGTATCAGTTGCAAAAGATCTAGATAAAACACATTCTTTATATATAGCGACAATAAAAATCTAAACGAGTTATGTCATCCTTTCTAACTTGGAATGTTTTTCGAGGTTGACTCTTCTTAAACAAATCAGATTCTTGAAGAAATACTAAATCGTCGTAGGTGACTGTAGAGCAGCTTATTTTGTTTCAACCAACTGCACAGGTGTTAATTCTCGATTCAAGAGATAATTCTCAGACAACCTCGAATCAAATGTGATACTTAATCCAAGAATTTTGTCATAGTGAATATGCCCTAAGTGTAGGGTTTTTGGACCACTGCTAGAAGAGACCTCAAAGATCCAAAGTATATTTATTAAGTAATAACATGAACATACACTGAGTGGCCTTATTATGACCATCCCATCAGTACTTCGTTGGGCCGCTTTTTGCCTTCAATACTCCAGCAATTCTATAGTATTCCTCCCAAAACCCACTCTTAAGTTCATATATAGAATATGAAGCAAAAATCAAAATATTATCATATATTAATGCTAATCAATAATGTTCCATTACCTGTAAATATTTGAATTATTAAGTACCGAAAGGTGCTTTATGCTATCAGTGTGGGGAAACGTATCTGTCTGTCTGTCTGTCCGTAACTAACTCCACCGAGGCTATGAAAGATTTTCAAAATCTGTTTTCGTCAGTCGATGAATATGGTTCATGGCACGAACCAATCACAAATATTATCTAAATCGGTTCAATAGCACATGCACAAATGGTACCTTCACGACCCCACCTAGCAACTTTCAATGAGGAGATATATTAATATATCAAACAAATCGTAATGACGAGATAGACGTGAATATAAATTACTATTTTCGCCAATTAATAAATATGGTTCCAGGAATGAACCATTTTGAAAATGTTTGAAATCGAAACAATGGCACGTGCTGTAATGGTACCCTTATGACACCCTCAAATATTTTCAATGATAAGATATGGCATATAATATATCAAACAAATTGGGAAGTTGTGTCATGAATGAATATAATGTAAGATTAATGATAATCCGAATTTGTTCAAAGGTACGTGATTTAATGGATCATTATGGTCCATTAGAAACTTACAATATTAACATAGGGCGGTTTAAAATATGGTTCCACGAATGGTTTAGTTTAACCTTTCGGTACTTGGTTAAGTCATTTCTTAATGGTTTATTTTAAATAAATTAAAAACCTTATAAAGTAATAACATGTAAAACAATACATACTAATCTCTTTAAACTGTAACAAAGAACCAATGTAGTGAGTACAGTTAGACTTCCAATAAGAAAATAAACGAATCCAACATTTTCTAGCGTAACTCCTAGTGCAATGGACCCAATGTTCATTAAATTAGCAAAGATTGCCCCTATACTCTGAAATAAATGTATTTTATAAAAATTTATTATGAATAAAATTGCTTCCAATATTAAGAAAATATAAATAAATAACGTTAATGTTTAGTTAAGGTATACAAAATCAACCAGGCATCTAAGCCACTAGGTCTTGGAATTTGGTAATTTTTTGGCTATTTGTTCTATGCATTAATGTGAAAAAAAATACAAAATTTTAGATTTTTTGGATTTATGGTTTTTGAGTTATAAATTTTTAAATTTTAAAAAAAGCCGAAAAACGACATGTTTTTAAAATAGTTATTTGGCGATTTCTCTAAAAACTATTGGAGCTAGAAAGCTGGAATAGGTGTCATCTTTTTCAGTTATTAATGCTCTTTCTTTTGATATACAGGGTGTTTCAAAATTATGTACAATAAATTTAGTGACATATTCTTCAGGTCAAAAGAAGACGAAAATGTTCTATAGCACTTTGTCTGGAAACGATTTGTTTGCGAGTAATCCAATATCATACAGTAGGGAAGCACGGTAGTTAGCGGACGATATTTTAGCAGTTCCAGCGTTTCGACCCAACACTAGGTTGAGTAGTTTGTTCCATTTAAACCTACTTTAAAGTTGTTCCATTAGTTGTGTATGGTTGTTTCCATTACTGTAGTTTCACTACTGTACATGCACTAGGAATATCAATTTCAGAACGTTTGCGTGCTTTGACATACGCATTACGATTTACGTAAAAAAAAAAAAAGTCATGTACACGTATTCCAGTGCAGAATACACTGACATGCACCTAATGTATGGTCTTGCGGACGGAAATGCTGTGGAAGCAAGAGGACTCTACCAAGAACGCTTTCCGAATAGACGTTTGCCAAATAACCGAACATTTGTATCTGTCGACATTTGAGGGAGCGTGATTCCTTTGGCCGTCAAACAGGAATGCATGCCAAACCGTTCGTGATGCTGGCGACGAACTCTTCCATGACATCAGATGGTCGCTCATGCAACGAGCCGAAGCGCGCGTGCGAGCTGGTGGCGGGCACTTTGAACAATTCCTGTAATTTGGAGCCACGGGTTTAGTTGGCTGTATCGCGTAAATAAATCGTTTCCAGACAAAGGGCTATAGAACATTTTCGTCTTCTTTTGACCTGAAGAATATGTCACTAAATTTATTGTATATAATTTTGAAACACCCTGTATAACATGACCATGTTCTTAAAATACAATATTTTTCCAAAAAAAAAAAATTAAAAATTCTTTTTTGCATTTAGAAAAAACACCAGTTTTGATTTTTATTAAAAAATTATATATTGTGTGCTGGCTCAAGGTGTGCCAAATTTCAAAGTGGAGAAACGATGGGTTTATGAGATAAAAAATTTTGACTAACAACAGGTAGACTAAAAACTCTGTCAAGATCTGCCAATATTAGAATATACAGATATAAAGAACAATAATAAAATATCTTAAGAATATATGTAAGCTTATTCAAAGAAGTACAAAAACTCAAATACAATAGTTACAAATCACAGTTTAAGTGTTTCTTATTTTTAATTTTTCTTATTTTCTTTTGTAAAATGATAGTCGATTCAGTCATTTCTTCACAGTATATGTCCTCCCAGTCGAAGTCCTTGGGTCAACCTTTTCGAGAAGAGTCTCAGTTTCTACAACCAAAATGTCAGGTTTCTTTTTTTTTGATTGGAGATTCACCAATAAGTTCCAAAGATATATTTAAAAAATCTAGAGAGGAATCAGGATCAACAAAATCAGTGTGTCATTGTTCCTTGTACTGGGCAAATCATCATTATCGTTCTTGCCCAAAAATTTGTATGAATTTGATTGTTCATCTTTATATATTTTGTTAACTTTCAACCTGGAATTATCACAAATTTTCATTCCTGGCTTTACATTGTCCAAACCCAAAAAACACATCCATTCAGGTATACTTCTTAGTTTTTGAGATTTTTTTGTTTTTCTTCTTTCAAGGGGTTGCAACAATTTATTGAAAATAAAGTCCATTCACTTTTTCCATCTTTACTTGCCATTATAAAGTCTCCTGAAATATAGTTGGGATTATAAAAAATTAATTATTTTTGTAAAAAATTTTTTTACAATAACGAAACTGGTTTTTTTATTACATTCTCCAAAATGATAAAACAAAAAGACACTTTTTAATAAAAAGGGTTAGACACAACACACACACACTTACTGTCTTCACTGTTAACGGGTTACAAGCAAACATGATGCAATCACTGACAAACAGAGACAAGTGAAGACTTGTAGACTTTCAGGTTGTGACATGTTTGTTTTGAAAGTGTGACATTTCATGTCAGTTGATTGCGTACATATGCCCAGCCAATTAATTTTAAGATATAATTGTGTGTTGTTCTTTGTATCCGTGTAGTCTTGTCTGGTCAATTGGGTCCGTTTTGGTAATTTGTTTTATTTTATTCATTTTAATATATGTTTTTTTTGTTTTTTTTTAAAGTATCGTTGTTATAGCGATCGCTGTCGCACTTTGGCGATGCAGCAGCGTTCACAATTGTTGTATAAAGCGAGTATTGTCGTCTTAAAGTATGTCTAAGACGAGAATATTGTCTCTTAATGAGGCATTGTCGTTATTCGATAAAAGTTTTTGCTTTTGACAATGTGTAAAGAGATTTTTAATTTTTTTTTGGTTATGCGAGCGTGTTGCTGTTCGGAGTTGTGGTTGGAAGCCGGAGATCATGAGTGGAAGTCGTTTTCCTTTTGTTTGCGCTAATCGAACATTAGCCTCAATGAAACTGCTTATTGGATTATTAATCATTTACTGCATTAGTAGTAAATTGATGTTGAGTTAAAAAGTAAATGAAGTGCTGTTTTTTTTTGTTTTTTTTTTTTTTGCTGCGTTGCAAGCGAACACTCATCTTGTGTTTTTGACGGAGTCTCGCGCTCTGCGTTCGGCCGCCATACCTCACCAGCCCCATCGTTTGCGATTGGCGTCAGCCCGATGATTCTTCACGGTGGTATCGTAATAAATCAAGGACAGCAGCCATAAAGATGACATCTTGGTAAGACTACATAATCCAGTAATAGTGATTTGATTTTCCTTTTTTTTCTTCTTTTTTTTTTTTTTCCTGTTGTTTTTCTCGGCAATATGCAGTTTATTGGCTTAGGCCATAAAAATATGAGGGATCTCAGCAAAGGCATGTCAGGATCAAGCATCTTAACAAAGACGTTTTAATTTGTTAATCGTCTTAAGAGCCATAATGAGGAACAGCATTCCGTGCCTGAATAGTGTGTGCGCCGTGTGCCTGGCAAGTGAGTTCGTCCCACAGGGTCGCTCCAGTGTGCGTTAAACTTCAGCGAGTGCAAGAACAGTTGTAGAGATTAGTGACTGTTAAAAAAAGACTGACTGTACCTATGCTTATTTTGAGATATAGTATTAAGCTTAAGCAACACTATATATATTTATATGTTGTTGTGTAGAGGTGTTGGGCAGCCAATTATTGGAGCAGTGGCTTAAACCCAGCTAAGCGCACAAGTAGGTGAGGAGTGGAGCGTGGGTGAGCGGTGTGGTGCATCATGGGATGTCGCTGCACGCAAGCGGACACTTTTCCCTCAACCACCCGTTCTCAGAGCAGTTTAGCTCTTTTGGTCTGTCCACGTTAATGTCTGTCTCCCCGGAAGGGTTACCGTGGTTCCCCCTTCTGTTTAATAATTAAGGGAATCACAGGGCGTCAGAGTACGCTATGTTTAATGGGATATAGGGAGCAGGCCCTAACTGCAAAGCCTAAATTTTAAGCTCCTCCCACCCAGCGATAAGCAGCTCGGGCTGAGCGTATGAAAAGCGCATCAAGCCGCTGTCTTAGCCACACTCAGCTGATACTGGTCACCCACGTTTAAGGATATAATAATGACAGTATTAAGTTTGGAGTACTAATACAGAAGAGATTAAATGTGTAACAATGGAGATTTTATGGAAATATGTTAATGAGGATGTTTGCAGATATGGTAAAATTTATTATTTATTTTGATCACCAGTGCACTGAGTGTTTTGAACTAGAATAGTAGATTATTTATTTGATTAGTACAGTGATTTTAAAAGAAATAAAAGTTTCATGTGGTGTTATTTAGCTTGTTTGTCAGTCTCTGTTCTCCCTCGAATATCCGCCCCGAACCCCTGACTAGCACCCCTCGCCATTTAGCTACACAGTAGTGGGGTCCATTATAGTAGGTGGGAGGGGGCAACGTCACAAAAGCCTCAGCTGTTATTTAGAGTAAATCGTAACCCAATGTTTCTCCACTTTGAAATTTGGCAAACCTTGAGCCAGCACATGTTAGAATAACATTATTTTTATAAAAATCAAAAGTGATGTTTTTTCTAAATTTAAAAAAAAATTTTATTTATTTTTTTTTTGGAAAAATATTGTATTTTAGGAATATGGTCATGTTGTATATCAAAAGAAAGAGCATTAAAAACTGAAAAAGATGACGCCTATTCCAGCTTTCTAGCTCCAATAGTTTTTGAGAAACAGCCAAATAACTTTCAAAAACACGTTGTTTTTAGCCTTTTTTTTAAATTTAAAAACTTATACTTTTACTAAGGCAAATCTTTGAGAAATCCTGGGAATATGCAAAAGATGTCGGGCCTTGCTTTGTGAGCCTCGAAAAAGCATATGACAGAGTTCCTCGGGAGAAGCTCTGGCAAATGTTGCAAGAGTATGGAGTGGATGGGCAATTAATGGTTGCTATCATGTCTCTGTATGAAAGCTCTGAGATGTGTGTCCGGATAAATGGCATCAAGTCAAGACCTTTCACCATGGTTGTTGGACTCCACCAAGGGTGCATACTGTCGCTCCTCTTGTTCATTATCATTATGGACTGGGCAGACAGGGGCAGCCGAGGCGATGAGCGTGTTTGTGTGGGCGACTGCTTGGTGGAGAAATTGATCTTTGCTGACGACCTTGTCCTCCTTGGGTCTTCTTGCACTAACTTTCAGCATGCACTAGACTCGTTTGCAGCCAAATGTGAAGAAGCTGGGATGAAGTTCAGTATGGCTAAGACTGAGGTTTTGGTCCTTTCAAGACAGCCTACTCAGTGTGCTCTCCATGTTAGGGAAGCCCCACTGAGGAAGGTGGAGAAGTTCAAGTATCTCGGGATTGAATTCACAGGTGATGGGTGGCAGGAAAAAGCGTTGGAGGCTTGGATCGGTACAGCAAGCTATGTCAGATGTGAACTGTGGCAATTCGTGGTTATGAAATGTGAGCTGGGTAACAAAGCCAAGCTCTCAGTCTTCAAATCTATCTTTGTCCCCATTCTCACCTATGGTCGTGAGGCTTGGGTAATGACCGAAAGAGTGTGATAGTGGGTACAAGCAGCCAAAATGAGATTCCTGAGAGGTGTGGCAGGTGTTACCCTACTAGATGGAGTGCACAGCAGCACAGTAAGGGAGTCTTTAGGTTTTGAGCCGCTACTTCTCCGCATTTAGAGATCTCAGTTGCGCTGGTATGCCCACGTGATACGGATGCCGTAAACTGGCCTTCCTAGGCAGTTGTTATTTTCCAAGCCGGTGGGCGAGAGACCAAGGGGTCGGCCTAGAACCAGGTGGCTAGACTACATGGAGAATCTGGTTTCGAGTCGCTTGGGTATTATCAGGGAGGACATGCGCCTGATGACGGAAGATCGCAATCGCTGGAGATCTTCCATAGGGCTGCTGCCCCCGCGACCCTAAAGGATAAGCGGGTTTGAAAAATAAGTAAGTAACTCAAAAACCATAAGTCCAAAAAATCTAAAATGTCATATTTTTCTTTACATTAAACCATGGAACAAATAACCAAAAAATTACCAAAATCCAAGACCTACAGGTTCAAAATTATTTTTAACCTGGTTGATTAGGTATGGAATGACCTATATGTTAGATATCAATAAATATGATTTTTTCTTCTTTTCATAAATTATCTTCCTAATATGTTATTTATCCACTACCTCGAGAGCTCAGATTTCGTGAAAACAGAAAAAAAATTCGAGATAAAGAGTGTTTGAAATCTGGAGTCTCACTTTTAAATCACGATTTTTAAGTTAATTATATTGTATACGATAAAAGAAATGATATAAAAAGTTAATAATAACTATAGGTTAATAAAAAAGGGTATTTATTATTGATTAGAGAATACAGTACATACATGCAAAACATGAAATATACTATATTGTACATGTAACAACCCATATGATCTAATATGGTAAAATGGATTAACAGGCCTATTTTGGGATTTTTTTGGATTTCTTTACTGTGTCCAAGTGTTCTTCTAAAGTTATCGTTAAATCAGTACAACACATGTCCTGGAGAAGGCTACGGCTGAAAAGCCTCGACTCTGTGCTGTAAAATCACGTGTTGTTTATAATATATCTCTAATATTCTTGATATCCTCTGTGTGATCCTACCATCCCTAAGTCTTATTTACATTGAATACTTATGACTCTATTTATATAAAAATTCCAACATATAAAACTAATACTAATTAGTTTTGTTTCAGTTTTTTTCTTTTTTACCTGACCATTCATTAAGGCTTGCATATACCTAGAAGGAAAAGCATTGCCTACACCCATTATTGAACCTTGGAACAACCCAGAAGAGCCTACAAACAATACATTTAGAAATTCAAAAATTCATTATTGAGAATGCGTACATAAAAAAAAAATAATAAACATAGCTTAAAATAAGTTTAAATATGCTTACTATTGATAAATACTGCTGTGATCATTGTAAGAATAAAAAATCCATTCTGCCCTATGTATAAAAAAAAAAAAAAAAAAAAAGAGGAATAGAAATCTTTTAATTTTCACCTAAATAGAAATATTTTATTTTGTTCATCTAATTATACACTGCGTCTAAAAAGTTTGGTAATCGTATATCTAATGATTACAAAAATTTATTGAATGCAAAACAAATACATGCAGAGTCGAACTTCATTAATGTATATTTCAAGGGACCGAGGAAAAAAATATTATATTAACGAGGATATATACGAGGTGCGATCAAAAGGTTCTGGGACTGGTTGTGCATCTCGCCAACAAATGGCAGCATAAGTCCACAAATACAATAAATTACAGCCCTAACATTCATAAATTGGCTTATCAAAGGATTTTGTTTATGTGCATTGGGGACTGAGAAAATACTGCTAATGTGACCACATATGTGAGGTCGTCTGCGATTTTATCATAAACATTTTTTATCATAAATTTGAGAACGAGCAAATTTGAAAGCGACCATATCTGTGAATGCGACCATATCTGTGACATGAAAAAACTGGATGCTTCACCACCACAATGAACCTCTCGCCGAGCTCTCCTCACACAAGAGTTTCTAATTTAAATTTTAAGTTACACGGATTTTTAGTTTGCATGCCCTTATTTTCACAAATTTCATCGAGTGTAGCTTAGTGCAGTACAGTATGGTATTTTATATGTATAAAATATGCATATTTTATATGTATAATCCGTGTACATGTATATGCCCGGCATTGCTCGGGATGTTTGTTCGATGAAATTTTCCATTATAGAGGCTGAAATTTAAGCTATGGTCCATAAATCAGTATAAAGCAAATTTACTTCTATAAACGAAATTAATTAGAAAAATAATATTAAAATGTTAAATTAAAGATACAATAGTATGTAACTAAATAGAAGTGTGCCATCTGGCATCGCCATCTAGTGGCATTCTTTGAAATCCAAAGTCTCTTCAACTTTATGAAAAATAAGAATAACTTAATAAATTGATAAAATCACGGTATAAAAAGTACCCTAAATAGGCACAGTATAATTAACTACGTAAATGGAAAGTTTCGTGGAGATTCGTCGAGTATTTTCTGAGTTGTAAAAGGACAAACACTACAACGGACTCTGATTTATAACACAGTATATATATATATATATGGATTATGTACAGGACAAGTCAAAAGTCTGTTACCTTCCTCCTACTTTAGATACAAACTTAGATATATAAATTCCATTAAAGGCAATGAATACCGAAGGTTGATTATGATCTTTGGTAACGATTTATTGTGTGAATGCTGCGGGTCACATACACAATCACATGACAGAAAGCATGTGAAATGATGCCATTACATCTGTATAGTTGTGTTTCAATTGAAAGCAACAGATGTCATGAAAAAATGTCTCCGAAAATAAGATCCTACTGGGAAGGGCACATTACTGCCCTTTCCAATGATAATTACAGCTATTCTGCTATAATTAGCGCATGTAAAACACAAAATTTCTTCGTTTCAAAGAAAGGCATATCGGCAGCATGAATGGAAAAGGAAAATTTTGGGAAAGGTGAAGTCCAACTGGCCAAAAACAGCAAAATCCCCAACTTCCCACAGGCTGAACACCACAGGTTGTTCGAAAAATCAAGCAGCTTGTCCAATGTGAAAATCTAGCAGCCAAAAGAGGAATTGCAAACATTGTAGGAACTTCCCAGCTACCGTAAAAAAAATAATAAAGATTTGCAACTGGAAAAGCATCACAAGAGCCGTGTTCATAAGCTGCTACCACAACATGTCGCAGAAAAGAAGAGGAACTGTTGGAGCCTCTATGAGGGTTACCTCGCAGCAGAACGATGGAAGTACATGGTCTCTTTAGATGAAGCCTATGTCAATTTCTGCAACAACCCCAGCATGATTTTCTACCGTCCACGTCGAGACAAGTCATATCATAAGTGTTCCAAGGAATTTAAGGAAATTTTTTCAAAACGATTTATGGTGTTTGCAGGATACCCATACAACAGCAAGTTCACAATCATAAGAGTGGACAGGAAGGCTAAGGTTAACTCCCTTTACTATCAGCAGCATGTTCTCAGTCCAATTTTCCATGAGAAAATCCTCGCATTGTATAGAGAAGACAACCGCAAAGTTTGGTTGCATCAAGACAACGCCTCCAGACATACATCTAACTTGACTGTTTAATTTATGTTGGATTTGGAAGATGAAACTGGAATTGTTACCATAGATCGTAATCAACCTTCTGTAAATGTTGGGGATTTAAAATTTTAATTTATAAAGTGGATCTTAACTTACATGGATCTGTATTAACTTTTGTCAATGCAGTTGTTACAATAAAGAAAGCTGACATTATCATCAAAGAAACATAAGAACGAATTTGATGTGATACCCTATGATTATTAGATAACAAAAAAAAAAAAAAAAAAAAAAAAATCAGGAAAGAGCTTACAAGTTATAATACTTTTATAAAACTTAAAAATTCAATTAAATAACAACAAAACCTACTTATCGCTTATCAATGCATTGATCAAAAGAAAAACATTCCCTGGAATCATAGAAGCTATGCTAAGGTAACTGCCAAAAGCCTTCTGTAAATCTGTATAATTTTTGTTAGTGACAATATCCTTGTCTGAAAGAGTTACATTCTTCAGTTTGTACATCCAATACTAGGAGTAACAACAAGAAAAATAAAAATTTCTTTATACTGAACTTTACATTTAAAGCAACAATGAAATTATAAAAAAAAAAAAAAAAAAAAATCTGATTTTAATTACCTCTTCAGCTGTTATGAAAAAATTCCAAGGAATCACAGTACAGATGCCAAAAAACAAAAATGACACATAGACCAAGTTCCATCTGAAAAATTTAATGATTTGTTATCGTCATCAATCATATTATTTTATATGGTACGTAGATGGAATTTTTCCTTTCGGTTTTCATCTACATTTAATTATTAGTCTTCTTGCACCAACAGTGGCAATGTTCCTACTGCCACTTTCTTACAATAGTCCCTCATAGAAACATCCACGAAAAGTACAAATAAATTTAATACAGTCGAACCTCAATATCTCAAAAACTTTTTATTTCCCTGCATTTTCACTATCAATTCAATGTATTTTTCCCTCGTTACCTCAAAACATTTTCTTGAAAAACCTCACTAGTCAAATTTTGACTTCAAAACTTCGTGTGCCAGCAAAATGCAAAGGCAGAGAGTAAGATTTTTCATTATGAGAAATTTTCCAATGACCAAATTTGACATCATTTCCATTAAAGTTTGAAGATTCTCGTGCGTTACGAAAATATTTCACCTAAAAATTTTCGATCTCCTTGGCAAGTCTCTGTTGTGTACAAGATATTTGACCATGTGCAATATATGCATTTCTGATGTTAATGGCGCCACTTATATGTACCAGTTTATCTTGTATTGTTCTCTGTGCTCACATAGTGCTTTTATTAATCTAAAAATCTTGATTTAAAATACACCCTCAAAATCTCTTTATCTCGTTTTTTTTTTCCGTTCCAGTGAAATTCGAGGTTCGGCTGTATTTGCATAATCCATGGAATTAGTGAAAGTTTTATTAACAGATTTAGAAACTTAAAAAATCCTAAAACTATCATTTTCAAGATAATCAGGTAAATAGTTCTTAAAAGCTAATCTATATTCAGATAATATTTATAAAATAAATCTGGAAATTAAAAAAGTGTCAATGCTGTTACGTTAAGATACTGAATTCATTTACAAGGGTTGACTATAAGTCGCAGCAGCTATTTTTTCTTTCTAACATGCTCAAACACAGAAATATAACTATATTCATTTGAATTTATATGATTTATACTTTATAAAGTTGTCACTACACGAGATATGGTGATCACATCAGTCGCCTGATGGCAGTAGCGCTTAATGGATTAACAGTCCTGAGGCAGGTTCTTTATCTTTGTCGGATTTGCCAGCCGGCTGGTAGGGATACCCAATGATGACATCATTGGATGGAAATTCAAGAAGAACGCTAGGCTGAAACAATGATATGACGTCATCACATTGTGTCAATGTCAGCCAGCTGACGAAGCCGCTAAGATAAAGAACCCGCCTCGATAAGGCAAAAGGACAAACATGACATTTTAAGATCATTACTTTATTCTCGTACAATCTGTATAAAATCATTTATACAAGCTGTTTTAACATCCTTCAAAGTAGTCTATTAGTCAGTGATTAAACACAGCCACTCATACTTCTTTGTGAGTTGACACAGGACATCCAATGTGAGCTAGATCAACAGTTAAGAGAAGGTTAAGAAAGATGAAGTGAAGGATGTGAAAGGAGGGGGTGAAAGAGGTTGGGGAACTGGAATGAGTTACTTATAATCTTTAAAAAAGTCTTTAAATATTTGTAGCACACACACACACACTTCACACTGCATTTCTACGTAGTTTCCACCATTTTTGAAACGTCTGTTCATAGCATTGCACCAGGTATTGTATTCCCTTCTTATAAAAAGGTGCCACCTGTGATGCAAACTACATACCAATAATTTGTTTGAACAAGCATTAGCACCCTGGTGATGACTTGCAGAGGATTTTGAGTTGCAGCAGCAGAGTGTGGACATGAATAGCCATGAATCAACACATAGCCTATCATGATACTTATTCTGTATTGCATGTCGCAATTCCTTCATCATTTAGAAAAGAAATCACACCGTGGCGTGTGTCTTGACATTCCAAAACATCGTAAAGAGTTGCTACAAAGCAGTGAGAATGGCATTAGTACGAATCACCACACTCAAAACACAGGTGCATAATCATAATTGGCAATATTTAAACATAAAACTTATTTTCTGGACAACCCTGGTACATATTCCATTGAAATCATGTTATGTGAGGAATCCAAACATGCATCTAATTGTCTCCAATAAACTTTGGCAAGGTTTTCTACATATGTATAAGGGTTGTTAAGAATTCTTTTTGTATCTAATAACAACGACCCCGGAATTCCTCTCCGACGGGTTCACCAGACTAGTCATGTGTTGGACTATGTCAAAAAGTGAATAGTGCATACATAGAGGACAAATGTAAGTATCAGATACAAAAAGAATTTTGAAAATCGGTTAACAAATAAAGTTACGGACCAGAAGGCTAAAATCTTGAACATTTCTCGTAGCATACATGTAAGTTTGTGAAGAATGTTAACAAAGCATAAGGAAACCACAAATTAACAACGAAATGTCTTTAATGACTCGAATGTACATCTTGGGGGCCATACCCCCTTCATCAGCGAGTGATAAGATTTGGAAAGACCAAGAACTGATACAGAAATTGAATGATACATAGCCTATCAGAGTGAAAAACTAAAAATACAAACCAAATAGAAAATAAACAACGAAATCATTTTATGATCTGTTGAGCTAGGGACATCCAATCAATCACTGGAATTGAACCAGGATTACTGTTTAGAGGCTTATTGATGATTCCCTTTTGACAATTTCAACCGATTCAAAGAAACTTAATAATTTAGGATCCTTCAAGAATAACCTTATATACAGGGTGACCCCTTTTAAAGTTTCCCCTGGGATATCTCGAAAACAACACATGGGATTGAAAATAGGTCCATAAGAAATTTTTGTGCAAGACATTATTTAGAAAAGTCACGACGGTGGAGCTGTCTGCCATTCCCAAACAGGCGTTCCAAAGATGCTTCCAACAATGGCGGGAGCTGTGGGAGAAGTGTGTGCAGTCCCAAGGAGAGTACTTTGAAGAGGATTAATGTTTAAATTCTACAGGTGAATAATGTTATTTTTTCCAGCCAAATATCCGATACTTTTTGTACATGCCTCATAATTGGACAATAGAATTGATCATTGTTCTGTAAATTTAGACAGTTTATTATAAATATGGATTAAATGTTCGTGAAATGGTACTAAATCAGGGATGAGCAAAATGCAGCCTGTAGGCAGCTTCCGGTATCTTTCCGGCTTGCTACTGGATTCCATGCGGCCCGTAAGATTTAGAAATACGAAGAAGAGAGACCAGAAATAGGATAATTTGCAATTATTTTAGGGAAACAGTGCACTTTATATTAAAAAATCTTAAAATGATTAAAAATCTTTAATAAAAATATTTGCCCACCCCTGACTAAATGCTTGTGAAAAAGTACGAAATGATTTGCCCACCCCAACTTTCCTATTCCTAATCCAGGCAATATGTTCTTTCATTGTAAAGGTAAAGTCAAAATGATGGACCCGATTTCAGAAGTTTACTCTGTGAAATCTAATGAACATATGGTATTTTGAGACAAGTGCTACAAAAGGTAAATGTTTAAAGTTTACTTCAAACACATCACATCATATGACAGGTGTTCTATGCGAGTGCCTTGCATAATCCGACACACAGCAAGCCAATAGTGTCATTCTACGTCAAATCGAATAAAATTGACCTTAGGGTCTACGATTTTTCTCAAACTTTGTATTCTAGTGGATATAAGACATGTATAGTTTTGTTTGCCAGATAAAAATATATTTTAGTTATAATTAATTATCAAAGTTATCAAAATTTTGCGTATCCCATAACATAAAACTTAAGCATATCTCTGGTTGCTGTATATTCGTTGCGGGAATTGTCGTATATATCAAATTGAAGCTAAAATGAATCATTTTTGTCTTTAATTTACTTTATGGACTTCAAAATAAATTATGAGGGGGGGGGGTGCATTTTATTTTATAAAATCATATATTAACCTGAAAACGATGCTCTAAAATTATTAAAAAAAAAAAAAAATAGAGTTTAATTCCATCATATCCATTGCATAATGCTATGAAATTACAGGATGGAATTCCAAATAGTTCAATCAGTATTAATTTATTTACAATTTCAGGTGGGCTGCTTTGATGTGTGAGCAGGAGATGGAATACAAAGAAGCAAAGATCACATAATGAGCAGTTAACACTTTTAATTAAATTTCATCATTTCATATTTATTTTCTATATTTCTAAAAAGTATTCCCCTTAGAACCAACATCAAGGAATATGCTAGAATTGTGTTACAGATTTTTAATATGTTGTTTTAACTTAAAATTTTCAAAATTAATGTTAAAATCATGTTAAGAAGAAGAAGGACCTATACTCCTATACTGCTAGAACGGGATGAAACGGTTAATGCTGAACAGTACTGCAACACGTTGCTGAAGCCGAAACGGGCCATCGAAAACTAGCACAGAGAGGAGCTCTTGCGATGGATAGTGCTACTCCAGGACAACGCTATGCCACTTGTGGCCAAGAAGACTCTCCACCTGCTGGAAACATTTTGACGGGAAGTCTTCAAACATCCTTCGTATAGCCATGTGACTCCCATATTTTCGCCCTCTTAAAAAAGTCACTGACAGGTCATCGGTTCACCTGCAACAAGGAAGTGAAGAACACCTTGGAAAAAGGATCCGCATGCAACCCAGGAGTTTCAACACTGAAGCCAACATTTGCTTCTTACATTCCGAGATCAGTGGGCATCATTATCAAAGGCAAGTATGTGTAGATGTCATGTTACACAGTAACTGTATGTCAAATATTCTGTACTTAAAATATTCGTTAGATATAACCGTAGTCTCCTTTTCACTTGGGCACACCTTATAGTTTAAAAGCCCACGTTTTAAGCTTTAAAATGAGCTATGAATGAAACCTATATAACTTTCACTTTCAGAGAAACATGTGTTTATAGAACACCGTAACCAACTAATTCCTGTACCGGTAACTTTGACTGCAAATATTTTTTGTCCGCAAAATTGCAAGGAACGTTTGATATCCTTTACATTTACTTTAAAATATTAGTGCATAATTCAAATTTTCTAATTCGAATTATCGCCCAATTCGAATCAGTCATCAAGTACATTTCATGCACATTAATGTATTTTTCATCACCTAATTCGAACATCATAGTTACTCCGAAAATCATTTGTGACTAATTCCCAGATTGATCTGAACAAGCACTGTGCTACTAAAAATATAATTGGCCGATTGCTCTTCTACTGGATTATCCAGCAGCCAGATTGGATACAGTAGCCAATCCGCTTTCGAGATTTGGCGCTAGCTTTCCATTGGTGCTTTAAGTATATACATATAAGCAGATAAATTAGTGGTTGTGCTCAGTATCATAAGGACTCCAGCAGCACACATAAGGGTGACCAGCATAAATATTTTTGAAGACTTTAAAATTGTAAGTAGCTTTCACAGTTTTTAGGTTTATCTTCTCTCTCAGTTAACTTTACCAATTATTTTAAATAAACAGGCGAGTTGAAATTTTCTTTATATATGATTACTGATTACCCATAATCCAAAACATATGGATTTTAGCATAATGTGATTTAGTGTGTATAAGTATGAGCAATATCATAAAATTCGAATTATCGCCTAATTCGAATTTTTTGTTGGTCCGTTTGGATTCGAATTACACAGAGTTTACTGTAAGAAATTATGTTAGATCAAAATTAACACCGTGGGGTTACTTACTTTGATGTAGGGAATTATAAAAAAAGTTTGAACCTTTTATAAAAATGTAGTGTTTTTAGGTGTCTCATTTCACATAGAACCTAGCCCACAAGAAAGACAGGCCCTGACGCGGAAAAGTCACCTGATCATCTTAGTCCGAGAAACAATGTAACCTTCACCGTTTCCATCTTGGATTTTAACAATCAGCAATTTTTCGTTTGTTGGAAGCAAAGAAGGTTACATTGTTACTTGGACTAAGAAGATCGGTTCACTTTTCTGCTCCTGGGCCACAACATAGAATGAATCTAGTCTATCTACTGCCAAATTTTCGTAGCATATCGCGGTCAATATCAGCAATTGTTGCAGTGATGCGGGCACGCAAGTCATCCAATGTTGTTGGCAGTTGTGGTACGTACAAACCCTTTGATCCTTTACAAACTCCCACAGGAAGAAATCACAGAAGGTTTGGCAAGAGATAGATTATCGGCTTTGTGTGTGTCGGGTTACTTTGAACATTTACCTTTCGTAGCACATGTCTCACAATACCATACGTTCATTAGATTTCACAGAGCAAACTTCTGAAATCGGGTTCATCATTTTGACTTGCCCTGTATTTTGAACACTTCTCAAAAGTCTCCTAGATAATACTTTTGGGATTTTATTTTTAGATTTGTGGTTTTCTTATATTGTTCACATTCTGCTCAAGTCGACGACAGTTTGGGGCTTCTATTGTTACGTGTATGTTATTTTTAAATTCAAAACTCATTTTCAGATGCCAAAGATAAACGATTATCATCAGGAATGATGAGGAATATTCCTGTTATCATTTTACAGTCATAATACCTTTGACACTACAAACAAAGGACCAGCCTAGTCTTAGCAGCTTAATGACTAATACTTAAATTTCATTTTCTTTACCTATCTTTAACGCTTGTTTGAATTTTATCTGTCGGTAGAAAGCGATTGCTTTCCGTCTGGAACATCTCATCGTCCGTTTCCGAACTGTTGTTAATCGTCGTTTCGTTTTTTACTAATTGTTCGTTTTCTACAGCCATCTTAGCTCGATACTTAAAGAAATCGCCAAGAAATCGAAATCTACGTTATCTCAATGACTTTATCATTCCACAATACCAATCTTATTCTCTCAATGAGTATACGTTCCTGGCCTTTGAGATAGGCCTGCATCTTTCATTCACGACTGTCAGTTCTTCTTTCGACTTGCTCGACCAATCAAACCGAAGTTAATGACCATAGATCGCCTTCTTACTCACTTTAAATTGGTGATCAGTGATAATCTACAGTCAAACGCTATCTTAAGTCTTGTTTATTTAATTTTATTAAAAAAGAAACCAAAACTCTCCCCAGCTGTCCTTCTCTCGTTTACGAAGCCAACAACGAGAACCGGAAGTTCAAGGTGCAAAAGACATGCGCACTGAGTTCCACGTGTTTCAGTATGGCGGGCGGCTTTGAGACGATCTCGTTTTCTCCAAACGGGGAATATTTAGCATGCACCACGCCGGACGGAAGATTGAAAATCTGGGAAACAGCAACAGGAGTCCTCAAACAAGAATACACGCCCAGTTCCCACCTGTCTGCGACATGCAGTTGCCTGTCATGGGGGTTTTCAAAATCAAATTCAGTGAGTAAATTGTAAGCCTAAGAGACCATGCCACCACAACTAGATAGAAAAAAAGGGTCACATTTCAGAGAACCCATCTGCAAGTTTGTGGTTTTTTTAAAGGAATCGCAAAATCTTCAGCATGGTTTTGAGAAGTATGATCGACTTTAAAGTAGCCTGGGAATTAAATATGCATGAATGGATAACTGTATAAATACTAATAAATAACTGATAATTAGATGAGGGGGGAGGGTTTCTGATGCTGGAGTTCCAACGACCCGATGGAATGCGTAATTTTGCATTACAAACAGTTGTGGTGGGGAGAATTAAAAACTCGATCACGATCATTATTATTTTATTAAAAAATAAAAAAAAAATAATCTAAAAACTAGATCATCATCATGATCATCATTTTCATTTTCTCCTTACAGAGTCCAACAAGAAAAAAAAAGAAAAGAAGATCAGATGCCATAGAAAGTTCATCAGAATTAAAACTACTAGCTATGGGAACACTATCAGGGACTATACTTTTGTACAGTATAACGAAAGGAGAATTACAAAGTGAAATGGTAATCATCAAGTTCAGTATGTTTCTTCGCTGTATATGTTTCATTCTATTGTGCAATGCTTGCTACCATGCCAGAGCATGCATGCTTTGGATCGTGCATTACTGAAAGTTAGCTTTTAAGTGAACTCCTCTTGTGATTGTGAAAATGTCATGAAATCTAAATTTAAAACTGTGTGGGATTCAATTCTTTTTGATCAGTTTAAGTGAGTGATCATCCTAATGCTTTTGCTGTGGAATCATCTTATTCCAAAAGTGTGCTTCTAATGAAGTAAAAAATACGTTGTTGTGAGGAATGATGCTTCTTCTCTGATTGCACTTATCATTTTCTAACTGTGTTTTCATTGAGCTTTATAGACTATCTATATTGAATTTGAATATGATAATTAATTTTTAGATACATAAGCCACTCTTTATATAGTTAATTTATTGGGACCATTACATGTGACGAGTAGTGATTGATGATACCAGTCGAGTAGTCGAATACTTGAGTACTGATTCTTTTACATGCATTTCACTGACCTGCATTTATATTTATAAGGCATAATGCATAAGGCTAAAGCATGTGATTAGGGCACGTTAAGGCTTTCTAATTTCTTCTAGACTAATCTCTTCCTTACTTTGTGATGCCGCAAAAAGACATCATCTGGTGGTACATTCCTTGATAGTTCTTAAAGTATATTTTTCAACAATTTATGCACTATTTTTTGCAGGATAAAATTGCGAATAATGATTGCATTAAGATTTTTAAACTTTATACCTTATACAGTTGATCTGTATTATTCCCTTAATATTTTATTAATGCTAATTAAAACATGAAAGCTTATTGAGGAATAAGTCTTCTCACGGACGAAGCGGTTTGTTTTGACAGTAAAGCAACCACAGGAAACCACTGCACACGAATACAAAAGGCTCGACTTGTCAGCACAGAGGATAAAAAAAAAGCAAAGGAGTAACGTGAAGAATAGCTCGTCACGGCTACCAACTAAACTGATGCAGTTAGTTAATATTTTAAATGAATTTACTTAGTAGTTTAATTAAAATGTTTAGGCTTTAAATCACTCGCGCCACAATAAGCTCTAATGAACACTTAAGCTGTACATTGTTGGCATTTATTGGATTCAGTTTCTTGCGCAGCGCCACGCTGATTTTGCCTAGTGGCATCACTGAATATCAACATCTGAGGTTTGGCATGAAAAAAGTCCTCATAAGACCTTTAACGGTTATACGCAAATAGGAAAGATAGCCCCAGCCCGCGAACTGGGTACTGCTCCAACCAGCCCTAAGGACATGTAGATAGCTTAAAGGCGGAGACACACATGCACGGTTTACATCCGACTAGCTGTCGCATGTGACTCTGGAACGACTACTTCCGATCTGAAACGGTCAGTCGTAGGAGTCGTGCAACTAGTTTTTCCGACTTCAGCTCTGTCCGACTTTCACGCGACTTGTCGTTAACGATAACCAATCAGGTTGCGAGAATTTACACGATTAGCATCATGGGAAGTGACCGCTCTAGATGCAAAAAAAGAAAATGGAGGCTTCCATGGAAACTCCATGTGCAAATAAATTTATTAGTTTAATAAATTGTAATTTTAACACGTAATCGAATCCATCTTGGCGGAAATGAATACAGTTTCCTGTGTGACTGCAGCGCAAATCACGGAGGCATGCCCTATCACGGACACAATTTGAGTTAAAATGCTTGTCGGTTGAAAGTCGTGAGCGCAGAAGTTGGAAATGTGTGGTTTGCTAGTCGCATGCACTCTGGTGTCGCTTCAAGTCGGATGAAAACCGTGCGCGTCAAAGTCGTGTATGTGTGTTGGCTCCTTCATGCTTCCATGTCCACGGTGGCGCAATTGGTTGACGCATCTGCACGGTGAGCAGAAGGTTCCTGGTTCGATCTCAGGCTGTGGAATTTTCTTTCCTATTTTTCATCAATAATAAAAAAAAAACACTGACCGTTAGCCACCTTAACCAGCCGGGGAGAAACAAACTGCCCACGTGACCAAACAGGTTGGGATATGTATATTTATCTTGCCCCTGGAGGGGGATGTCGTGAAAACAGTGACCAGTGAGGCCCTCAGGGCCGAGAGTCATGTGAGGCGCAAATCGCCGAGAGTGTAGTAAAAAACGCAAAATGAACAACTTGCGATTTTGGTCAGATTGTATTTAATATTATTTAATAAAAATTCCTTCATTATTCTGACACATAAGGGGAACATGCATGAATATTTTAAAAAATTATTTTCGATAGTATTCGTTATCAATATCAAGGAATGATGATTCGTGTTTTTCTAAAAATGTATAGTTATTTTTTAAAAAAATTATGAAAGATAGGACCTCATAAAAACGCTATGTCATAGCACTCGGTGTCATGATGTCACGATCCTCCTGCTATCCTGAGTCTATGGCTTTCTCCTTCGTTGACAATACTACGTCTCCTCCTGAAAATATCGACAAGAAAACCGTGTACAATCCCAGTTAGTGTTTCGTACCCATCTGTACAAACACTTCAAAATCAGTATCTGATAAAAGTTTTTTAAGAGGTCCTAAAAACTCTGAGAAAAGAAATAAATTATTTTCGGCATTGAGAAAGGATAACACTCGTCACGCTATCGGAGAGAAATCGACAATGTAAGCACATGTGCATTGTATCACTTAATCTAACAACGTCAGTAAAATATTAACCGGGGGGGGGGGGGTTCCATAGAAGATTGGGAGGTGGAGGGGGGAAGACTGAATAGCATTTTTTTTTTTTTTATACTTATTTTATTTACTGTGAGCACAACAGTTTTGCCCATTTACAATGTTCACTAAAATTTACAATTTCACAAGTTAAAAGTTTTTTCAAATATTTTAAAACTTGCAATATACACAATCCGTGAACTGTGGCGATCCGTGGTAACGAAACGCGAGCTGGGTAACAAAGCCAAGCTCTCCGTCTTCAAATCTATCTTTTTTCCCATTCTCACCTATGGTCATGAGGCTTGGGTAACGACCGAAAGAGTGCGATCACGGGTACAAGCGGCTGAAATGAGATTTCTGAGAGGTGTGGCAGGTGTTACCCTACTGGATAGAGTGCACAGCAGCACAATGAGGGAGTCTTTAGGTGTTGAGCCGCTACATCTCCGCATTGAGAGATCTCAGTTGCGTTTGTATGGCCACGTGATACGGATGCCGCAAACTGGTCTCCCTAGGCAGTTGTTATTTTCCAAGCTGGTGGGTAAGAGACCAAGGAGTCGGCCTAGAACCAGGTGGCTAGACTACATGGAGAATCTGGTTTCGAGTCGCTTGGGTATTACCAGGGAGGACATGCGCCTGATGGCGGAAGATCGCGATCGCTGGAGATCCTCCATAGGGCTGCTGCCCCCGCGACCCTAACGGATAAGCGGGTTTGAAAAGTAAGTAAGTATATACACGATGTGAAATACACAATTTAAAATAAAATGTAAGCGAGAGTAAACTTTTTATTAAGATTTAAAATAAAACAAGCTATACAAAAATACATTTGAGCATATCATTAGCCGCTTAGTACAGTCCCGAAATTTAGTTTTATTTATTTTAAATCTTAATAAAAATAAGAGGTACTATCGGTGGCTTGCCGCTACGATTTATTTCTTTAAATATATATGAAAAATTATTCGTAATACACTTTTACATATTATGCATGTAAAATTCATGCAGTACATAACTGTCAAATTTCTTGTGTGAGGGTTTACGTTTCATGTAATCATTAAACTCGAAGCCAGTGTATCTGTAATACAAAGCAACGCGGCCAATCGCATCTCCGCTAAATAAGAAAATAATTTCGTTCAAAATAAGATATTTTTCTTCTCGAACTTTTAGGTTTACAGGGATATTTTGTAAGTTCTTAGAAAGAATGAGAATGTAAGCCCAGGAAATGGCTTTAGTCTTTTTACCTTTCAGCCAGAACATAATGTTCATCACTTCTAAAAAAAATCTGCAACGCTTACGTTGATCTTCGGCAACTTATCAGATTGTCCTTTTTGATGTCCTAGTCGGTCATGGTAATTTTCTACGATGAAAGGAAAGGTATGATGTGAAATAAGAATCTTATGCAATGTACGACAGCATGAAGTATAGGATAGCAGGTGGATCGTGACGTCATATCGAGGAAAACCAATAGAATTTATTTTCAAATGGGGTGTGGCATATAATTTACTTGAATAAAAATTAAGATATGGTTAAATTTTAGTTTTAATTTATTTTGAAATTTTATTTGGTCATACTCATAAGTTTTTAAATGATGTTTAATTACAAAACAAATCACTTACATTGATTATATTTAAACAACTTATTGCAGTCATTTATACAGTTTACTATTACCAAAAATGAGGTACATTGCCATTTAAAAACAATAACATATTAGCGTTTTTAGCTTTGATTCTATTTCTCTTGTGGAAAATAAACTCTCCTGCTTTACTAAATAAACGTTCTCATGGAACAGATGTTGCAGGGCAACAAAGATAGCTTAAAGCCAAATTTTGCATTTTCTTATTGTCATTTGAGGATTTTCCCACCATATTAAAGGATCTATATCATATTCGGACTTTCTCAGAGTCCGAATATTGCTTTACAATTGACAGTGCATTAGAATTACCTTGATTTGGCTTCTTTTTGATAAGATTCTCAGAACTTAGATTTACATGATGTTGAAGTTGTGCCTGTATTTTTATTTTTAGTAGAGATGCAGCTGGCAACATTTTTGAAACTTTTATCCTCCAAAAATTTGCATGCAATATGAAAATGAGATTCATTTCTAAATGCAAAGGATTTAAATCTTGGATCTAGAAGTGTTGCATTGCCTGTAAAAAGGCATCATCTTCTACATTTTCAAAACGTTCTGCAATGTTATTTAATAAGGATGCATCGTTCATTGACACGTTCCAGTGATCTGTGCCACACCTGTCGCCTCTGTCGTCGGTGTCCAAAAAAAAGTGGGATTCATCGCTGAAGACCACTGGGCGCCATTCCATTCGCCAGCCGACTCGTTCACGACACCATTGCAGTTGTATCGCGCGATGCTCAGGTGTCAAAGGAAGGCACAACAATGGACGCTTGGCAAACATTCTTGCGGCGTGTAACCAGTGTGGTGTTGTCGCTATTGACACTGGAGCAGTACCGGGAATAGTGATGTTGTCGTGCAGTTGCCGCAGGGTGAGGGTTCTGTCCGCTAGCGCTATTCGCAGTATCTGCTTATTGGTATGAACTGACGTGTTTCTCCTGGCCCCAGAGCCTGGTCTTCTTTCACGTGTGCCTTCCTTTCACCATTGCCTCCAACATCGGCCTACTGTCTGTGCGTCCCTCGACACATGGACAGCAATTAGTCTGGTTGACCATCCAGCCTCTGAGAAGCCAATAATCCGACCTTATTCAAAGTCCGTTAATTGCGTGAACATTTGTCGTTGTCGTCATCGCAGCATTGAGACCGTTGTGCGGATTACAGTACTGTACGTTCACGAGGCAGTTGCTTCCTCCCTACTGCATGGAACGTCTCGCACAGGTGTCAACTGATGAGCCTATACAGACACCCTGTATCAACCCAGATTGTCATGTCCCGTGAGCATGCATCTAATCGTTTACTAGTCGGAGGTAGACGACCCCCCCCCCCCCCCCCACTAAATATGGATACGGTCGGATAACTCCTTGTTGGTGGGGCAATTTCATTGCAAAGCAGTGTAGTATAAAAAGTTTTAACTATAGGAATAACGTTGGATATTGTGCTGTGTTTTTCACTTGACATTTCAGTTGTTATTTCATAAAATGGTTATTTTAATGTTATTAACCATTTTCAACACAGAAAATTAAGAAAATATTAATGTTCACAAAAAAGTCCGATTGCACAAAATTTGCGATCAGAAAATAATTTACTAGTACTATTTCATACAGCGTTTTAAACACAAGTATCTAAAACCGACGGTTTCTCCCACCAATCAGGACGTGGAAAATGTCTGGCGTCATTTTCTATAAATCAAACAGCATTTGGTGACGTAAAAAGGTAGCATTCGAGTCATGGTGTTTTTCCACTTTTGAGGGTCAAAAATCAGGGGTCGGCTTACGCACGACTTAAATATGCGGTACTAATATTTAAGTTGGTATCGATAAACAAACCTTTTGTAGTATACGTGACGTTTGTATCGACATTTGTTTCTTTGAATATGTCCTGGATAATTTGACCTGTACCTTTATTATCGGACCGCCCTCGCATACCAGGTGAATAAAAATCCCAGAACAGTCTAATATCTCAAAAAATACACGTCTTTTAAAAAAAAGAAAAAATACATGTCAACTATTTTTTGAATGCTATTTAATAGTGCCAAAATTAGCCCCTTGCACCACTCGTAGGGGGGGAGGGGTTGAAATTTCAAATGGGAACCTGAATATATTTTTTTTTTTTCAGATTTGGATTTTATGAAAAAAATTACATTAATTTTACCAAAAAAATTTTTAAAATCACTCTTTTATAGATGTCGCCGTGCCAGGGGTGGGCGGGGGCAACTTTTAAATGGGAACCCCTATTTTTTTATTGTAGATTCATATTCTTCAAATTTTTTATCGTTGTCATATACTTTAAAACTTTTTTGCCATATACAAAAGATTTTAAAATAATTTATAGGTAAAATTAATGGACTGACGTATACTTGAGTGAAGCGGTTACAGTTCGCCCGCATGAAGAAATAGTTCGAATAATTTTCTGTATAAAAAGTTCAAAGTTCTTTCTGGAATCATATTTCATATTTTTTTTCTCGATATAATAAAAAATCGGCGGATAGAAAAGCCATTTGACGAAATTAAAAAGAAATTAAAAAGAAAATGAAATCAGTCTGTAGTCGAGATTATTTGATTGTAAAATGGCGGCGTCTCTTGTTCCTGCGTGAAAGAGATGTGTCAGAAATAAAAGACGAACGAGTTTTCACGAAGAGGATTAAAACAATTTAAACATTAATTTAAAAAATGATATCTGATAGACACCATTCAACTATTCTACTTTAGAGAAGCCACGCGATTAAAGGATGGTGTAATGTAGCATACATAGTCTTAGAATAACTTATACTTTAATGGCGGAAGGATACGATGTTGTGCACTATGGTAAGGGACCCCATACCATGACGTCACTCAGCTGAAGCTGAGACAGAGTATATTTGAATTCTATTGTATATGTATATCTTATTATTTAGAGCAGACTTTGATGTATGGTCATCTGGTAGTCAAATAGCAGCTGGATCGCGTTTAAATGGGAGTGTCAGTTAACATCACAAATATATCACAACTCGTGCTATTACATCGTCATGAGTTTCGTGGCCAGTTACTCGAAAAAAAAGTAACCATGAGTAATGTTTTCCCTCGAGAAAAGTGAAATGACGAGGGAGAGTGGCACCCTCTTTTAAACAATATTCAAAAATTGGCCAGAAGTAGAGGTCATTCTGCAACATGACAATACCAGGTGCCACAAGTCTTGAAAGCAAGGACGTTCACCGATGTCCTATCCCATCCACCCTACAGTCCGTATCTCGCCCCCTGCGACTTTTTCCTCTTTCCCAAGCTGAAGGAGGATCTCAAGGGGCAGAGATTCAATGAGGATGCGAAGGTCAAGGCAGTTGTAAGTGGTTCCGTGAACAGTGTAAAGACTTCTTTGCCGACGGCATGTAGCAACTTGTGCATTGTTAGTGTGTTTGCGTGGAGAGAAAAGGAGACTTATGTCGAGAAGTGATAGCTGTATCTCGTGTAGAAAAGATGAAGCTTTTGCACTGCACGATTTCTTCAAATTGAATGGTGAATAGAAGTTTTGTAACCAAACATGCATTACTTTTCGATCTACCCTCGTATAAATTTGTGTAAAATTAGAGTTCATTATCTCAATTCTTCTATCGCTTTCATGCAAATAATCAACTAATTTAAGTAATTTATATTTATTATCAATAATATACAGGATGCTGCAGTTATTTGAGAACAAAACAATGTCTGCAGGTAAAAGGCACAGACACTTGATATCACAGAACCTTCAATACAATTTACATTTTTGTGCAAAAGATTTCAAAATACATATTCAGAGCTCGACAAATTCTATATTTTGGTAGCCAATTGCTACCAGAAATTCCATTTTGGCTACAACTTTCAAACAGGTGGTAGCCACTTGGCTACTGCCCAATGTGGCAGCTGATTGGAAGGCCTAATTACATTACTGTATATAATGTAATTATGTGTGGCCTTCTTTCCTGTTTGTTATTTACGTATTTACTGTTCGTGATTACTCTGTCGGCACATATTGCTGTGCTGGATTTTCGTTCCCCCTTGAAGAAATATTTGTTATGAATAGTCAGCCCTGTCTTGTAGCATGTGCGAAGAGTGTGATGCATAAAATAGGTGCATAAAAGAGCTCAAAAATATCTGATAAAGTTTAAAAAATGAATTTCATATGACTCCCCCTCGCCAATTCAAGCAGTCAGTTTTCTAATAATAGTTTTCGCTGAGGCCCAAGTTGTGTCAAGATGTCAGCACGTGTTTCGCATGCATTCGTCCAGTTCGTTAGTCTTATCGGTGGAAGGCATTTTAATTGGCCACGTGGCTCATGTCTCATAGGTACTGATTCGAGTCCCATGTGTGTTTTTTACCTCTTATTTTTTATTACTTTTTTTCAATAAATAAATTATGTTTTAGATCCGACCTTTATGTTTTTTAATACTTTGTTTGAAAATTCATCCAATGACATTGAATTGCTTTTTATAAAAAAATACTAAATAATGTTTAATTCAAGAAATATGCTAATCAGTGAAATAATAATTATATAAACAACATACCATATATGCTTGTCTATAAGCCGAGATTTTTTTTTTTTTCTCTCTCTCTCTCCGAAAATGACCCCTAAAAACCCCATTCGGCTTATGCACGAGTCAGAGTTGATGAAAGCTCTCATAAGCTGAAGGTGAAGGGCTCTTTTAAGTGGAGTGCTCTTATAAGTGGAGTTTAAGTTTACAAAAAAACTAAATACTAATTTATAAATCTGTTTAAAATTAATTTATTAACCCTTCTGCTGCTTAAATAAATTGCTGATAAGATAAAATCATTCATTCTTTGCATCATAATGAGAATCTCTAAAAGGCTGTGGCAGCCATATTGTTTATGATTGTTGCATCATAAACAATCAAAGGCTGTGGCCTATGATTGTTGCATCTGTTTATTTTTTATGATGAACTTGTTGAAATTATTGTACATGTATTTTACTCTTCTGTGGATTGGGGAGAGGGGACATGATGCCCTGGGCACCTGTCTTGATTTACACTGTCATATCACTGAATTATGACCACCCACTTAGTAATGACAGGGTGTCTACAGGTCACGAAAGTCCCGAAAAAGTCACGAAATTGGAAAATGGTCACGAAAGTCACGAAAAAGTAGCGAAATTAGAAAATGGGTCACGAAAATTCCAAGTCGCAGAATTAAAATTTGCTCATAGAAAAAAATCTGCTCACTCCAGTCTGAGAAAAATTCTTAAAAAGGTTTTTTTTGATGTTAAAAATAATAAAATTAGGTCATGAAATTTTTTTAAGAGGTCCCCAAAAAGTCACTAAAAAGTCAGTAAATTGACTTTCAGAAACTCTGTAGACACCCTGTAATGGGAGTAGCCACCCTTCGCCGCTATAACCGCTGCTAGGTGTCGTGGCATGGACACAAGAAGTGCACGGTATGTGTCCGATGGTATGGCAGTCCATTCCGCTTGAAGCACTGTCCACAGAACTTCGAGAGTCATAGGTGGAGGGTCCAGCCGCCATACATGGCGATCAAGGTGCTCTCATAGATGTTCGATTGGATTGATGTCCGGCGAATTAGCGGGCCAAGGGAGCACTCGAAAGTCAGTAGAGTGTTCCTCGAACCAATCCAGAAGGAGACGTGCCTTGTGGCAGGGTGCATTAACGTGCTGGAGCCCACCATCACATTGGGGGAACATCGTGAGCATGTACGGGTGCACCTGGTCCGCTACGATTGACAGATAGCCACAGGCATTCAAATTGCCCTCTAGACGAATCAGTGGACCTAACTGGTCCCAACTGAAGATCCCGCATACATGCACACTACCCCCACCAGCCTGTTTCTGGCCCACAATAGCCTCCTAGATTCAATGTCCAGTGTTCACGACGCACTCACCATTGTCCGTCAATCTTGTGGAGCAAAAACCTTGACTCGTATGAGAAGGTGAGCTTAGCCCACTCGTCTGTGGTCCAATGGCGGTGCTCATGTGTAAAGTTTAGGCGTCGTTGACGATGACTTGTGGTCAACATGGGTGCAACAACCATGCGTCGACTGATCAGGCCCATCCGTAGCAGGGTGCGTTCAACGGTAATGTCGGATACATGTCTATTGGCACCACTGTTGAATCTGGTGGTCATTCAATGGACTTGTGGCTCTCCTGTCACCTTCTATGTGTCGTCGTAGGCGCCGCTCACCTCGTGAGTTGATGGCTCGTGACCCTTTGCAGTGATGGCGTTGGGATGCGATTTCTGTTCCTGCTGTCCACTCTTTGTACGCCTTCACTACAGCGGGCTGTGAACAGTTCACAAATCGCGCCGTTTTGGAGATGGGGCCACCCTTGCTGCGATAGCCAATTATCATCCCTTTTTGGATGTTCATTAAATCCAAACGTTTACCTATCATGAGGCTCGTGCACCTGCAGCTTGATACACCAGCTTTAAAGCTTTCTCAGCCTGTTATGCAAATTTTGCGATGTGTAATCGTTGTTGGGGCGAACCATGTGTGTACCATGACGTGGTGCTGGTCATAATTCATTGATATGACAATGTATTGCTAGCCTCTTAAAATGTATGGTGTAAAATTTGAAAGTAATTTTTGAGGTCAACATTTTGTATTTCAGACAAAAGCACTCACGAGAGCAGTCTAGTGTGGTTTTAATATTCTTCTTGTATCTATGTTATCTAAAGGTGTTCTTATTATATTTAACAGCCAAAAGGTCATACCACCAGAGTGAATGCAGTTTGTTGGAGTGAACACAGAAATTGTTTATATAGTGGTTCAGATGACCAACATCTAATAGAATGGTGTGCACAAACTGGCGCAATTAAAAGGTACGAGTTTTGGGTTTCGTTTTCTTTATTGGGAATGTCCGGAAAGTAAATTAAAAAGAAAAATTTGGACATGCTTCAAATTAATTTAGGAAGTGGAAAGCTGGAAAAGAGAAGAAGATCACTGCGATGTGCTTAACCGAAGACAGCAAAGGGCTTGTGACAGCAAACCGATCAATATTGTGGTGGAATTTAGAAACGTTGGAGGTGTTGAAGGTAGTGCGATTTTTGTTAAGCTTATTGATGATGTTATTTGGCATTTGTCAGTGTTTGAATGGGGTTGTAGCTTGTTTTTTAATTTTGATTTTAGAAATTCACAGGTCATGCCACTGAAATTAGAAATTTAATATTTGTGTCATATCCATCTGAAGATAGCAGTTACCTTATTTCTTCTGCTGTTGATGATAGGATCATCAATGCCTGGTATGTACTTGTTAAGCATGAGAATTAAATAACTTTTAAGGTAAAGCAACCTATCTGCAATTATAATTTTTTTGACAATTTATTTATAAAAATTAACGTATTAAATAAAGGCAACTTAATGACAATAAGAAGGACAAGAATTCTTTAGCGTCATTTATTTTATCCGAAGAATCCTCAAGCATTGACATTTCTCGACCATCTTCAAGGAATGAGGTATGATTGAGTTGCTTTTTTTATTTTTATTTTTAAATTCGGTTTTTATTTATATTTTAACACTAATTTTGTATTTCTTAATATAGACTATGCTATTGTCAGCTACTACAAAAAGCGGTACACTGCATATATTTGAATTCCATTTAAATGGGTAAGTCCGACTCGATGACAACCCGGCCGCCCCCATTCCCTCAACTTGATGCCGTTAAATAACTGTCTCCCCAATCTCCAGACTTATCCTGCCATTGTAAATTCAATTATCATTTAAAAACTATAATTGTCAAATTATGGTAATTTTAGATAGAAATCTAACCGCTAATGCGTTAATTTCGCATAGCTTATTAGTATGACTGTCGGGATAGCTAGCTTTTTTTTTTTTTTTTTTTATTACGGATACATCGCTTCTATCGCTTCCTTTTATGGCAACATAAAAAGTGCAAGAACTTCTGTGGTTACCTACAGTGCGTTTCAGAGCAACTTGAGTGTATTGGAACAGTTACGCAACATTTTCGCGTCCTGATGTGATGTCGCATAGAAAAGTAGTGCGGCGTAAGTTGTTGTGATTGGTGGTGAGAAATAGCAACATCCAAAATGGCTGAAGCTGCTTCGTCTTCGCTTCCAACGTTAGTCACCTCATCTGCACCAGCTCGTTGTTGTAAGCGACATCGTCGAGGCATTGATATTGCATCAAGTACATGTTATTCGGGCCCGTAACTGTTCTAACACACTGAAGTTGCAATGAAACGCTCTATAGTATTTACAATATTTTTATTTTATTTTATTTTTTTTCAAAATTTGATGAAAATTTAAGGGCCAGCTTATATTAAAGCCAACATGGTATATTATTTTTAAACATCGTCCATGTGCTTTTCAATACACTTTTCCAGTGTTCCATAAGCTTGTGGATGCTCGCAAAAAAAAAAGAAAGAAAGAAAGAAAGAAAAACACTTTGCCTGAGCAGCAAGTCACTCATGCACTACTTCCAAAAGCCAATCTTGTTATATGAATTATGTCATGAGTCATGACATTTGGAAATTGTTTGCCACATCATCAATATCAGTCATCGGTTTTTCATAATTATGACACAGATGTCTTCAACGTTACTATTAATACTGCCTAGTTTCCACCTCTGCCAATTTTAGACTGATCTCTCACTCTCCCAATTTAGTAAATATTGCGTATTCTGTGGCTGTATTCCACGGTTTCCATGTTTATGATGCTGAACAGACACTTCTCCTTGTATTAGGCTTTAAACGTTATTGGGCATGTTAAATGGGGCTGCAAAAGTCCCAAATTATGCATTTAGCACTATGTGTAGAAGTGACTTTTGTCTCACATGGTCGTAAGTGTATCTTCCATCCAGCCTAAACTTCTAGTTATCTTACTTATGTGTAATCTTGATGTGTAGATCTTCCAATCTTTTAAATGTTGGCAGCTATGGTAGTGGATGTGGATGAGCGTCCTGCTCTTTTTTCGTCCTTCACGCTTGTCCAATAAACTTTGCCATGGCAAAGCATTGCCTCTGAAAGTCTTCAATGGATTTCTACTATTTGTCGTTATAATACACTGTTCATTTTATTTTTTTTTGTGTGATGTTGGTGACACTTGGCAACATGCAAAGACAAAGGTGTCATTTGTTTGTATGCATGCACAGAAACTGTAATGCTAACCCACAGAACATTAAAACACGTGTGTGGATACTTATTAACTTGCTCTTGTAATTAAAAGATATCAGCCAATCTGTTTTTGGCATGTTCCGTCATTTCTAATATTTGGATGTTTAATAATTTGTGACATGTTTTGAAGATTATAAATCAAACCCCATTTAGATCGTATAGATAAAACGACTGGGAATAAAAGCTGCTTCCTTCCCAGTTGCTTAACTCAGTTCTTCTCGGATGTAAAAGATAATTTTTTATTATTATTTATACATTGCAGGAGGTGTAAGGAACCCCTTCAACCATCAGTGAACGTTGTCGTATGTACTTCAGGATTAGAAAATCATGAAACGGTGAAGCCTCTCCATGTAGCATGCACTCAGTTTTGTGAAGACAATCGGAGGACAGTCTTGTTTGCTTATGGAACGGTTCTCCATTTAAAATTTGAAACGATGGTAATGATCAAATTTTTTAAGTCCTTTTCTTATTATTTTTATTAAGTGGCTAAAAATTCAACTTTTTATAATGTTGCAGTCATACGTATTGGGGTGCAACTTGAATTCTGTTATTGAAAATGTGTTACATATCTATTCAAAATAATTTCCATGGCAGAAGGACAATTCATTTTTTGACTGAATGAAGTCTGTTATCCAGTTATGGACTTGATTTCGATGTCATACGTATACGACCAGCCTTTTGATACCAGCCAGATGATTTGATCGGAACAAGTGATAGTTTGAAAGAGCAATGTCTAGAGTATCCCCAGGTGAAGTAGGACTTCTCACTGAAGTCGTTAAGGATGCCGTTCGCCTTTGAGCAGTGTGAAGACAATTTTGTCATGCAGCAGAATCACTCATTGCTGTTATTCCTTAATTGCATATTGCAGATTTAGCATTGCTGTGTTTAACGGTCTCCGGTGACCGTCTTCCCTGATGGGAGAAGCTTCTGATCCTACCAGATGCACAGCCGAACTTTCATGATGAAAAATAGGAAAGGAAATTGCACAGCCTGGAACATTTGGCTCATGCCGCCAACGTGCTAACCAAGTGCACCGCTGGGGACATGAAAGCTAAACGCTATTTAAATGTCCATAGAGGTTGGTTAGAGCAGTTACTTAGTCCGCAGGCTGGCACTATCTTTCTTAAGGTGTAATAGTCATTAAAGAATAGCTAAAGATTGCTCCAGAGATTTTTATCCTATGCCTTACCTCAGATGTTAAATTATTGATGAAAAATAAGAAAGAAAATTCCACAGCCTGGATTCAAACCAGGAACCTTTGGTTCCTGCCGCCAGTGCGCTAACCAATTCCGCCACTGGGGGCATGAATAATATGATGAAAAGATGATCCCAGCCTGCAGACTAGGTAACTGCTCTAACCAAGCTCTAAGGACTTGTAAATAAGAATATTTGCAATTGGGCTGCAAGGAAGGTGGTTCTGCAGGGTTGACCCATGATTTTTTGTATTTTGGGTTATTGTACCAGACTCGTTTTTTCAAGTTATGATTTGGTACAGAAAAGACTTTTACCTGACCATCATTAGAGGGCTTGTCGTAGCGCTGTATCAGAGTGTTTTCCAGCAACTCCTGATGCTCCCGTTTTCCTTCTTTATGGATTTTTCTAGGCACATGCAACTGAAGTCTGGTGGCTTGATGAGCTGTTGCAGACCTAGCTGTAAGTTCCTTTTGAGTTTGTGCCATGTCTTTGGACTGGATTGTATCAAATCTTCTTGTAAAAACTTCTCAGGCTATCCTGGGCACTCCTCGTCCCTCAAGTCGAAATTGCCAGTCCTGAACTGTTTGAACAAATGTTACGTGTTTGTTCAGTTGCAGTAGCCACTCCATACGTTTTTCACGGGATCCTGGATGTTTTAGCAGCAAAAATTTTCTTGTAGAAAGTAATGCAGTGTGGAATGTGAGCAATATTGAAATTATGCATGAATAAAGACCATGTCATCATCTAAAGATGGTTAAATGGGAGTTGCGATTTAAAAAACCTGTGGAAACCGCAGCAGTAGTTTATGTAATTTTGATTTAATTCTGACATTATTGAGTGTTCACCAATATTTTTCTTTTTTTAATATTCTTAGCCATTCTCTTCAAAGGAAAAGGAAGTTTGTCTCATTAGGAGTGATCCTATGAAGAAAGACAAAGAAGAACCTGAAATAAATTCTATGAAGGTGAATTGTTATGATATTTGGAAAAGAGTACTCTTATAGATCCTTTTTTTAGCAAACCGAAAGTAAAATGATTTTTTTTTTTCCCAAGATTAAAACTCCAAGTGTAAAAGCAGGAGTGAAAGTGTTAGCTCCATCTTATTTAATAGGTGGAACAAGTGCCGCTGCTGAACGTGTTAAGAATAAAGATGCTTCAAAGAAAATTCCTGTTGAACAGGTGAGAAATTATTGTCGTTCAGTTTTTATTTTTCGTATCAGTAATTCAAGGGATTGAGTTTTGAATAAGAAAAGTGATGCAGTGCTTAATTGTTTATATTCTAATCTTTTAGCTACCAATGGAAGATCGGTTACAAGTAATGATGATTGATAAGCAGGCGACAGAACCTCCAACTCTATCCAATTACAGTCAACTCCTAATCCAAGGATTGCAAAGTGGTGATGAAAACATTTTGAAGGTAATATAATTAAAAAAAATACATCTATACAAATGCAGGGTGAGTTTAAAGTCACGCAAATCAAAGTTTAGCTGTCCATAAAAGTACCAGTTTGAGAATTTAAATGAAAGTAAAGTATCACAGAGATTAGTTGAAATGCGTATTCGTTTTACCAGATTTCATGAGACTCTGAGTAGCATGGCACCATTGATGTTAGAAATGCCTGTTGTGATGTTCGTTTTCAGCTGAGCAATTGTGTGTGGACTTATTCACATAAACCACGTTGTTCAGATAACCTCATAGGAAGAAATCGGGGTGTGATAAATCTGGTGAGCGAGGAGGCCACAATCCCCGGGAAATGATGCACTGAATGAAAAATTCATTCAAAAGATGCATAGTGCTGTTTGATGTGTGACAAATCGCACTGTCACCTATCAAATGCGTGTTCACTGAATTACAGCCTATTAACTTTATACTCGTCCTGTAACTAATATTTTGATATGCAGTAGAACTTGATCATAGTGACATGGAAGGGATCTAAAAAAAAACTGCTTTTATAAAGGAGTGTCATAGTAGCTAAGATTCGTATTACTAGTCTTTCGGGGTGGAAAATTATTATATATATAGAATATAAACCTAATTATTCTGCAATATGGATTTGAAGCAGGGACCACAAGTATCAAGCCCATTACCTTTACCAACTGGGCTTTCATGGAAAAGGAGGAATTTTCAATTCACGAGCCTGCCCTCTCACTGGGCTTCCACCTTAATTACCATATTGGCTTGAATATAAGCCGACATTTTTATCCCATAAAATGAAGTCGAAAGCCAAGCCTCGGCTTAGATTCGAGGTCAACTCAAATTCGAGATTTTTTTGTGTATCATAGATTAAGGAAAGGCATTGTTTATCATTCTGACGAATTGAAATGAAATTTGTTTGGGAATATTTTGTAAAATTAGAAAAATAAATTATTTTTCTTCTGCAGTGGTTGAGTGATCCTATTTTTATGCAGCTGAGTGTATTAAGGACGTGCAAAAAAAAACGAGATTATCTGTGTATGATTAGAAATTGTCAAATTCCCAATGATTGCAATAATCTTGCAGGATATCCTAAATCTTTTCTAAACGGAATAAAAGCATGGAAGAGGTTACCGGTAATTTCATCGATAAGCTTTCCGGGAGAAACTGTTAACCCTCCCTTCATCCGTCCCTGTTGCGGTGTTGTGTTCCCTTCTTGTTACATTTACCTTTTTTTTGATAATTATAAAAACGATTTGGCGCATGATTAAGACCAAATACAGTTTATTTATTAAGAAAATCACAATGGGAAAAAATAACGTCACAAAAGCTGTTTAAATGTTGGCGACGGGCGGCCGTGATTCTTGTTGAAACTTCATGCCCTGTCATCGCTAACGTTCACTGACACCAGCTTTTTCACATAAATTTTTTTTTTTTTCCTCCTAAACGCCATGAAAATTTAAAGGTCGGCTTATATTCAAGCCTATACCGTACCTTATACCGTATTGGCTCGAATGTCAGCTAACCTTTTTACCCCACAAATGAAGTTTCCTAAATCATATTTCACTTAAGGGACGCGATATTTTATTACTGTAAGAGTTGCACACGAATACATTTTTGAGAGTATGTTGTAATAAGGATGTGCACAAAACGAGATCCATGAGTAAATGACTAGAAATTGTCGAAATCGCAATGATAGAAAGATAAAAATCTTGCAGGATATCCTAAATCTTTCCTAAACGAAATAAAAGCATGGAAAAGGTTAATTTTATGGATAAATTTTGAGAGTTGTGTTCTCCAACTTTCCAGGAGTAACTTTTACCCCCACCCCCTTCATCCATCCCTCTTATTGTATTATCTCTTCATGTTACATTTACCTTTATTTTAGATAATTACAAAAACAATGTGGTGCATGATTAAGAGCAAAAACAGTTTATTTACAGAATTAAGAAATTCACAATGAAAATAAATATTCACTCACGAAAGAATGTGTGCAGTTGTTTTTTTTAATATTTTTCAATAACTAGTTTTTCACGTAAAAAATTTTTTTTTCTCCAAAACGCCATGAAAATTTAAGGGTCTGCTTAACTTCGAGGCTGCACGGTAGATTTTAGGAAACTTGAGACAATGTCCATGAGCCCAGTTGGTAGATGCAACGAGTGTAATACTCGTGGTCCCTACTTTGAATCCAGGTCGTGGAATTTTTCCTTCTGTTTTTTTTTATTAATACCATTCTTGTGTTGTTTCGGTATTCTGGATAAAGGGTCTCATACTGTACCACAGAAAACCTGATGCTATAGATGAGATGTCGCTATATTGAAATACAATTGTACTTATTATTAATAACTTTTATTTATGATGTTGAAATATGCGATTTTATTATTTATAGTTTTACGCTGTGGATACGGTCACGGCGCCGTGGCTTCTCAGCGTTCACGATGGTCTAAAAAGGGAAGTGACGCGGTGAAGGATAGAGCATGCGCTTCGCGCAACGGATGATTAATGATCGGTGAAACAGCATTTTGGCAAGCAATAATCGTTCAAAGGAGTCGTTCGCGTACATGTATATATAAACGAATTATGCGCACATAGTGAAATCACACAATTCACGAAACATGCAAGTTCCTATTGCTCATTCCATTAATTGTACAATGTGTTTTGGCTGCCCGAGTGCGAAAATTGATACGAGGAGGGGTAGGGGTTCGCTCTTTGATCGCCGCTGTGCATCCCTAAACACGGCCGCCGGTGCGCGATTCACACATGGCACCCGTGCTGGCGGTGGCCCTGGATAAATCCGTGTATAATTTCTCAAATTAGTAATTCGTTTTTAATAATGAAATTTCACCTCTGATTTGGCCTCTGTCCGGTAGATGACCTCGGCTTATACATTTTTTCTGTGTAATGTGCTCTTCTTTCACAAAACGTGTATTGCCACGCTTTCGAGCCCTGTCAATAGTTCTGGAACGGCATGTCCAAAGTTGATTGGAATTGCTTTCTTCATATTCCCACAGAAGTTTCGTTAGCTCGTCAAACGAAAAGAATCTATGTCCACGATTTAAAACAGGCGACCGTAGATGCATAGCGACGATCAAAAGACGGGCAGCATCACCACCCCTCCTTGTTTCTATTTCGCACACGGGTGGTAAACAGACTTTGTACAGTTCATGGAATGAGTTACGTATTTTGTGAATTGTCTGATTTCACTATCTGCGCGTAAATCGTTTAAATATACGCGAAATCATTCGCGAACTACTCCTTTGAACGATTCTTGCTTGCCAAAGTGCCATCCCCCTGCGCAAAGCGCATGGTCTGTTCTTGATCTCGTCACTTCCCTTTTTCGACCATCGTGAACGCTGACAAGTCACGGCACCGTGACCGTATCCACAGCGATAGTTTTATTGTTTTCTAGCTTAGTAAAATATCTCATAACGTTGAAAACTGAAGTGAAATTAGAATTTATGTTTTATTACATTAGAAGTGTTTTTTTAAATGATTATTTTTATGTAACTGCATTTCAGAAAGTCCTAGTTGAATCAGATGATACAATGATTGCCAACACTGTATCACGACTTCCCATCCAAGTGCTTGTTCCTCTTCTAAAGGAGTTGCACAAGAGGATTGTAAATACAAGTGCACCGTAAGATTGGCCTTCTTCTCTTCCTTGGTTTCTTAATTTTATGTGGATGTTTATATAATTTTCCCATTTTTTACTTGAATCCTGTTTTGTATTTAACAGCTTCAATGTCTACTTGAAATGGTTTCGCTGCATGTTCACTACACATGCTTCTTTTCTTGTAACAGTAAGTTAAATAAAACTTGTGTAATCGTGGTTATTTTTGTTTAATATAAGGGAGAATTGGAATTTGCATTTCATAAATTAATTTCAAGCGTTCACAAGTGAACTCGATTGTATTTTGGGAACGTTATTTATTGTTTCATTTTTCAACATAATCAATGCATTTGTTTATTACAATGTGTAACCAGTTTCTTGTATGGCTGATTATGACTTCGCGGTCAACCTGTAAACACTGACCTCTAAGGAACTTCTTAGTGGGCTGAACAGGTGGTAGTCACTTGGTGGTAGGTCCCGTCTGTAAAGAGAGTTGCAGGAGTTCATATTACCAACTTGAATCCTAACCTAATCATCACCAAGGAGAAGAATTCGAGGCTGGTAAACGCTGATAAGGTAATGGCAATACTGTTTTGGGATATGCATGGCGTTAGCCAGTTTGATTTCTTTCCCAAAGGCAAGATAATACAGATGCGTGCAGGTGACATGAAGTGAAAAAGAATGTGCAAAGAAGGACACATTGATTACAGTTTGTGGTTGGATGTGGAGCCTGCAACACAATTTAGTGGATCAGCAACTGCTTCAACCAGTCGGAAAACATCAGGTTTTCGACGCATCTTTGTTGCTATATCGGGTGAATAGCTGTTGATGCAAGTTGGCATTGGGACTATAATTTTAAAAATATTGCTGTCAAAAAAAGACTTTGCCTATGAATGCGACGAGGGTCGCTGTGAGATGCCATTTTGTGTAGTTGTGACATCGGTATCGTTTGAGAATGAACCAATTCGAAGACAGTTAATGCGGCTGCAGTTTTAATTGTGAAATGGAAACTGAAAGTTGTTAAATTGACCACTTCGCGAGTGGAGACACTAGTATACGCTTCCTTGACAGATCTGCTGGGGATTTACTTGTGAAAGAGGCTTAAGGGCGTTTTCACACACGCTGGCATTCTCTCGGTGCCGTTTATTATTGCCGCAGGTTTTTAGCTTTGGTGAAAGAAAGGTGTATTCTGCGTTCAGACGGTTATTATGCCTGAGAAGAAGTGTGGTACGATTAAAAGTCGTTTTTTTTTTGTGGAAAATCAACTTCTGAAAACGCATAAACTTTTTTTCATGCTATTTGATTTTCATTTTTATCTTTACAACAATCAGTATCCCATAAACAGGGTTTACTTTCCACAAATTCTATCAATGTCAGAGGATTGTATGAGAACTATTTACTCATTTTTGCAATGAAAGAAAATTGTACTACAATGCTGAAGTAAATGTACACCAAACACAAATCGTCCTGGCTTTGTCGCTGTGTGTGTGAAAATGCCCTAAGTAAACATTGAAAGCAACGAGTCGGAGATCGGCCCATCATATCTGATTGTCGAGTTCAACGCCGGCTGCATTTGAAGTTTATGAAACGCAAATTCCAGTTATTTTCCGATTCTCCCTCGTAGTAACATTTTAAATAACATTTTCATTTTCTCTTTGCAAGATCCCAGATCTGGATAACATACTTGGCCCATTACATCAAATTTTAGCTTCTCGTTCTCATTTATTTGAAAAAATGTCGAAATTAAAAGGAAGACTAGATTTTGTAATTACACAGGTAGGCATTTTTCTTTTTACAATTATGGAAAAAAATATATGAATTTGAAGTTACAGCCTAAATGGTTTTTTTTTTTTTTTTCTGTAGGCCAAATCTCAAATGAGTCAAAAACCTGATGAAATTCCTACAGAAGCGCTATTAGTATACCAAGATAATGGTAAGTTTTTTATGGAACTGTATTTATCTGTAATAAATAACCTATACAGATGCAAATTGATACATTAAATGGCTTCTAAACATTTTCTATTGCAGATTCCTCTGATGCGGAATCTATCGATGTTAATGAAATGGTATTGAGCCAGTCAGAGGCTGAACCCGAAGTAAGTAATAATTTTGTAATTAAAAATTATTGGCTTTTTGTTGCCCTCATATTCCTATTAGTTTCTTGTCTTTTAACTATTTATAACGTCACATACAGGCTGTCTCAGGTCTAATTCTTTGTAAACAGAATATTTCAAGATAGGGAACCAATGGTCGGAAATGCCTTTTCAGGCACCCTCAAGATTTTGAACTGTAATTGGGGTGAGGAACATTTTTATAAGGGTCGTACAAATGAAAACGAAAATTTGTGTGGGGGGGGGGGGGGGGATACGACGTGTAGAAAAAAAGCGACACCGCACATGCAAATAGGTTGCAAGTGTTGCATCACGTGAGAAAGAACGATAGCTCATAGCTCGCGCTTCGAAGCTCTGCGTGTGATCGCTTCGTCCAAACAACAAAATGGAGTCAACGAAACAGGAACACAGAGCAGTAATTCGTTTTTTGACATGTGAAGGAGTTTTAGTTTCTGAAATTCCATCGTCGTATGGAGAACATCTATGGAAATGGCTGCCTAACCCTTCACTCGTGTTTGGGCATGGAGCAAGAGGTTTTCGGAGGGAAGGTCATCATTGCAAGATGATCGACGACCTGGACAAGCAAACCGCGCCGTCACGGATGATTCCAAAGCCAAAATTGACGCTGTCTTAAAGGAAAACGGAAGAGTGACAATCGATGTCGTGGTTGCTAAAACTGGACACTCCATTATCGGGAACCATCTGCACTACAGAAAAGTCTGTGCACAATGGGTCCCGCATCATTTGACATCAGAACAACTTGTAGTTCGAATGGCCATGTCCCTGCAACATTTGACTCATTATGAACAGGAAGGAAAGAGTTTTCTCGACAGAATCGTTACAGGGGATGAAACTTGGTGCTTTCGTTTTCAGCCCGAAAGCAAACGTCAAAGTCGTCAATGGAAGCATTATGGGTCACCACCCCCGAAAAAATCAAAAACAATCTCAAACAGCATGGGGAAGGTGATGTTGACCATGTTTTTTGACCGCAAAGGCCCGATTTTACTGGACTTTCTTGAAAAATGCACCACAGTTAACGTAGCACAATATGCGGAAACATTGAAGGCACTGCGCGCGGCCATCAAATGCCAGCGGCCTAGACTTCTTACAGAAGGAGTGCTTCTTCCCCATGACAACGCGCATCCTCACACCTCGAAAGCAACGATAGACGTCATCAAAAAGTTCAACTGTAAAGCAATGCAGCATCCACCTTACAGCCCAGACTTATCCCCATGTGACTTTCATATGTTTGGGGATCTCAAGAAACATCTGAAAGGCCGCAGGTTTCAGTCAGACGCTGAAGTGAAGGAAGAGGTTTTGGAATGGTTCCACAAGCAACCGAAAGACTTCTTCCATAAAGGAATTACACGCCTTGTATACACTTTGGATAAAATAAATAATTTTCATTTTCATTTGTCAACCCTTATATAAGCTGCTTTTGTTTTCACATTAAACAGCATTTTTTATATTCACAAATTACTTACAACTCGGATCAAGTGTTCAAAGGGGTAACCACCAGTCTCAATACATACGATCATTACGATGATGCATGAAATTTAGCCAGTGTCTTTTAAATACAAGGAAAGAGGCAGCAGCTTCTCTTGGAATTTCCTACACCAACAATTTGATCTTCCCCTATAGGAAAAAATCCAGAGGATCTGCAATCACGTTGGCCATGGGATAGCATCTCCTCTTTCGATCCAATGATTAGGGAATCTGTTGTTCAGGTGCTCACAGACATCAACATTGAAGTGTGCAGGTGCACCATCAAGTTACGGCCTTACATTGCAAATGAACACTAGTAGCTATAGATAAGGTCCTATTAGCTGATCTTGTAGAATTCCAGCCCACAAATTGGTATAGAAGAGTGGTGGCATGTGGATTGTCACCACTGAAAACAGGTATATTGCAGCTGTTAAAACACCATCACTGGGAAAACAAACCTCCAAATGTAGATGCAGCAGGCAATTGTTTGCTATGAAAATAAAGGCAGCTTTCAAAAATGTTCTTACTTGTTGAAGATGTTTTTGTGCCTGAAATGTGCATTCTGACTATCTCAAAATCCTCACATAAAAGAGGTGGGTTTCTCTTCCTTTATACTGCCATATTGGTTTGAATCTAAGCAGACGTTTTTTTCCCTAAAATGAAATCTCAGATCCAGCCCTTGGCTAAAAATCGAGGAAAACTCAAATACCATCCACTGCGGCTGATTTTGCCGTTTTGAAGTAGCCGAGTAGAACTTTAAGATATAAAGTAAATTTAAAAATTACAGCCAGTTGCTGGCTTCAGGTGATCTATGGACTTAATTGTGTGCATTGCTCAAGAGTTTTGGTGTTAAGGCAAACTGTGCCGATTCCTCCAGTGAATCTTTATGACTATTAAAAGTTTATCCAGATCATCTCGTCTTTGGTCACATTCTTGATGTGAATTTATTACTGTATCATCTGTGCTTATTAATGAGTAAATGATTTTCCATAGTTTGAGAAGTTTAATAAATTCACACTGTAAAAGTCATGAAAGCTGGCGATGCTGAACATTAGCGGCAGGTGGATGGAGAATGATAGCTGCCCATTGCTAATGTTTGCTTGTGACATTTCTTTTCCTGTGTGAATTTCTTAATAAATAAACTGATATTTGCTCTTACTGTGTGCCGCATCTTTTTCATTATATACGAGATAATAAAGGTCAATGTAGCAAGAAGAGATAATAAAATAATGAATCCATTAACGGGATCAGGTTGGGTAACAGTTCTCTTGGAAAATTGGGGAACGCAACTTTTAACTTTTACCCATGAAGAAATTAACCATTTCCATGCTTTTTTATATTATAATCATTGCCTTTTGTGATTTTGACAATTTCCAATCGTTTGCCAACGATCTTGCTTTTTGGACATCCTTATTACAACAGTCCCATGCATATCTCATATGGTAATAAAATATCGCATAAGGTCTCATAAGTGAAACACGCATGAAACTCAAAGGAAAAGCTTAAGTTAATTTTAGTCAAATTGTTCATTCACAATTAGGCCTACGAATAATCCTAAAAAGTTAGCTATCCCGGCAGTTATACTAAAAAGCCTTGCGGAATTTTTTTAACATGATAATGTTTTAAGGCTGGACATCTATCTACAAAAAACGTGATGCGAAAACCGACACCAAAAAGTGTTATGGAAACAGTTTTCCATTGTTGTTGCACGTTTAACCATTGTTGGCGCCTGCTTGAAGCACACGCCGGAACTGAAAAGACACGTGACCATTGTTGTCTGAGTGACAATTTTTATTTAAATTTTTACTAGAGATATTATTATGAAATATATTGAAAGTGTGGTAACAGATAGCGCAACTATACTTTGCTCTCTTACCATGTAATGGCCTAATGTTTTGCTTTCAGCGTTTCGAATGAAGACTAATGAATCCTAGTTTATTGAAATAAACTCATTTCCATTACAATAAATACATATCGGCCTCGGTGGCTCAGCGGTTGCGTGGTCGCCTCTGATGCCCAAGTATGCGGGTTCGATCCCGGCCGAGGACGACGAGGATTTTTCAGGGGGGAAATCCTGAGATCACGCACTTCCTTCGGAAGGAAAGTAAAGCCGTTGTTCCCGTGTAGTCGTTTGCCGGCTGCACGTTAAAGAACCCTTGCGAGGCAAAATTTGCGGCCCCTATAACGCCATCCTGAAATGACCATAGCAGTTGAAAAGGACGTTAATACCAAACAAACCAAACCAAACCAATAAATACATTTTATTTTTCTCTATTTAATTCATAATTTATTATTTTGAAGTCTTCAACTTATCTGTAATTTACACGCTGGTTGAATTTCTATGTGTTTTGGAGTGCTTTATTTCCTTTCCCTCTGTAGTTAAAAATAACTTTCCGGCTAAAAAGAGAGTTATGAGTGATGCAATAATTTTAATTTTTCGTCATACAAAATACACTCTTTTTAAGATTTTAGATACTAGCGAAAAGCTTGTAGGTGCCATGTTTGTAGTCCCGCATTCGATTGTGAGCACCTTACGTAAGGAGAGGAACCTTAATTATGGACACTATGTTTACTCGATGTATCGAGAGACTTGATACTCGTGCTTATATTTCATACTTCAGTTATTCTAAACCCTTATTCAGTATTACTGATGTACATGCTTTTGTAAAAGGTTTATATTACTGTATAAAATATTTATGTTTGTTCATCTAAAAACATTATCATGATTCAATGTTTCGGGTTGCAGATTCGAAACTACTTACTTACTTACTTTTTAATTAATTTACAATGATTTTTCATTGAATTTATAATGGCAGGATAAGTCAGAGGTGTGAGGGAGAGCATTTGAGTTAGACTCAAATCTAAGCTCACGGTTGGTTTTGTGACTCAAAATCAGTTTTTTTTGGGGGGGAGGGTTAGATTCGAGCCAATATGCTATTCCCAAATGAGGCTAATGTCGTCAGCTACCAAAATGTCGTCTCGCAGTGACCCCCATTGCATTCAAGGCTAGAAATCATTTTGACAGGACTATTAATTCCCAAATGCCACCTGCATGTCGGAAGGTGGGTGTTTCCAATATGGCGTCAAAACATGATGCTTCCTAATCGATTGAAGCATTTGCAGATCTGCTAAATTTCAGAACCAGCTTGAATTGAAATAGCAATATGTGCGGAAGATCATCTTGTGCCGCAGGCTCCGCTGCTGCCAATTTGTAACAGAATGAACAAGGCAAACCAAATCAAGAGCGTAAAGTTATACAGTTGTGTGGGTTGTAATTTGACGTTTGCATGTATTCTAATGAAGTAGCCTCTCAAATTTGTGATGTTATGTAAATGATTATTTTTTTTTTTTAATTAAAGGATGGTGAATGGGATTCCTCGTCATCAAGTACAGAGGAAGAAGAAGACCAAATGGATGTAGAAGAGCAGAATTTATCATCGAGGTCGAAAAGTGATAGTGAAAGTTCTGACTGAGCAGTTACCAAAGGCAGTCATAGATACAACCAAATGAAATTGGCACGACAGGAAGGAAAAAAAAATCTGACCGAAGGCATGTTTAGCTACATGACAAGTGATGGCGTTAAGAATGCTTTTGTGGAATGGTGAAAAATTCCATGAAATAAATAACTTTCGAAACTCGGAAGAATCCTATACGGGCCGGTTTTACGGTGTATTCTTAATTTTTTTTTTTTATTAATTATTTTATTTTCGGTTCAGCACACATTTCTCGTATTGATATCAGACAGCAATCATTCCTAAACGAAATTAGGTGGAAATACCAATGAAGAAGTTGCACGTTTCTTCTTTGGAAATGACTATTTTTTTGCTAGCATTTCAGTTTTTGTTGTGTGGTGTGAAATAAATCAAGAATCTGCGTGTGAATTACGAATGATGGGAAAACGTCAAATCGTTGTGTAATGAAATTGTGATGCTCTTAAGGTATTTTGTTTTTAAATTGGGTTGGGGGTCTCCACCAACTTTACGTTGAGAGATAACAAGAGAGAAGTTATGGAATAAAATTGTACAGTTTTTGACTTTTTTTTAATGCATCTAATTTTATTTGGTTACCATAATCAAACACCATCAAGGACTTGACATAAAGAATGTAGGCTACTGAATAAACTCCTACATTTTTGAAAATTATTGTTTCTTATTCGTTTTATACTTAAACATTAAAAGTGATTTTCCTCAACCCTGTAATGAAATTTCTCTTATTGTACAAAGTTCACTGCATTCAGAAAGAAATAGTGTAATTGCCCCATGGTTTTGTGATGTCGGTAACCAGTTATGAAGTTCTTATCGAAGCTTCAAAAAAAAAAAAATCACTGTTTTTAAAATGTTAGGCGTCATCGATTTCATAAAGCAGGTGGGCTAATAAAATCATTTCTGAAAATAACAAGATATTAAAATAAGGTTTTTATATACCTATTGAATTTCTTATTTATTTCTTTGGTGTCCCATATAAATAGCACGCTATCCTACGCTTTTAGACTGTCCTGAACAATAATGAGCATCATTTTGAGAATTTGAAGAAATTTCTTAGTTTTCTGATAATTTGAATTGAATATTCTATGGGTTAAGGCAGTTTTCCATTTAGTGTTTGTTTTTGTGTATTTTTAGAAATTGCAATAATTTTCCAATTGTCGATTTTTACACGTTTTTAAATGCCTGTGGCATACCTGCCAACTTTCAGAAAATAAAAAGAGTAAAATCCTTCACGTTATAGTTAGGCCTGTGCAAATTTCTATAATCGTATAATTAGGCCTATGGCATGGTTTGTAATCGCATTTTTCCCACCATGTGATATGTTGAAGTCACATTTGCACACAGCAAATTTTTCACCCTTCCGTGATGAAGATGTGAACAGAAATTGTTTTTAATAATTCTCTCTGAAAGTTTGAAATATTTTATTTTATCAACAATTTCATTCAAGGTTAAAATTGAAATATTTCGCGTTCTTTATCGTGGCCTCCGCATGGGGCTTGAAATCACATGTCTAGGCATTTTCTATTTTTGACCGCTAGTTGTTTAACTCTATGGCTAGTTTGGTGCTCTTCAGGGATAAAGAACTACATGATGCTCTCATCCTGATCTACTTTATCCAACTTAAAATTTTACCATAGCCGGCTCAGTGGCCAAGAGCGTTGAGGTGCAGGTCTTGCTGCTCTCATAACTAGCGAGTCGTGGGTTCGAATCCCACCGGGGACATGGATGTTTGTTTGTTCCCTATCATCCCAAACAGCTAGTCTCCTGAATAAAAGAGGAGATGCGGACTGAAAATCCATACTTCCAAATTTTACCTTGAATTCTCCATTGGATTTCCCTGATGACCCCCTCCAGCGTTAAAAAGTTGAACTTCTGACACGAAGGAAAACATTGAAATGACACGTGATGCAGAGGCCTAATATCTCGAAGGCCACGCCCTTCATGATGGAAAAAATATTCCTACTTTAAGAATTTAATTTCCGTAATAATGTGTTCCGTCGCCTACTCATGTAGGAGAGGAGTTCAACTTTTCACCAACTGGGAAATATGGAAACACATAAAATTCTTTATATAGAACGTAAAAAGTTGGCATGTATGCTGTGGCTATCTGTCAATCATATGCTCACGATGTGATGGTGTGTTCCAGCAGGACAGTGCACCCTGCCACAAGTCAGTACTTTCGAGTGCTCCCTTGGCCCGCTAATTCGTCGGACATCAATCCACTCGAACATCTGTGGAAGCACCTTGATCCTCCACCTATGACACTCGAAGCTCTGTGGACAGCGCTTCAAGCGGAATGGGCTGCCATACCATCGGATGGTCATTAATTCAGTGATATGAGGTGTAGTTGACAGTACCCCGAGTTTCTTAATATCATCAATACATAAAAGAGGACAAAGCATGTAAAAATCAAATCTTTAATAGTGTATTAAAACTATTACATACAAAAGCTTTAATTAAAAAAAAAAGTCATTATTTTTACAAAAATATATTAGAAATATAATTTCTAAGTAAAAAATAACAAAATATCCATTAAAATCTAGCTTAATCATTTTGTTTGTCTTTAGGAAACATAAAGCTAGATAATTTGGCATTGGTTGCCTTAGACAAGGTCCGAGAGCCTTTTACGCTAGAATCTTTGCACAACCTTTTGGTTGTATCTTTCTTTGATTCTTTATCCGAAGGTCGCTTTTTTGATTTACGTTCTTCTTTTTCCTCGTTCGCTTCCATCTATTAAAGAAAGAAAGAAATGGCTGAATAACCACAACAGTTCCAAAAAATCTCAAACTTTAAAACCTTTCTTACTTGAAGCTCATCTGATTCTGAAACCACTTGTTCTTTATCCACTGCAGCATCTCCTTCTGGTAGCTTTTCAGAAACATCTTCGGTCTTAGATTTTGCTTTTTGTTTTTTGTCTTTTCCAAACCATGACTGAAAACTATTGGATTGGAGGATTATGAAAAGTTTACAGACATTCTATGTGTTTGTTCATTAATCAAAAAGAACACAATGAAATAATCGATAAACCATTAAGGAATGAAGTACCGAAAGGCTAAACTAATCCCTGTCACATAAGCCATTTGAAATAATATTTCTAAAATTTTTGAAAACATTCCACTGAATCAAATTTGATCATCTTCAAATTTAGTAATTAATTACTCGTTGATATACAGTAAAACCTATCCACAGAGTGTCCCAAATTGTTGTATGCACTCTTTGAAAAGTTATAGCTCGGCAACGAAATGAGAAAGAAATATAAGGTTTGTTGTGTATGATTCAAACAGCGCTGGAAAAGCGTAACAACAGGTTCGTTATTGTTCATTTGTTTATAAACCAAAATGGCAGTGAGACTTTCATTCGATGAACGTAAGGGGATACTGAAGTGTTATTGGAAAGAGGAAAAACGTTAGAGGGTTGAATTTGGTACACCACCGGTAACAATAACAAAACTCCGGGACAAGTTTGAAGTCGAAGGAAGGGTGCAAGATGTGTTGAAAGGTCGGTGTGGAAGAAAGAGAAGCTCCACTGATAACGAGAGTGTTGATGCCGTCATGGAAAGTTTTGTACGATCCCCAAAGAAGTCAGTGAGGCAATGCTCTCGTGAAATTGGTATCGCCAAATCGAATTTTGCGAGGTCAAAAATGGAAGCCTTACATTCCGCGACTTATCCATGCACAAAATGAGGACGACCCAGATGCTGGATATTTTGAACATGTACGGGCTTAAGGAAGTTTAAGGAACATCCATATATTTCATCTCATTTCGTTGCAGAGTTATTTTCAAAGAGTGTATACATCAATTGGGATACCTTGTATAACGACCACCCATAGGACCAAGCAAAATGTGGTACGGTTGAACCATTTTCAAGTGGACGCTTCTATGCTTTTAGACAGCTTTGATGATGCTTATTCGAAACTGAAACTATCATTAGAACTTGGCGACTACGATTACAATTAAAAACATTTCATTGTCCAGATAGAGCCCAAGCCTGAAGTCCAATCTCACTGCGTACGACAGATTTCACACTCAAAGCAAAGCAGTCGTTATTTTCAGACAGGAATATATGCAACCACTTTCAGGTTGTTAGACATAGTAAACAAAATCAGTAAAGCAAAAGAACCAGTGGTTGCATTTTTGTACATTTTAGAGAAATTGGCAGTGAGGTTAGAATCTGATTGGTTCCGTTAAGTACTCGTTATAAATGAGTTTTAAGTATAGGTTTAGATACATAGGGGATCGAAAATGCCGGTCAGTGGCTGCATTAGACCTGTGGTTGCTTCGCTAACAGATTTCCCATGTAACTTTTTGCGGGACCAAGTAAAACTAGCAATTATATACAAATGGTTGTTAGCACAGGTTTTACTGTATTACATGCTACATCTTAGCATTGAAAATTTCTAAAGGGGCACCATAATGGTGACAATAGGCAGCCACTGAATAAATTTTGACAATATTCGAAATACAAGGGTTACTTACAAAGTCAACTTATTTTTTCAACAAAATCCCAGACTGCGATCCGTATTTTTCTATATGCAATAATGACTGAGAAATTCTATCAAAGCTCACTACTACTATCATTCACCATTTTTAACACTTGCTATCACGCTGCCACCTGGCGGCAGTAAGTTCAAACTAAGACTCTTCAAAATTACACCTGCTTAGTATTGTTTTGGTGCTTTACTTTTTGAACTAATGCAAAATTGCTAATCCTGTTTTTAAATAATTTAGTTAATGTTGTCAATACCTTCCTGAAGACATGGATTTATTTTCATTTTTCTTGCTTGTCTCTGCATTTCCAGTAGATACCCTTTTCTGCTTCTATTAAACAGTAATTACAATTTATTTTAATGAATTACTTCTATTGGGGACTATATTCTTCTGTCGGATACTCACGTCTGATTTTGCCTTTTCCAGTGGCTGTATTCTTTGTCTCTCGTATGTCTTTTTTGATGGCTGTGCACTTATTTTATCAAACAATTCGGTTCCTTTCAGGGCAGAAGTTGGCGTTTCAACTGGTTTTCTGACCTGTATAAATAAAACATCAAATAATAATAAACGAACATTGCTCACATTTATGAGTCGGATTTGCAATGAGTAAAATTACAAACATTGCTTTCTCCAAGATCGATGATGTTCAATGCACCCTATTTTCCAGAACTCCAGAAACAGCAGTTATATAGTCTCCCCAAAACCTATCAATTTTTGGCCCCATCTTTCCAATCACGCGACTGACATTTTATCATGGCTGAACCCTTCCTATCCCAACAGACACAGGTTTGCTGAAAGCCATGTGATCAGATATTTTGCATATTCAAATCGTTCACTCTTAACCTAATCTACCCTCTAGATCAGTCATTCCCAAAGGGGTCGATATCGATCTCTTGGGGGTCGGCAGAAACAATAAATAAAAATGAATAAAAAAATGGGGGTCTCTGGCCCCTAGGATGGTATAGGAAAGTAGCGTAAGCGCTGAGATCGTCTGTTTTTACCATTTCATCTGCATCTTTTAACCCCCTCCCCATTTTTTTAATCAAAAAATTGATTTTCTCGAAGGTAGTACAGTCGACTCGCGTTATAACGAAATTACTGAAATAACGAAGTTTTTCATAGTCCCTGTCAGTTTTGTTAAGAAAAAACAACCGCTTATAACGAAGAATCGGGTAAAACAAAGTAATTTTCCAATGACACATAATTGAATATATAGTAATTTCACACCTGATATAACGAACTAAAAACGACGTCGTAAATTGGGCAAAATAGCGATTTATCGTAAAGACAATTCACAATACACGCAGTTAGGTTTATTTCACGTAAAGACGAAAAAACAGTAAAAATTGTACTCTGATTGACGTCTCTGTTTGCTTGAAAACGGCCAATAAGAATCCATACAAAAGCGGAAATGCTGGAAAATGGAGAAAGATCGAAAGCGGAAGCAATAGAATTTATGATCGTTGATCGATAACTACGAAAAATAGAAGCAAAAGTCTTTCTAAAAAATATGTGCTAAAAAAACGAAAAAAACATTCTTATGAAAATATCAAATGCTTATAAAGAAGCACATGTTGGAAAGAAATTTATTCGGAACTCAATGGCTCTAACCTGGGAGGGGGGAGGAGGAGAAGAGAGATCGCAAACAATTGAACAAGTTCACGAATTCGTTCTTGATTTATATCAAACAGTTTAAAAATCTTTCAAAGATCGTTAAACTGTTTGTTTATATATCAACTGAACATCTCGACACGTTAAAAAAGACAGATTTTCTACTATAATAACGTATTCGAATGAAAATCTGGTTTTTGGTAGTGTTTTATCAAAAAAATTTCACCAAACGAGCAAGTCGAATGGAATTCACATTTTTTGTTTGATTATGTTCGATTAAGGATATTTCATCGCCGTTTAACCGCAGTATTTCAAATTTCAACTAAAACCTACGAATTCTAAGGTGAAAAATGCATTTTTAAATTAAAAAATTGGGTTTCACATATAACGAAATATCGGTTATAACAAACTTTTTATGGATTCCGGTGAACTTTGTTATAACGAGAGTCGACTGTATTTAGAAAATGTAAAGAGCTCTATGTTCTTTCTTTTCTAATTGAATGATATATCACATGCCATATGTTGCCATAGTTCAAAGACCAAGTGACTGCCACCCCCACAACTCTGACCCCATTGGGCCAATTAGGCCCAAACTTCTTAGTATGGGGATCTTGCCTACAGAAATCTGCATACTCAATTTCGCTTCTTTACATAACTAAATGCATGTAGATTTTGGTCCCCTCTAACTCCCACCCCTGAAACTCTGACCCCAGTGGGCCAATCAAAACCAAACTAAATAGTGATGGTGGAGATCCCCATAGTAAGCTGTGTTCTGAATTCCAACCTTCTACGTCAAAAACTGCAGAAATTATGAAAGGGGGCTGACAGGCATTGTAAAACCAATAAGTAGGCTCCCATTCTTCTGCTAATTTAAAAAGAAAGGGAAAATTCCGCAATCTGGATTTGAACCAAGGACCACAAGTAACTGGCCACTGCATACTATGTGAAAACAAGAATGCCTCCAAGTTTCCTATAGACTGCTAAGCCCAATGATAGGCCAGCGCTTGGCTTATAAGTCGGGAATTCCTCCTTTTTAACCATAAGCAAGCAGATGAAAATTCACGTTAAAGTGATGTTTTGCAACTGAAGCTATGCTTAAATTAATATGAAAAACAAGGAAAAATTAATTACCTTAAACGGGTTCTTCATACTTGGTGTATTAATTAAGCCATCTATATTATCTTCGTCTTTCTTTCTTTGTGCAGAAGAAGCTGATGAAAAATAAAATTAAGTTTATTATTAAGAAGCCTACTGCTAAAAGTACGAGGGCAGTCCAGAAAGTAGTACCCATTTAAGGATATCGATGGCGCCACTGATCCAAATGAAAGCATAAGATGCAGGTATCGATATCAACATCTTAATTTTGCTGAGGTCGAATTTTGAGTTCATTCAGTGCGTGGTTTGAGTTTTGTGACGGTTTAAAATGGAAAAGAAGATAGAAAATCCCACCAAATGCGAAGACCGAAGACTGAAGCCATCAGTTTTTTCGTTGAAAGTGGCTGCTTAAACTTGCGGATTTGTTGGAAATCGTGGATGGTGCCATTCCAAGGACTTGCGTTTGCTCTTGGGTGTCAAATGGCACACCCAGGTTTCATCCCCAGTAACAATTTGGTCGAGGAATTCATCGCAGTGTTGCTCGTAACGAGTCGAGAAGGACAAAGCTGAACCCATGCAATTGCTCTTGTGCTCGTCGGAAAGCATTTTGGGCACCCGCCTTGCACAAATTTTCCTGTAATTCAGATGGTCCGTAACGATTTCGTGGAGCAGTGCTCGTGAAATTTCAGGGAAATGCATACTCGTTTCACTAAGTTTTACGCACCGATCTTGCCTGATGAAATCATCAACACGTTCCTTGAGATCTTCATTGTGCACAGTAGCTCGTCCCTTTTTGAAGTTTCGAACCCAACGCCCTACAGATGACTCATCCATAGTTCCCGTGCCGTAAACTTCCGTAATTCTGCGATGAATTTCGCTGGGACGGAGACACTTTCTGCATTCAAAAAACGGATGACTGCTCGCACTTTGCATCTGGCGGGATTTTTTATCTTCTTTTCCATTTTAAACCGTCACAAAACTCAAACCACGCAGTGAATGAACTCGAAATTCGACCTCAGCAAAGCTAAGATGTTGGTATCGATACCTGCATCGTATGTTTTCATTTGGATCAGTGGCGCCATCGATATGCGTAAACTGGTACTACTTTCTGGACTGCCCTTGCAGATGAAACTGCTGCTAAGTATCACACTAATCAACAACATAAATCTTTCCTTAGACAAGGAACGGTCATAAAGTAATAATTAGCAATAAATAGCAGTAATTAAGTCTTGAACTTGGCGTTCGGGGACTTTCAAATCGCCCTGTATTTCCATTTATTACCACTAGTGGGCCAGAAAACGAAGATGGTGCAGCCCCTGGACCCTTCTGAAGCCCGAGTTGTGGTTTGCTTTCCGTTTCTGAAAGAAAAAATTCAAAAGAAATTTACGAGAAACTTGTATCAGTGAATGCTCCATTTAGGGGTGTAGCAAAGTGGGATGGCGACTAAGGGGCTGCACCTCTCCTCCTTATGGATCAAAAATTGCGACATAAGAACAGTTTGTGATATACGAGGGGAAGTCTGTAATTAAATTACAGCCACCTGCAGCCCAAAGAATTTTATGTTGGTGGTTATGAGGAGCTTGTGAAACGATGGGTCAAGTGCCTCATTGTACAGGGAGATTAAACGGAAAAACGAGTAGTTTTCAAATCAAAAATCTTTGCCTATTCTGATAGCCTGCTGATTCCAAAAATTAAAATACTCCCCCTCCACACTCCTTTGAGAAATTCTGTCTATGCCACTGGCTACATCTTATGAAACGATCATAAGGTGGCATAGAAGGTTTAAACATGTGCAATAAGCCTGCAAGTTATAGAATGCAGTGGGCAGATGATAACTCCGCATTCCCCATCCATTGTACCTAGAGACATCTTCCCGTTTTGAGAACTAAGGAATCCCCTGCATGAGAGCTGTTTCAAAGATGATGAAGATTTCATTTCTATGGTGAATGACTTCTTGAACATCTAGAGGCAGGATTTCTGCAACAACGCTATCTACAAGTTGGTATATCGATAGGTAAGTGTCAGTCCGGTGAATCATTTATCAAAACTCAGATGCATTACAGTATCCTTTTTTTGGCAGAAACATTACTTTATGAACATCCCTTCTATAGTGTGTTCCACTCACTACTTTTCTGACCTACATTAGACATCACAATCACCATTCACCACATTGCTCTAATAACAGCATGACATCACCTCCCCCCCCCCCCCCTTCCTCGTGGATTGAGCTTTATGAAATTCATGTTACATTGAGGTATCATCATTCTTGTCAAAGTCATCATCAAAATGCTGAATAAAGTAGTGAGTGAGGCACTGTATGAGAGTTTGAAATTTAATAGTGGCAACATAGTTGTATACACGACATAAAATGAAATCAGTGAGTCAATGCTCGCCTGCATATATCACAACCCGTAGCAGATTTGTTTACTCTCCAGAGATTTTAAAGCAGTACACCACTCCATCTGAACCATCAACAAAATTGGTACTGTTTCAGGTATTCTACGACCTCCACATTGCTGGCAATGGGTTCTACACAACACTGACGACTACATGCTTGCCACTATTAATCTTCCAACCCTTGTATAAAACTATGGCATTTTATAAGTATTACAAATAAAACCAGTAACTTTACATATATCAGTTTCATTTGCCTCAGTTTCATTATGCAAAGTACTATCTTGAGATGGTCCCTCTAAACTGCTTGCATCATCCTCTTCAGCATCAGTCCTTTGATGATTAGAATATCTAGTATAAAGAATACACTCGTTTAAAAAATATATTTGAACACAACATAAATTTATGAACTTTAATTTACTTAAAAAAAAATATCAAAATACCTGGATACAGTATTTCTATTTCTTCTAGGTCTTTCTTCCCAATCATCATCATCGCCAGCATTAACGTTCTGAGAAGTTTCCTCTTCCATCTTACGATAAGCAATTTCACCGAGTTTCTCTGCTAACTGCATGCATTTAAGCCGTGATGCATACTTGATGGCTAACTGGACTGAATGGGATGAAGTCATCAGTTCACATACTTCAGCTGCTCGGACTTCACGTTCACAGCGAGAGGCAAGCTGGTTTAAAAGATCCAAAATTTTTTAAAACTGAATGTGACTGTCTTGAACAACAACTTAATTTTTCTCAACTTACAGCAAATAATTTCATCAGAGTTTCCTGCTGGACTTTAGTAGAGTTATCCTTCACAAAGGAATCCACTTCGAAATCTTCGTCTTCAGCAAATTTCAATGTATCACTAAGTAATTTATACCTCCAGAAATTTTCCTATCGTAAGCACATAATCCATTAGTATCCCAAAATTAACAGTCAATTGAAAGAAATTTATTTACAGATCAGTTTAGATTTACGTTTTTCTGATAATAATCTTGAACGAGGGCTGTTCAAAAAGTTACAGAACTTTTTTTAAGAATCCATTCCCTAAGGTCAGTGGTCTTTATCTCCTTTTTTCTTATCGATATTCAAAATATTCCAGAACTTTTTGAACAGGACCTCGTTAAATAAAACAGAAATAGAACAAAATTAATTAAACCTCTAGCTGTCCTTTCTCTGTGTTAAGTTCACATAAAGGCAACTGAAGCGGTAAAACGGTTTGAACTGGACGTGGCAATGTCGAAGGATAGCGTGTTCCTTTGCATGGGATGCACCTGTCAAAATTGTGAACAATAAATAAATTAGTTTAGTCTGAAATATATTAATCAACATAAATAAATAAAAATCGATATTAAGGTGCGTCTCAAAAGTTTAAAGAAACACGTTTTTGTTCAAAAGAAAAAAGACTATTGAAGGTACATCCAAATGCTTCAATCACTAGCTGCACAAAGCACTTAAAAGAAACTCCTGAAAATATTATTCACGAAAACATAATAGAAATAAAAATATTCAACCAAACTGAATTTTGCTTGTCTCAAAAGTTTAAAGAACGACTAAAAAATGTTGCATGAATTATACAATGGCTCAAATTGAACGACCATTTGCCTTGATTGTTTCAAATACTCTGTTCGGCATTGAGTTTATGAGGTTAAACAATGTTTCTTGAACAGCAGGTGCTTAGTGACCATCTCATGCAACAAGGATCGCGATACTTGTGGAAAATGGGTGCTCAGCTCCGTAATCGTGAAGCGACGGTTCTCCATCACGCGCTGCCGCACAAGCTCGACAAGATCATCATTGATGAGGGATGGTCGCCCACTGCGCTCTTCATCATGGACACTGACGACCTTCGGAAAACTGCCTACACCAGCGACGCTCCATCTGCTTACTCATGATGTTCGGCCCATAGACCTGACAGACCTGACGATGAATTTCAATTGGCACAATGCTTTGTGTATTCAAGAACTTTATCACCTACCGAACCTCGCAGGCGGCGGGAGAAGAAATAAGAGCTTCCATTTCAGACCATTGCTACCACGCTACTGGCACGAGGCGGGACCTGTCCGGCTGGCATATGATTGATACGTCATAGATCTGTTACGCATGCGCAATTGACACGGCTAATTACGTTTACTTTAAAGGAGGAAACATCGGGAAACTTACTTTCTGGATGCGCCTTGTATTTTTATTTCTACAGTATTATGTTTTCGTGAATAATATTTTCAAGAGTTTCTTTTAAGTGCTTTGTACAGCATTTATATGTACCTTCAATAGTCTTTTTTCTTTTGAGACGCACCTTATCACTTATAATGTACCTTATCTGTTGCTGGCTTTCACTCAATCCAACTACAAAATAATGATCTGACTTTCCTTTAGTCTACAATACAATACATTACATTATCGCATCGTCAATTTTCCAATTTTTCTGTATCACCCCTTATTTTAATTTATACTTACGTGGGATTTAGTATTAGCAACCTGATTCCAGATGCTTTTATATTGCCTGTTGAGCAATCGGACAATACCCAGAGAATCAACACAGCAAGGTGTTCCTTCGTCAGTGAATCTGTAAGGAAATGTTTTTTACTATCGATATTTCAACTGAACTGAAGACAAGCCTAAATCTTCAACTTTTCACTTAAAATACTAAAAATCAAGAAAATTAACTGTTTTTGAAATGATTGTATACCCAATCCACATTAAAAAAGACTTTGGGCTGAGAGGTAACTGAGCGCTTGCAGGCAACACTGATTTCTTAGCAGCAATGTTAACCAACCAGATTCCCAGTGTCTGATCCCCAGGTATTCCTGTATTGGATGACAGTAACAAATATAGTGTTGAAAATATAATTTTAATGGAAAAATTCATTTACCCTATTTTCCGAACTAGAAGTCGAACTAGCAAAAATTCAAGAAAAATGGTGAAAAAAAAAAACCGATCTTGTGGAATGATAGATAGGGCAGCCTCATTGAGACAGGTGGAGAAATTCAAGTATCTCGGGATGGCATTCATGAGTGATGGACGCCAGGATCGGTGCAGCAAGCCGTGTCAGACGTGAACTGTGGCGATCCGTGGTAACGAAACGTGAGCTGGGTAGCAAAGCCAAGCTCTCCGTCTTCAAATCTATCTTTGTCCCCATTCTCACCTATGGTCATGAGGCTTGGGTAACGACCGAAAGAGTGCGATCACGGGTACAAGCGGCCGAAATGAGATTTCTGAGAGGTGTGGCAGGTGTTACCCTACTCAATAGAGTGCACAGCAGCACAATAACGGGGTCTTTAGGTGTTGAGCCGCTACTTCTCCGCATTGAGAGATCTCATTTGCGCTGGTATGGTCACATGATACGGATGCCGCAAGCTGGTCTCCCTAGGCAGTTGTTATTTTCCAAGCCGGTGGGTAAGAGACCAAGGGGTCGGCCTAGAACCAGGTGGCTAGACTACATTGAGAATCTGGGTTCGAGTCGCTTGGGTATTACCAGGGAGGACATGCGCCTGATGGCGGAAGATCGCGATCGCTGGAGATCCTCCATAGGGCTGCTGCCCCCGCAAGCCTAACGGATAAGCGGGTTTGAAAAGTAAGTAAGATGGAATCATTATGAAAACTGTGTGCATATAGGTCATTCAATAAGTTTTCAATTTTCGCATGTCCATAGTACAGACGTGTCGATCGTCTGTCTATCTGTGAGCGAGTGCAGATCGCTGAACACTATGAAATGTAGAATTCCATTGTTTTTGTTCAGAGATGGTGGCAAACTGTGAAGGGAAGGAATGCCACAATTCATCCGGAGACAAGAAAGAATTTTCACAGGAAGCTAATGACCACAGGTTCAGTAAACGATACAGGAAGAACTGGTCGTCCATCCACATGTCAATCTGAGGATAATGTCGCAATTGTGCGGTAAATATTCGATCACATGTCGAAATCGGACTTACAAGGGATGTGTTTTGGCAGATGTTGAATATAGAACTGAAATACCGAGCATGGAAATCCTATTACATGCAGCAGCTGACACCAGAAGATTGTGATCGCAGATGGAGAGTCGAAGTTAGGGTGGCACAAAGATTGGCCTTAGCGGTTTCACATCATGTTTCACAAACCAGATTACATTTTTGTAACGTATTGTATTTGCGTGAAAATCTAGTTATTATGAAAAGACTGAAAGTTCCCCCTTAAATAATAAGTTTCACAAATATCGCATTTTCTGTATCACTTGCAGGAACCAAAATTTGTGAAAAAAGTGCGACTTATAGTATGGAAAATAAGGCAATATACATGTATTGTCTGATTCTGATCCTTTACCCATTCCTTTGTGGTAAGCAACAAGTAAGTAATCCAAGTAACCTCCCATGCACACAACAGGACCTGGCAAAGATAATATCTCCTTTTGTATTCCACCGAGTGTGAAGATACGAAGATTTCTACAACTCGTTGCAACAGCAGCCCATTCGTTTCCAAGAGCTAAACACTGCATTTAAAAATAAATTTAACTTGAAGAATACTGAACTGTCAAAAAGAGAAAGAAGCTGTTTTCATTACAAAGAAGTCAACTATCCCATGCGACGAATTGAGAGCTATGACAGATAATCTCGCTACCTGTGACGGCTGACACACTAGTATCAAAAATGGAGCTCACCTACTGTCCATCTACTATTTTTTGACATGCGAACATGTCTAAGCGATAAACGTCATAGTGCAAATTCAGCCGATCACGTTTGTCACTAAGCATTCAACTGCCAGCCCTGAACAGCAATGATCTGTCCTAAATCAATCAACTTGTCGACATAGAGACAGTATGCAAGGTGATTCGAAAGGGACTTTATAACTTTATTCAAATAGCATACGGAATCTGTTTTCATTATAGAACAAAGCCCATCAAGTTTCATCAATCATTATGGTGCCAATCTTTTTTTTCAAGGTGGTATCCTTTTATCAAATATTTGGGGTATTTGGTGGAAGAGGTCACTCAAAAAAAGCTCTAACGATACGGGATGCTCACGATTGACGTCCATTTTAAATCTGTTGAGAGGCGAAGAAGTGCATTCTATGACGTCTCAAAATTATGATCTATTGACTGAAAGAAAACGTACATGAAAAGCATACACAGAAAAGTTAAACCAAGTTGAACCCCCCTTTTTCAGTGGAATTTCTGCAGTAAAAAGCATAATTTTTTTTTTACACACTCTTCATTCTGTTGAACGTTTCAGCATCTTTTTACACGTGGGGCCCCGCCCTAACAAATGGGAAGAAAATGGAAGAAAAAATTCCACGACCTGCATTCGAACCAAGGACCGTGAGTATCCTGCTTGTTGCCTCTACCAACTGTGGGCAGAGGACAGCAAGGCTGTCTCTAAATGTCCTAAAGACTACAACGTAGGCAAGGGCAAGCACCCAGCACACAGATCAGGAATTCTTCCTTTCCAAATCATCAAAAAACTAACGAACCCTCATAAGAAAATTAATAAATGAAAACTGTGACCTGGACTTGAACCAGGGACAACTATTGGAGGCAATGAGCATAGCAATGGTGCTAGCATTTCTAGTGACTGCATTTGGTATTACAGGAGTCAAACTCAAGGTGCTCTTGCTATGAAAATGACACCTGAACCGATTCTGTTAGTTAAATGAATACATTACCCTCTCTCTCGTAATGTGCAGTCTCCAGTCGGAGGTTGGCGGCCAACTGATATTGGCAAACTAGGAATAATAATGTGGCGGTGTTCCGTTGCCTTCCACATGATTAGTAAGGGAGAAATGCAACATCCATGCCACAGCGGTATTCGAACCAGCGACCCAAGGATCTTGAGAAACACTGAAGCCTGTGTCCCAGCGCTCTAGGCCACTGGGGCCAGCAATACATTTCTAATTGTTTTTAAAGCTGTAAAGTCCTTTTTTAAATCACCCTAAGCTTTGTTTCTGCAAAATAAAATGTAAAAACCTGAATTTCTTCACCCACTGGCATAGGCACACTCCATTCTTTGCAGTTGTCCCAGGACGCAAAATGCATACACACCAACTGACTATAAAATAAAGAAAGTATCAAAGTTTTTTTAAATGAAGTGAACCGTAGATGACACCCCAATTTCTGAGAACTGACACCCATATTTCTTACACGTGCACATCAGAATTTTGTTGCCATGCCTTTTACTTTCCGCAGAGCTTTAACCCAGTTGGGCAATCTTGGTCTGTGGAATTTGGAATCTCATGGCATGTTCAAGCAAACTCCAGACCTTTTCGATGCAATTTATATCGGGTGACTGACTGGCCCACAATAGTTTCTGGATGCCATGTTGCGCCTGCCAAGCCTGTGTTCTTCGAGCAGTGTGCCAAAGAGGACCGTCTGCCATGAACAGAATGAATGCTTTGTCAGAATCCCACTGGCCAATATGGTGATGTATTTGTCTGCATTAATGTTACCACACATTCCACGAGCTGTGATCACCCAGTGTTCCAGGTGGCATGCCACACCATAACAGAAAATCCACCATGCTTGACAGTTGGTTGCAGTTGCTGAACTCTTAGCTGGGTTTTCTCCAAACACACATCCAACCAGTACAAGAAAACTGAGGAAAAGATGACGTGATGCCAAAACCTCAAAGGGCGTTCTGCCATCTCAGTCGCCCATTATTTCCTCTTTGAAATATAGTGCTGTGAGAAGGTGTTTTCGCTTTGCAGCTCTCCCATGATAGCCTAGCTGGTGCAGATATCTGGTAGCCGTATTATGATTTACTTGCAGGCGTTCTGCCACGCCTGAAGCCTTGCAACGGGGATTTCTCTCAACCACTTGTTTTGCAGTCCTCAGTTGTTGTGGTGTCAGTCCAGGCCAGCCTGTACATGACTCCAGTTTCCTTTTTTAGTGTTTTGAACTGTGTAATAACCATGTTGACAGTGGACACTGGAATCTGAGTGTGCGGGAGATTTTCCTTTGGTTTGACACGACCTTCGTTCTGTCCAACAATAAGCCCTTGTTGAAAATCACTCAATTGTACACTGAAATAGGCAAGAAGCCTGAGATTGGTCAAATGAGAACCTCTTTATATGCAGAAACGACAAGGGTAAGGCAGCATCGGATGGGTTAAATGAAGCGGCAAAGCAGAAGGCATACACATGAAAAGACGTTTAATAATCTGAAAAGTGAGGAAAAACGCCGGAATTTATATCGATGACCTAACGTTTAATCTATTTTTAACACCCCACCCGGCTTTTATTCGAGACCGGCCTGTATTCAAGATTTTACGGTATCCACTTACCTAGGTGAATCATCCTGAGATTCTGCAGCCAGTAATAGAGCTTCAGTTGAAAGTGCAGCTATTGTGTGGTTTAATGTATTTGTCACATGGAATGCATGATGAACTGCTGTGTCATGAAACTCTACATCGATTGAATTCTCCTCATCGGTATTGTAACAATAAATAATACCAACGGAATTCCACATCTATCAATGGGATATTAAACATGAGTAGATACAAACACATACGTTGCATAAATAAATATACAACCCGTGACAATAAAGTTCGGTGGATGACGTCAAATTGTTAACGGTCGTAAGAGTGCACCATCGTCGTATCCTGCCCCTGACAGGTCGAGACATGTCTAAACAAATTTGAGAGAATCAGCGCTGAGAGTGTGTTTATTGTGTTTAAACAGGACATTGAAGAGAGAAGGCGTAGTACGCGCGGTCGAAACCCAAAATGGATCAGCGAACGAAAGAGACTCATGAAATGATGACAACAGTTTACAAAGAAAGTGCTATTACTTTGAAGTGTGTTTATGAGTGGTTTAAACGGTTCCGAGGAGGCCGGAACACCGTCGAAGACGCCCCCCGAAGTGGCCAGACATCCAACGTAATGTTACGACCCAACTGAAGGCTATCCCTAAAAACGACTATGCCAGGAGTTTCCAGGACTTGTACAGGCGTTCCCAGAAGTGCATTACCATCGACGGGGATTACTTTGAAGGATAGTAACTGCTGTTTCATGTAAGCGAGCAATCCACTCTCAATATGCCATCATTCACCGAACTTTATTGTCACAGGTTGTATATTATAAAGTACGAGGGTTGTTCAAGAATTTTTGTCTCCTGGTCCTTAACTTTTTTTTATTTGTTAACCAACTCTCAAAAGTCTTTTTGTATCTGATACTTAATTTGTCCTCTATGTAATGCACTATTCACTTTTCGACATAGTTCCCACCGATTTCGGATGGGACTGAGGCGTGACTAGTCGGATGAACCTGTCAGAGAGGAATTCCGGGGTTGTTGTCGACACCAGGATTGAATGACATCTTTCACCTCATCGTCAGAACGCAACTCATGTCCCTTAAGGTGCTCTTTCTTCTTTGGGAAGTGGTGAAAGTCGCAAGGTGCAAAGTCTTTCATCTTTGAACTGTAGGCACTGCAACGCCTCTGGAGTGTGGCGATCGTTTGCGGGCAGGCATTATCGTGCTGCAGAAGAGGGTCCAAATCTGCCATTCAATCCTGATGTCGACAACAACCTCGCAATTCCTCTTCGACAGGTTCACCCGGCTAATCACGCGTTGGCACAATGCGTGAAAAGGGATAGGGGGCTATGTCGAAAAGTGAATAGTGCATTACATAGGGGACAAATGTAAGTATCAGATACAAAAAGAACTTTGAAAATCGGTTAACAAATAAAAAAGTTACGAACCCAGAGGCAAAAATTCTTCAACAACCCTCGTATTTTTCTTAGATGTTAATCTAGTATTGCTGCAAGTAATGAATTTGGATCTTTAATGAAGTAACATTTTCTTCATAACATACCTCCAAGATTGTCATACTGCGTTCTGTGCGTGCATGCTTAGAGTTGAAACAACTGCGGTCACATATGCAAAATTTGATCCCGATCGCATCATTTGCCTTCTGGCTATTACAATGTAAACATGCGCTCATCATATTATATGGGAAAACAGGAGAGGGTGTCTACCAGTCAGGGTTGACTGGTGGACTTACAAAAAAGTTGATTGGAAGGATCCAGATGGCGGACCTAGTAGAGGTCTTCTTTCTGGTTGGTAAGGACTAGGGTATCAAATAAGCGGACATAGTAGAGGTGTCATTTCCAGTTTGTACGGCCTGGGATTATCAATGATGGCGTCGTTTTCGAAAGATATTTGATTATTTAGCATTTTCCCTTTGTTGGATCGTCGGTGTTTTCTGATATCCATTTCTTCATGGATGGCTACCTTTTCAGCTCCCTTTCCGATCCATATCATCATTTTCATGCATCCATCGATCGGTAGCGTGCTGTGTTTCGCTGATACAAGGTGTTCAGCGTAGGCGGAATTTTTGTCCTTGTTAAGCCAGGAGACCTTCTATGCTAGCCTTGCAAATAGTGTAACACCGAAACGTGCGTCGACTTTTGGAATGCTGGAACAAGTCTATGGAAAAGGTGCAGACTTTATTAACTTGCCCTCGTATTTTACGCAGTTTCTCTTCTAAGTCGTTTGGTTCTTTTGATCATGAAAATTGAAACCATCTCATTATGGGCGTTTCCATAAAGCATTCAAGAGCGGGGGTGAAAATGTTGTCTAAAAAGACTGAACGCTTCGCTCCTTGTGCGCACATTTGGAAAATCAAATGTTTTTAATCGTAATCGTCTTTGTTCAGTTCTAACGACACAGTTTCAGTTTCAATTATCATCACCTCGTCTAAAATGACGCATGAACAGATTCATCCAGGTCCAACCATAATTGTGACCTTCAGTGACTGGTTACACTTTTCAGAATCACCCTTAATGCTACTTTGTATCACTTCAATCATGATCCAGATTCATTTCTAAGAAGTATTTTCCAAGCCTTACCATGAATCGATGCCTAAAATGAACAGGCGTTGAACCAGGTTGGAAAGGATCCTGTAAGCATTCAGACACGTGCTTTTCCAATAGTTCTGGAAAACTGCATGGTAAAATGGTTGACCTAATTTTATCCACGGATGACGATGATTCTAATCTGTCTTGAAGTATGAAGAAATTGAAATTAACTCGTTATTTACGCATAAAAATCTACATAGCAGCTTATACCCAACAGAAAACTCAATAGTAATTACCATTGGATAATTCGTCATCGCTTATTTCTTTCAAAGAAGTCGCTGTACCAGATGGTATTGCATCATTTGAGTTTTCTTCAAGTCCTACCGTTTCCGATTTTATCCTTGCTATTGAGAAAGAATTCTCATCATCATCATCTTCCATATCCATGGGAAAATCGTCAAATACAGCTAGAATTTCTTTCTTAAGTGAGCAAGAAAAACGAAAAGTTGGTATTAGAATAAAAAACCAGAAAATATACAGGGCTGAGGCAGTTACAATGAATGATTTTGACCTTCTCAGACGATTCCACGTGATTACAAAGTGTGACGATTGCCACGCGCCTTAAACCGCTGCACTATAGAATGCATCTACGATTAGCTGAGTGGGGCACAGGTTTCAGTTATTCCCAACTAATTTGAAGGTCTCATCATAAATAAGGGTGCCATCAGTAATATTATTCAGAGGACCAAACAGCTTCCACCTTAGGAGGACAGGAGTTGTAGTGAAAAACCAATCAGAAGTAGAATCTAGTCTATCTAGATGAAGGTTGGGTATACCTCGATGACACGAATAAGCTGCAAGCTATTCACTAAAATCACAAAGATGGCAAAGGATAGGCTACTTTCATGAACTAATGCAAGAAGAAAATTTCCAGAGGGTTTATGATTGCAGCTGAATATACGAGGGGTGGTCATAAAGCCACTGCGATCAACATGGAATAATGATTGTTTTTGAAAAAGCAACAGTCCTCGAGTGCTGGAGGATACAAAACGGTGTTTGGTGCAGCACCGCTAAATGACACCAGAGTATCAAAAGCAACACGGCGCAGCCCGTCGGAAAATTGGAGATGCAAGCCGTGATAAGGTTCCTGCATTTGAAGAGGAACAACGCATTCAAGCCGCTCAAAAAAAAAAAATCATCTGGGTCAGCTTGACACACATTCAAAAGCTCAAAATACCTGCAGGAAGGACGTGTGGAGACCCATCATGACGGTATAAAGCATCCAGGGGAACGACAGCCGTACAGATCTTGCTGTTAAGTGGTTTCAGCATTGGCAATCAAAGAGGACATTAGCCGCCTGCTTCCATTTTATCCAGGAAACATTGGCACAGGTACGGACGTCAGGCAGCAAATCGCCATTGCTGCAGACAACAGAGCTGAGATATTTCAACTCTGTAACTTTATTTAGTTGCTGGCTGTCGACACAATCGACCTGTTCTACGTATTTGGTTTAACAATATTAAGCCTCAATCCCTAACCAATTCAACTCGACGAGCAATATTAGGGCTGCTAACATTAAATTCAACTCAGCCTACTTCCAAAAAAAGGTAATGGACCCAATTTACCACCAAGAAATTCCCCATATTTACAGTACAAATGCTCATCTTCGGTGAGCCCACATGGATACTGTGTCGAGTCCACCTTATGGAATCACGGTAATCCCATTTTCATCCATCCCGGTCAAGTTCCCAGACATCTCATCCTTAGATTTCTGTGATTTTGGACTCTTTAAAAGAGAGCTTAGTAACTGCCGACCTGTGCAAAGAGGTCTGGAGCGACATCCCACTTGTAATGCTTTAGCAGAATGGAAACTGTGATGTCGGACCATTCTCCATAACAGGGGACATATCACATTGAACACAACAGATGGAGGAACAGTATCTCGAAGAGAAGCCAAAAGTCAAAATCATTCAATTTCTAGGCTAAAAAGGACAATTTTTGTCATATTCTAGAGTAAGTGGACAATTTGAATCTGACTTACTTCCGAAAGCAGATCTTCTGATTTAGGCAAAATGTTATCTAAAATGCAGAGTTGGCCCTAAAATTTATTACATTGACAATTCTTACTCTAATAAAAAGAACTCGAGTTGCAATTTAAAATATAAAATAACATTTACTCTCCCCTAGTTCCATAGTGTCTTTGTACTCTCACCTGCATATCACAAAGAGCAAGCTCTCCTCTCTTTGTTGGATTCCACTGTAGTCCGCAAATGCTGTATTTTTTCTCAAGCCACCGTCTAAACCAAATAATTTTTGCAATTCAATCTAAATGCAATATCTGGCGTCTTTAAAGTTAAAAAAAACCCACTGTACACGTCAAAGGGTAATTCAAAAGGGCCCCCCCCCCCCCTCGTAACTTCTGTCTATGTAAAAATCAATCCTCCTGGATGCTCGTTCCCCAACTACCATCAGTGTACAATTTTCTTATGCTATTTTAAAAACGAAAACCTTAAAATTTAATTAATACCTTTGAATCATTTTCCTGTCGGAAAAATTCCAAATAAAAATACAACCATCTACAGTGGCTCCGGCCAGATAAGACCCACATGGACTAAATGCTGCTATAGAAAAAATCTACAATAAATAAAGTAACGTCTACAGTGAGCAAACAAATCCAAGTTAGTCTAATAACAACAACAACAACTTTTGTATTCAATTTTGTATTCGCCTCCGCGATGGCTTATAGTTGGCGCTGAGGTCACTTCAAAATGGCGCACGCTATGGGTACTCGAGGTATAGTGGCTAGAAGGGCTACTCCATCCCCCGCTCTTAGCAGCAGCTTCAGCATAAGTTTGCAGGAAATTTTTGCCTATGTTGGTGATAAGACGCGATGTTTGGTTGAAGGAGAGGAAATTGTTAAAAGTCGTACACATACAAGAAATTGTCGAGCATCGATTTCTCTGGTTTCAGGATGGAGGGCTTCTGTAAAATCCATCATGGCATCAATAACATTGATTTTGCATGTTACTGGTTTCTGGTATTTCAAGAGCATTTATTTCCTCGTGGGTTTCAGTCAACTGGTTTTCATTTGATAAGAAATGCAAAACATAGACTGCGATGCCGGTTTAATGTTAGAAGACTCATCTATATAATGAAGTTGGCATATAAATGCTGAAATAAATACGCTAAACGACTCCAAATGAATACTTGCAAAAGTAATTTTTAAATATATACACATTTTTTTTTCTCTCTCAGTTCTTTCAGTCTTTTTGTTCTCTCGATAGATGATTTGCTGGTTTTAAAAATGAAAGTTCGCGTTTCCTCTGTGGTAGATTAATGCTTGGTACTGCACCCAATTTCAAAAAGTGTCGTTCAACTGGTAGACCTTAAATAAACAATTCAATACTGTATTTCATAACGTTAACTGTTTTAACTGCTTATTTCGTGGGAAATTGTGAATATAGATGTTATTTTCTTTGTTAAGCTTCCACTTGTACCCATACCAGGCATTATTTTGTTAGTTTGAGTAATCTACGCTAGATGTCGCCCACTTCTACCACGGAGGCGAATAGGGACCTACATTTTCTACATTTTCATCCTTCAGAGCAAACGCTAATTCCCAGATGTCTCGTTCAAACACTTTTAACTCTTTGCCTTCAGGTATTGCCACATACTTCAAAAAAAAAAAAAATATTAAATAGGCGTAAATTAAGTAAGCATATATTATTAAGATGTTAATTTTTGCATAGCGACTATCATTACCTGTCCATCTGATTTCCAAGAAATCCTGCACAGTGTTTTGGAAGCACTGTAAATGAAATTTATTCAAATGAGGAACTGCTGAAAATATAACTCTAAAAAATTGAATATAAGGTAATCCCTTGTTATCTGCAAGGGTTAATTTCAAGCGAGAAAACTTTTCTTGCTCATTATGCACCAAGTGGATTGTTACCATTTGTCTTTTCGAAGCCATAATAAGCTGAGCCAATGATGAGTGTTGGCAAACACGTTTATAAAATGCCACTGACACTGTTTATTTGGATTGAATACATCTTTCCACGTGAACAGAGGGGAATTCTCTAATAAACAAACAGCAAAACGGGGAACGCCTGATAAAAATACATACATCGGCCAATGAATTAGAAACCTTCGTTCAATATGGAATTGACCCTCCTTTGGCTGTAATTACAGAACATACGCCGTTTGGCATGGACTCTACAAGGTGTTGCAATGCACTTAAGGTAATCGCAGACCATGCATTTATCAGAGAGACCTTCAGGTCCTGCAGAGTAGACGGAAGCGGATGCCTTCGACGAATGTCTCTTTCCAAACATTCTCGATCAGATTCAAATCCAGACTTTGCGCTGGCCACGGCAGATGTTGCAACTCGGGTGTCACATTCAGAAAACCACTCCTGAACAATTCTTGCTCGATGGACAGTAGCATTGCTGTTCATGAAGAACCCGTCACCATTTGGGTACAAACGCACCATTGCAGGATAGACTTGATCTGCAACTATGTTCAGGTAGTCTTTGGCTTTCACCCGACTGTCAAGGAATATCAGGGGACCCTAGCCATACCAACAAAACATGGCCCATACCATGACACCTCCTCCTGCAGCTTGAACTGTGTTCACAACACATGAGGGGTCCATCGCTTTGTGGGGCTGCCACCAAATTCTCTGCCACCCAAACCAATCTTTGCTTGGGTTCAAACGCTATTAAATATCATCGCAGACATGCAAATTTCAGGCAGCTGATCACTGATAGCTTTATCTCTGGGAATGTACCACTTTGTTATGGGTACTTGCTACTAAACGTGGAAACCGTGCTGAAGCGCAGAACCCACCTCGAAATCTGACATTTGATATGCAACGACCTGATACCTTTAAGAAATATTTTGACAGTTACAAAATTCGTTGGTATCAAAGCATCTCATCAAATGGGGCCTTGGATGAGTCAACAAATATTTTTCATTTTATTATGCTAAAGATGGATTATACAATAACCTGAAATCATTGCTTTTAGGGACAATGTTCCATGATTTTTTGCAGGCTCGGTCTTGCAAAGACCAAATTTTGACAGTGCCATCACAACTGGAAGATGCCTAAAAAAAAAAAAATGAAAAATCATTATTGGTTTCACCTGAAGACTATTTTTAGGTACTCTGCAAAATTAAGCACAATATGCAGAAAAATGCTGATACTAATAAGTGCGGTTACCAAATATTTTTCTTTTGGATCCAAAGCAACACTTAATATGGGGGCATTATGTCCATTGAAGTGATCAAGCTCAAGTGTATCAGTTTTTACAACTTTAATTGTAAAGTCACTGAAATAAAAAAATAACGCTAAACAAATACCAAACATTAAAAACTACAAGGGAGAATCAAAAAGTAACACACAAGACGATTTTAACACTGCAGGTTTCATCTATTTTTCAACATATGCACCAAGTGTCTTGACACATTTCTCCCATTGTGGCACCAGATTCAATACGAGAGGCAGTCATAAAGTTTTAATTATCACTTTGAAAAAAATGAAGCTGTGACCATGAAACTTGGTGATGGTGTTAGTCCTTCTCTACATATTCACCCTTCAATGCGACACATTTTTCCCTACCGTGGATGATTTGGCGGAGACCTTGGTTGTAGAAGTCTGCAATTTGGCTGTTCAGGAAACGTTCCACCTCGAAAATCACCTCGTCGTCATTCTGGAAATGCCTGCCATGCAATGGTTTCTTCATCCAAGGAAAGAAGAAGAAGTCATTGGGAGCCATGTCAGGAGAATGCAGCAGGTGAGGCAAAATTTGATAGCCCAAAGAAGCAGCAAGTGTGAGTGTGTCCTGTGCGGAATGAGCTGGGGCGTTATCGTGGAACAAAAGGATCCCCTTGGACAGCAGCAAGATGTTGAAAACTGATTTTCACTTTTTTCCACTATCGTCTCGATTGTGATACGCCGGTTTTTGAGCGCTAGAGCCTCCACTTCTCTTGCGATTCCCAGTTCTTCATGGAAGATGGTCTGCCACTTTGTTGTTTGTCATTCAGTCTTGTTTGTCCATACTGGAAGTATCTGCACTACCTAACCACTGTGTCATATGATGGTACAGTGTTGCTGTAGAGTTCCACCAACTCAGCATGGATTGTTGCAGACTTGTTCCAACTTTCAAATGCAGAAAACGAATCGCCGCACGATACTCCATTTTATCAATGGGCTGCACCATTTTGATTTGGTCCCTCTAGCGGCATTCTATGGTACTGTGGCGTGGGGATTTCACTATGTACTAGGACTGCTGATATACAAACAAATAATTAATTACGTAACTTTATTTTTTCGAGATGATAATTAAGACTATGACTACCCCTCGTACACCTAGTTCATAAACTCTTTTCTCTGGCTGTATAGTCACCTGTGTGTCTGATTTTTACCTCTTCATCCGAACAAAAGTGTTGGCCTCCTACAAATTTCTTCATTGGTTCAAATAAGTGTTAGTCTGGACTATAGGGTGGATGTTAGGCACCTCCCAACCAAATTCCTCAATTTTTTCTCATCCCTCTTGAAGAATCTGCACCACCTAGAGATGTTGCTACATTCCAGACAATCAGCACCATACACCTCCAACATTTCCCTGCGGATTTCATTTGCATTTTTCAGTTTGGCCCAGATTACAAAAAAAAACAGATTACACCTCGCTGTTCCCCAGAAGTTGACGAAGCTAGCAAATCCGCCATCGTTACTCATAGTTATCAGTCCTTTCGCTATGGCGATACCTGATCAAGCCATTGCTTTCTGTAGCAGAAGATTCAAACAATCAATTTGCCAAATTTGAAAAAATTAGTATTCCAAAATAGTATTCCATAAAAAAATTGTTGTGCATTACTTTTCAATCCTCCCTCGCATACTGAAATGATCCTCACACAATAAAGATAACACAGACAACATGTTGTACTAATTTATTGATAAATATACAGTAAGCTTTCAAAAACTCCATATTTTCAAAGAATTACACTGATATACGAATATTTATTTTATATTATGAACAATTATATTCCTCAAATGTAAGATAATAACTGAAGACACACTCCAATATTTCGAAAGATAAATTGAAAAGGAAAGGAAAAATTCCACGACCCGGATTCGAACCGGGGACCATGCCTATCGCTGGCACCGCTCTAACCAACTGAGCTACCGCGGATATGAACAGCTTTGCTGTTACAAGATATCCAAATAAACTTCATTGAAGCCAAAACGCAGTAACTCAATCGGCAGAGCAGGCCCCGACTCGAAGGTCGGGAATAATCTTTACCCTTTAACCATCAAATAAATTGATGAAAATAACTCAAATGTAAGATAATAACTGAAGACACACTCCAATATTTCGAAAGATAAATTGAAAAGATAAATTATTTACCCTTTAACCATCAAAATTTATTTGATGGTTAAAGGGTAAGGATTATTCCCGACCTTCGAGTCGGGGCCTGCTCTGCCGATTGAGTTACTGCGTTCTGGCTTCAATGAAGTTTATTTGGATATCTTGTAACAGCAAAGCTGTTCATATCCGCGGTAGCTCAGTTGGTTAGAGCGGTGCCAGCGATAGGCATGGTCCCCGGTTCGAATCCGGGTCGTGGAATTTTTCCTTTCCTTTTCAATTTAATTATATTCCTGATGAATTATTGATGAAAATAGGAAAGAAAATTCCACAGATGGCTTCGATCCAGGAACATTCAGCTCTTCGCGTTGAACACGCTAACCAAATGGGCCACTGCAGATGGAAGCATAGCATTATGCTATCAACATGTTCTTAGGGCTGATTAGAGCAGTTACCTATCCGGAGGTTATATCTTTCCTAATGGCATAATATTCATTAAAGAAGGCAGACGAGGGTTTACCCTACCCAACACCTCAGATGTTTAAATTATTCATGACAATAGGAAAGAAAATTCCACAGCCTGGATTCGAACCAGAAACATTCAGCTTTTCACCTGAATGCGCTAACCAAATGCGCCATTGTGAGATACACTTTTTTCACATTTCAGTGAATTTGGAAGAATGGACTATCATAAAATTCTTTGCTCTAGATTATCGAAGTTTTTGCTACGTCTATTCAGATAACCAATGGAGATAATTTTCTGAATAAAACGGATTTTTTTTTGTGCATTACGACTTTTTTTTAATCAGTTAATTTTTTGTTGAGATGACTTTACAATTCAAAGTTATTCCTAATTATAATCATTGCCCCCCCCCCCAAAAAAAAAATTAATAAAAATTTCTATAAATAAAACGGTCTTGGATTAGCAAAATGGTAGCGTTGTGTTTAATGGAACCTATGAGTTTCGAAATGCACTTCTTCATCGGGGTTTACAAACGAGTACAACCAAGTCAGTCTTCACCTCCGAAAGTATGGTAAGTGCCCACTAATCAGAAGAAAAGGCTTCCAAGCTAATAGGTGGGCTTACAAGAGATGTGACAAATGATACAGAAAATAAAATTATACAAATTACATGAACAAACTTCCAATAAGCTGATTACCATATAAGTGTACAACAGAGCTCTCTTATAAACGGAGTTACGTCTTGTCCTGGTTCGTCCGTCCTTGGAATATTCTTAGATAGTTGTTTCCTCGGGTAGTTCACTGTATCATCTAGTGTGTTCAAGATCGGGTCTTTCTCAAAATTGGACTGGTTGTTTAGTATTTTCTTGCAGTTGCTGTTTACGTGTTTCCTTATATCTAGAACTTCGAAAGTCAAAATCTTTTTTGTGGTCCCTTTCATATCTCAATACAGACATGATGTCCTCCATATTGCTCGTGCCTCCGCTGATCCACCCTCCTGTAATGAGGTATGAAAGGGACCACAAAAAGATTATGACTTTTGAAACCCTTGAGATAAGGAAAACACATAAAAACCAACCGTGAGAAAATACTAAACAACCAGACCAATTTTGTGAAAGGCTCGATCTTGGACACAGTAAATGACATGGTGAACTACCCGAGGAAATGACAAAATACCAAAAGAATATACCAAGGACGGACGAACCAGGACAACATGTAACTCCGCTTATAAGAAGGCTCTGTTGTATGCTTATACAGTGGTTCCTCCACAAGTCGGCATCTGTGGTTCCAGGACCTTGCCGTCTTGCGGAATTCCAAGATGGCAGACCCCCCCCCCCCCCAAGCGTTTTTTCTAAATATGTTTAAAAAAATTTTTTCCTAGTCTTTTTTCGATGTTTACTGGCTATCAATTACCAAAACTTTATATACTTTCAAAATATTTGATTATTATTATAAATGTTAACCCCTATTAAACATTTATTCCGATATTTATTAGCTTCAAATTTTATTTGCACTATTTCTTTTTTTTATCAAAAATTTCGCTGTTGGAAAAGTTGTTCCTTTAATATTTTTCCCCATCTTTATAAATGTTGGGCAAAACTTTTTATTTCATTTTAAATTTTATCAGATGATAGAATACTATTTGTGTACAATTTTAAAATATGCTCGAATAATGAATTTCTTGATACAATAACGGGAAGTATGATCACTTGGCCATTCCAAGCAAAATTATGTTCAATCGTTCATGACAATCCACGAACGCGACAACTATTTTCCAGCTTCCAAAAGCGGGACAAAATTGGAATGTTTACTAAAATAATGTTTTCAAAGGGATATACGAATGCCCTAATAAGCCTAAAGATTAATGTCTAAGAGAAAGACTCCTAATTTTCGATTATTGTAATCGATTCATATGAGGCTGATTTTTTTTTCGCGTTTTTGTTTTTTCTTTTGATAGGCTAAAGAGGCGTTTATTAATTATTTATTGAAACTAGTTATGGATGTAAACATTTGTTTTACTTAATTTACAGATACATAATGTCACTTTTATGCAGATCACATTTTATTGTGGGGCATTTTTATAGGCCTAACGTTGTCACAGACTTTATATCGACCACCCCCTCCATGTACAACACAGAGATTACGAAGTACAACTTGTAATGATTTATAATGGAATAAACCAGATATGGAATGAAAATTCATGCTTTCGAAACTCTAGACCTCTGCACTTCTTCTAGAGAAAATAACAAAGAATTCATCACTAAGCATTCAGTTTAGAGAGGCCAAGTTCGCTAAAAACGTCGCCGATGTTTCCTTTACACCCTTTAGAAATCTTGAAAAAACGAACACACTTAAGGCTTTTATGAATAACTTCAATCTATCTCGGCTTTACCGAATCCAAAAATGGTTTCTTAGAGTTTTATTAAAACTTCGTAAAACTACGCCTGTTTCGCACTATTTTTCTTCTCTTGTGGTCTTGACCGTTTATCAAATTTATATTTTACAAGTAGTAACATTTACTTATAAGGTAATTAATGGCCACTTAAAGCTCTCGACGCCTTTTTCGATCCGGTATCATTTGGATTTTCATTCCTATGCTACTCGGTCTGTGAACTCGATCTGCCTTCCATTGGTCCGTAGGAATTTTCAACGTCATTGTATTTCTTATGCTGGCATCAGATGGTGGTCGTTTGTACCTGCCGCTCTTCTTGCTTCCCCGATTCCCGCCTCTTTTAAAAGGAATGTTAAAGCAGTCCTGTTTGATACTTGTTTTTCTATTAACCCTGTTAATTTTTTTTCTTATTATTATTATTATTATTATTATTATTATTATTATTATTATTATT
>JAHWFO010004499.1:3997616-4019690 GCA_023313115.1 Rhysida immarginata | reverse complement strand
TTATTATTATTATTATTATTATTATTATTATTATTATTATTATTATTATTATATTAATTTTACTTTTTTTGTAATCCTGAATTTGATTTTTGGTTATTTATGGATTTTTGCTTTGTAATTTTTTTTTTTTTTTTTTGGCTTGTTTTTTATTTATCATTATTTTGGTTTTCTAATCTTTACTTATTTTATGTTGTTTCGTGTTTTTTGTACTTTACCTTCCGGAGACCTAACTCGTCGGGCTATGGCCAAACTGGCTCCGGCTAGGTAATTTGTGTAAATTTTTTTTTCCCAAATAAATAAAATATTTAAAAAAGGTTTAATTCTTTTTTTTTTTTCCCCCACTTAAAAAAATGTTACGGAAGAGCGCAAAGTGACGGAAGTGACACATTTTTGGATGTGATCAGCTAACTTATCGATTGATTTTAATGATAAACAACACATGAATAACGTAAAATAATGCATCAAATAAAGTACGATAGAAAAAATCTTTCAAAACTACTACGTGCTAAGCATTTCCAATGCTAAAAATCGGCAATTCCACTCTTTGCCAAAGATATGTATTCACGCCTATATTGCCAAGTTGCACTCGTAATAACTAGTAATTAACAGCTAATTTATTTTTCAGTAAATTACTAGCTTTCGAAGAAGAAAATTGCAAGGAAAAATTAAACAACATTAAATATAGTAACACTTTTTCAAATTAAGGAAACCTTATACACAAGTCGGCATTTAAAATTTTTAATTGTAGCTGTTTATGTGGAAAAGGGGGAGGGGTGCCTCTATAATCAGTTACCGTTCCGAATTTCGTGGAAAATAATCGGCTCGAAGAAAGCTGGCTTGTAACAATTCTCATATTAATTTTCATAATTAACTTTTATAGCCCTCCAAAGCAGGCTATATGCATTAGGGGAACTATAAAATTGTTTAACTTAGAATATTTTAATCGCCATAATCGTTACAAATTATGCATTTGTGCAAAAAATCCCTGATTGGAAGTCATTGTGCACCATCTTGGATTTCATGAAAAAATTGCCGACTTGTGGAATACCGACTTGCAGAGGGACCACTGTACAAGTAATCAGCTTATTGGAAGTTTGTTCATGTAATTCCTAAAATTTGTATAATTTTATTTCTGTATCATTTGTCACATCTCTTGTAAGCCCCCAATCAGTTTGGAAGCAGATTAAACGCAACGCTACCATTTTGCTAATCCAAGAACGGTTTTATTTATTATTTCATCTCAGCAAAACTGACCAGACATGCAACTTTTAAAAATTTCGTCAAATATTTCAATTCACACTTTTATTCTCTTAAAATTTTTGGATAAAAGAAACTGAAAATGATTAAACATTAAGTCATACCATGAACCAGCAACGGCAACAGTTGCATCCTTGTTTATGTCAATGTGTGTTACAGGAGCAGTAAACTTGGCAAGAACACCATCAGGGTAAAATTCCTCACATTTCAACACCTGAACCGTGTTACCATTTGTTGACACATATATTCGATCGTTCTGCAACAAATCAATAGGTTTCCATTTTAGCAACTTTTCTTTCTTTGCAAAAACAATTTCCAAATAAATGAGATTGAAATTAATAAAATAATTAATCATAAGTGGAATAAGACAAAGATATCAACTGCCAATTATTATAATGCACAATCATCTGGATTCTTGCAGCAAACTCCATTGGAATGCAACAGGATTTTTGTAAGCAGATACTTATCTAAATTATCTTAGCAAAGGGAAAATAAATCCGAGTTACCTTTAACACTACTGCATAGCCAATTTCTCCAATAGGATGAGATTTTGGATCATCATCATCTATTCCTTTCCATATCCGAACATCCCCATCGGTACCACAGGTCCCCAACAAACTGAAATAGATTAAATTAATATATTTGGAGTAAATCTCAGAAGGTCTTTGCTTTTTGAACAACCCAATAAGGAGGGTTGTTTCATGTTTAAGGTAACCAGAGTTTGATAACTATCGAACGCATCATTCTGTTCATTTTCAAGATCGCTGGCAAAATGCCCTCAAAAATCGAAGCCGGTTGCACTTATACCAGAATAACAGAACAGAGTGTAGAAAAAGTTTTCATTATTTCCAAAATATGGTATAACAAAAGTTATCAAATGGATCCAAATAATCAAAAGGGCAGCGCTACTGAACGAAAAGCACACCGCCATTCTTCCCGTACTAAGGCTAATATGAACACAATATAGAAGCTAGTCCTTATGGAAAATCCAACAACACAACAGGCCATTGCAAGCAAGACTGGAACCTCTGTTGCATCGGTAAACTGTATTAAACCAGTAAAATTAATGCAATTCGAACTCTACTTCTTGCTTGAGCTGATTAATTTCACTGGTTTAATATTTTGCAAAGAGGCCGAACATTATCGACCTAAGTGAAAACGCTTTTGAAATAGGGTGTACATCCACCAAGACAAGTGGATATTCAGCTTCCAGCCACATTACTAAACTGACTGTCTAATACAAGGTGAGTCAATGAAACGGGACTATTTGGGAACGCTACTGCAGAAAAAGTAGAGGGCATGCATGCTTGGGTCGTCAACATAGTGAATCTAGAGAGCGGGAAGTTAGTTATCATGGAAACTTGGTCCGGTGAACAACACGCATTTACCGTCAAAGCTTATTATCAAAATGGAGAAAGTTTCATCCGTATGAGACGAGAGTTTCGTTTCCACTACCGTTTACCACCTCGTGCTCGTGTACCAACTAACCACGCTATTCAAATATGGGTTAAGAACTTTTAAACTAATGGTTCAACAACACAAAAAAGAGGTGGCAGTGTCAGAACTGTGCGCATGCCAGAGAATATTGAAGTGGTGCGGAAATCATTGGAAGAGAGTCCATGAAGATCCGTTCGAGAAGAATTTTGCATAAAGATTTGCGCTACCATCCATATAAATTTCAGATTGTGCAATCTCTCACCAATCGAGATTACGCTGCTCGATTAACGTTTTGTGAACAAATGTTACAGCGCATCAATAAAAACGATAACTTGCTGGATAATATTTGGATGAGTGATGAAGCCCACTTTCATCTTAGTGGCTTCGTCAACAAACAAAATTTTCGTTATTGGTCAGACAATAACCCACAGAACTTACACGAAAGACCCTTACATTCAGAGAAAGTAACCGATTATTCGTTAGGGATAATCGGTCCATATTTTTTTGAGAACGAAGCTGGGAATGCAGTAACTGTGAACTCTGATCGTGGCTTGAACAATTTTTTTTCTTCCTGCAATCGAGAACTACAGAAATGAAATAACGATTTTCCAACTAGATGGTGCGACATGCCACAGCACACAGGTTTACTAAGACGGGCGTTCCCCGGTCATCTTATGAGCAAGAACGGTGATATTCCCTGGCCACCTCGTTCTCCTGGCACATGCATTTCTCTTGGCTTCTAGGTGCTAGTTAAGAAAGGATTTTTAATTTAATTTATCCATTACCGTTGTATTTTTTTTAATTCAATTTACCTAAAGCTGAATGGGATTTTTGCCAGCGTTAAAAAGTGTAAAAGTGTAGCTATCGCAAGACTGTTTTTATGATTGCTGCCATATTTTGGTTTCTGTGGGGGTTTTGCTGTCATCCAGTGACATCAAAATATGCATTTTCAGTAAGGCATATTTAGTATTTCCAACCAAACGACCCCCACCTAATTCTAGGTTAACTTCAGCTTGTCCCATTCTCAGAGATCCCCGTCAAGTCACTCGATGCCTCTCCCATGGTTTTTTGTGGATTCGATCTCCTTAAAAGAGCTCTTTATACAAGATATCTGAGAACACTCTGGATTATGAAAAGCCTTTCAAGAGGAATAGAACAGAATCGATGTTGCTGTTCTCCGTAGAAGCCTAAGATGTCAAGCAATTGTTAGAAGAAAGATCATTACCATAGAACGCAATAGATGGAGGAGAAATGGGTTCCAGTGGACCTAGAGTAAATGTACGAGTAGTTTTGTCACCATAAACATGAAACAACCTTCTGTACGATCTTAGCACAGCCCTGGTTTTTAGATATTAATGGTTGGTTGCTCGCTACGAAAATCTATCACCAGATGGCACTGACTGAAAAAGTAGTACATTTTCAACATAGAATATTTTGAAGCTGAATTGAAGTAAAAGTTTTTGAAAAATTGAATAAATATTTTTTCAATCATAAATACTTGAAAATCGATAATATTACATTAATCAAAAAATTAAATTTAGAGAATGTAAAATACAGAAGACAGTCTTACAAAGTATCAAGTATGGGGCCCCCCCCCCCCCACCTATTAAGTAGAGAATGTAAAGGAGCTCTATCTTCTTTCCTTTCTCATCATTTCCGATCGTATGGTATATCACATGCCATATGTTGCAATATTTCTAAAGACCAAGTGACTGCCAACCCCGCAACTCTGCGCCCACTGAAACAAATGGGCCTAAACTTCATAGTAATGTAGATCTTACTTAGAGAAATCTGGATACTGAATTTCACTCCTTTACATACCTAAATAGCATATAGATCTTTTGTTCCCTTTGACTCCCACCCTTGTAATTCTGACCTTGGTGCACCAATCAAAACCAAACAAAATGGTGAAGGTGGACATGCCCTTAGTAAGCTACAATCTGAATTTCAACCTTCTACCTCAAAAAATGTAGAAATTATGAAGCGCACGGACGGATATTGTAAAAATCAATAAGTAGCTTCATTCTTCCGCTACTTAATAATTTAGATTACGAACACTTGAGCAATCGTGCGTCAACAAAGCGATCGTCAAGTGCGCGAGCTCATGTCAACAATACTTAGAAGATAAACAGAAATTAACAGTGTATTCATTCTTGACGAATCGATTGTTATACGACATGCCATTATCTTGGTATTCTTTACGGTCACTGTTTTAGCACGTGAATTCAACTTGAAGAGGTCCACAAAAAAAATCCTGAAAAGTTGATACAGCCGAGCTAAGACCTTGATGGTCATATTTCTGAAAACAGAATTTGAAAAAGTTAATCAGTTTTCAAGTTATCGTACAACTAGTGGCAGGCATATAAACGTGCAGACCAAAGGTATATTCTGCAATTTTGACAAGGTAAATATCCAATATACAAGTTGGAAACAGCTCCTGATGGTCGTTAATGCTGTTTCAATGGGCATGGGACAGTGAAGATTTCATTACTGATTGCCATGTTTATTTTCAAGCAAGACACATTAGGTTGACAATTAACCATCTAATCATCTATTCTGCAGGTCGATGTCGCTTCAATCTTCAAGTCAGTTTTTTCGTTCAGGACTTCAACTCAGATCAGCTCAGATGCAAGTCAGAAAATAGGTCACATGACTCACAAGGGAATCCCACATAGCCTATCAGTGCACTTTTTTTGCACGCAAGCACACTGTGGAAGCGATAGCATTGCACAGCAGAGTTAAATATGGCGGTAAGAGGGGGAAGCAAAATCGTTAGCGGCGGTCACCAAAGAACTGCAGTTAGAGCACTGTTATTAAGCGTAAAACCTTAATTTTCCTGTACAATTATTCGTCTCGCAATAATTTATAAGATGAGGTAAGCATCCATGAATACTATTTTTATTTAAAATTATAAAGCACCATGATGCATACCCCCTCACCAACGCAACGTATTACAGCATAACCCATTTATAACGAACTCGCTTACAGCGAAATTTCACTTATAACGAAAATTTTCTCCGGCCCGATCCCGCCAATGTAATTTACCAGTTATGGTGTATAGCAAATTCAGAATAAAAAAAAAATGATTTTATGTCGCCGTGAATTTAGTTATAAACTGGTTATGGTGTACTTCGACGTTGCACATGAAACCAGCCCAGTGTTTGATTACCGAATTACTTAATAAAATGAAATAATAAATTGCGGAAATGGTTATTAATTTCTATACACATTTTTTACTGGTAGGCAATTAACTAATTGAAATAATCTTTTTTTTTAAATTAAGTTTGTTTAGAAACTTGAGAAGCCATTCAATTGTCGTCTGCTGCTGTCTACTTCCATTGATTTCATGTGAAATGGAATCGTGCTGAGTAGTGGAAGAAAGAAGTTCCGTTAAGTGCATTAATACACACTGCCCAATTTAATAGTTGTTCCTTGTATGGCTAAGTGTGCTCAAATTTTTTTGTTTTCGCAGTTTATTTTGAAAGAAACAAATTCACACTTTCTTATTTTGCAAGCATCTACACTACCCTATCAAAAGTCATGGGACAACCCTTTGCAATTTCACTGTTGGCATTCTTCCCAGCACTACATAACAGAGAGTATGCTATTAAGAGATGATGCTTGCGTGAATGCTGTAAGAATGTCTCAAAGAAAAGCTTTCAGACTTCCAAAGAGGTACAACTGTTGGGTGCCATCTCGCAGGCAAAACTGTTAGAGAGACGTCAACCCTCCTAAACATCCGGAAATCGACCGTTCAAAACGTCATCCGGGCATGGAAAGAGAAAGGCACCACAAGTGTTCCGCCTAGAACTGGAAGACCCAAGAACATGTCAGCCAGCGACCAAAGGGCTCTTCGTAAAGTTGTTTATCTTCAGCTTTTTCCCATTTCCACATGGGGTCGCTGTGTTATTTTATTTTATTTTTTTTTTTGATTTGGCAATGATTTTTACGGCCGGATGCCCTTCCTGACGCCAACCTCACGAGAGAAAATGTCAGAAAAAGGACAAACACAAACATCCATGCCCTTGGCGGGATTCGAACCCACGACTCGCTGGATCCGAGAGTGATAAGACCTGCGCCTTAATCCTCCCGGCCACCGAGCCGGCTAAGTAAAGTGGTCACTGCAAACAGTCACACATTGCTTGATGGACTGACAAGATCATTCATAGAGTCGACGGGAACAACTGTGAGCACCCTGACTGTTCGCAGGGAACTGCATGCAATGGGTTTTTAAGGCAGAGCAGCAGCCCACAAACCTCACATTAGCACCAGCAATGCAGCGAGATTGCAATGGTGCAAAGAGCGACAACATTGGACTCTGGATCAATGGCCCTGTATTGTTTCAGCACGATCACCCACCTTGCCATAAAGCAAGGGCTGTAAGCACATGATTTGATGAAAAGGGGGTTCAAGAAATTGAGTGGCCTGCACAGAGCCCCGATTTGAACCCCATCAAACCTCTGTGGGACGTGTTGAAACGTCGATTGCCCGAAATCCGTGACCGAACCGTCCAAGACACTTATGGCAGAATTGCGAAAATTACCTGTTGAAACGTACCAAAAACTTGTGGACAGTATGCCCCAGAGAGTAGAAGCTGTGATAGCAGCAAAAGGTGAAGCAAGAAGATACTAAAATATGTATATTTTTGAGTGTTTGTATTAAAATAATGGTGTCCCATGACTTTTAACAGGGTAGTGTATAGTAGCTTCAGATGAGTAACATATTTCAATTTGGTGGAAATCTGTGACATACATGTTCGAGGGATTTCCTTGTCAATCAGATTTGAATTGCCGAAAACGCCACAAGTGTGCATTCTGTTAGGTAGCTTTTTGCTAAAGCTCCTAATAAGCTTAATGCTTGGCGGCCAATGGACTACTTAGACGTCGAAGCCATCTAGTGAGAGCATTTTCCCAAATTAGGTTTTTAACAATGGACAACAATGGAGTTGACCAGCCTCTAATTTCTATAGTCCATTTCTTTGTCTGTGACAGGGATGTGAAGGTTTTTCAATTGTTTGGAATAGTTACAATAAAAATTAAACAATACATTACAATTGGCATGCCCATCACATCTCGGGCGAGGTAAGGTGAACGGATTATAATGACCATGGCACGGCCTTGTCTCCTTGTCAGTAACGAATGCACTACCCAATGACCATATCACATTAACAGCTCGAATTTTAAAGTTTTACCTTTGATCATTCTGATTTAAACTTTATGTCTCTCATAACATTGTAAGCTATTTTTGAAAACTTTTGTTTACCTTCCATTTTCATTGTAAGAGAGCGACGTGTAGCCTTCACTGTGAGCAAATCGCACTTCTGCGTTACTTATGGCCATTTTCTCTCCTTTTCAAAAAGATTCAGCATAATCCATTATCTTCTGCCATTAACACCAAAATCTCTTTATTTACTCTTTCGGCATTGATTGTAAATGTCATTCATCATTGATTTAGTGTGGATTTTTGGAATAAAAACTTCGGTTTGTTACTCATATTTGATAAAATTTGATGGCATTAATGCATTATATTAGGAAAATAACTAAGCTAATAGTTACAATGCAGACGAGCAGCAACATGAGGAAAATTTCCCGCTAAATTTGCTGCGGAGACATTTAAAGAGCGAAATATATAAAATAAAATATTTTTTAAAATCTTTCTTTCTTTATTTCTAATGGAAGTTTTTTATAATTTAAGAAACTTATTTTAAAATAGAAATTGAGTTGAATGTATGAAATTAGAAAAGTTTTAAATTTCTAATGAAATAAGTTTTCTCCTTTGACGTCACGTTACAATCTTAATTACTTCCTGCTGATGCCATTTATATGAATGGAAACGATCTGGACTTTTGATAAGATATCATGCCAACTGAGATACGTAAATCCAGGTAAAAACCCTTTTTCCATTCATCCATTCATGTAGAAAGAGCTCGCCTTTGGTTAAGGTTAGTTTTATCGAGCGTTTGGCTTTGTAAATGGTGGCGATCTGACAACAAATTTTGCTTTCTGAATGAAATGCGTCTAATCAATATGGCTGCAACTTTTCGTAAGAAAGTAGGTTAATAACTCTTTGCGTTTTAATCTTGCTCATTAAAATCCCTCGCTTTTTTGTCGTTACAGATTTTACTCAGGCTACGATAAAAAATAACGAAATCGTTCGTAGAAATGTAAAACTCGTCGAGCCAGAGCAATAACGTTTAATCCTTGCGTGGGAATATTTGCCTGCCTTGTATATAAAGTAAGAAGATGGCCGAGGGTGAAGTGCCGTTCGAGGAGGAAAACGAGGAGAACGAACAGTCGAATAAGCTTTTTGCCGACAAATCGGTTCAGATCTCAAATGAGCAGATCCGAGAGTTTACCACGAAGTCGGGCGACGAGGAGGCAGCAGCTGAACCGTCGCCCGGTTGCTCCCACGGAATCGCTAAAGCGGAGATGAAATCTCCCGTGGGAGAGAAGCGCAAGCTGGGGAGAACGATCACGTTTGGCCGTCGCTGCAAGTCGAAGGGCAAAGACGGATCGAAGAAACGAAAAGGCGCCTGGAACTTCAAGCTAAACTGCTGTCGACTTCGTAAAAACATGGAGTTAGACATACCAGAGCCTAATATAAGTTGTACCTCTTGCGTCTGTACTGGATACCGAAGGACCGAAGAACACCATCTCGGTGCCGGGATCATATTTGAGGCAACTCCGCCACCCGAGCGACGTGGGTATTTCAATCAGTACGGCAAGGACTATGGTCGCTTCACTGCAGATTCGTTTTCAAAACCGCTGCTGAATTCCCCGATCATAGATCTGAATCGCTTTAATCCTAAGGATTACCCCACCGAAGATTGTGACGAACGAGCCCGAGCCGAGCGAGCGCGAGAGATCGAGGAAGGTATCGACCCACCGCCTGGATTCCAACCATCCAGTTTAGTGCCTTACGTCAGAGAAGATCTGCAACTAGTTCGCTTAGCCGAATCTTTCCACCGCAGCTTGGCTGTAAACGTGATTTCGCCTCCGCTAATGGCACCTCCACCATCCGTACCTTTAGTGGAGCGACCGACGTTCAGCCGTTTTGAGGAAATGTACATTCACGGGGCAGTGCACACTCAAATCGACTACATCCACTGCCTCGTTCCCGATCTCCTCGAGATCACCAACTGCAGCTTTTATTGGGGTAAGATGGATCGCTACGAGGCCGAGAAGCTCCTCGACAACAAGCAAGAGGGAACTTTCCTGCTCAGGGATAGCGCCCAAGAGGAGTATTTGTTCAGTGTGAGCTTCAGGCGCTACGGCCGCTCTCTTCACGCTAGAATAGAGCAGTGGAATCACAAGTTCAGCTTCGACTCCCACGACCCTGGTGTTTTTGCTTCCGATACCGTATGTGGACTCATCGAGCATTACAAAGATCCGAGCTGTTGCATGTTCTTTGAACCGATGCTCACCATCCCGCTGCATCGAACGTGGGCGTTCTCGTTACAGCATTTGTGTCGAGCAGTGATCTGTAAATATACGTCTTACGACGGTGTGAATCATTTGCATCTGCCTAAACCAGTTAAATCATATCTTAAGGAATATCATTATAAACAGAGGGTCCGTGTTCGCAGATTTGAATCGGAACAATGAAAAATGAACAAACAAATAAATAAAGGGTAGCTAAGGGTAGAGATTTATTTTTTGGGACAGGTTTCACTTTTCTTGTGATTTATAAGCTTCAAAAGAAATGTACATTCATATTTTTTTCTTGTTATTAAGCTGTTTGAATTCATAATTTCTGTAAATAGATATATATATAAATATTATTATTATTATTATTATTGAATATAATCTCGAATAAGTATAAAAGGAACAATAATGGAGCACAGATTTTTTGCTCTTTAAATACAGTAAAATTAATCTAGCAGTTTTAAATATCTGCGATCATTTAAAATTAACCCTTAAACGGAAACATCGGTAAATAGTACAAGATCGGAAACTCTCCTTTTCAATATCCCGATTTTCAGTTGATATATCGGACTTGACCTACCGCATTTTTTTGAGTATGACGTATTGAAGTCTTTTGGACGTAAAAGAGCAACATCATTCCATACATACCGGCTTGTTATACAATTCGTTTGTATAATTTCCTTTTCTTAATGCATGGACATTTAGAACGGGTCTTCCTCTTCTCAATCGTATCCTTCGGAACAGAATCGCCAGCATTTTTCTCATTCGGCAATATTTGCAAATCAAGTCTCTTAACATCTTTAGGGAAGTTAGAAATACAGTAGAACCCCTCATCCGTCACCTATGGGACTAGGACATAGTCTGAACACACAAAAGGTTGGATAATCTGAGGAACAAAGAAAAGCACCAAATCTGAGGAACAAATAATTATTTGCAGTATTACTAGAAAAAATTTATTATTACAGACTGACTATATGTTTATTTAAAAAATTTAGACGTTCTTGATATTACGGATGCATCCCGCCACTTTTATTCTCACACTAGCTGATACCCCCGGCGTTGCTCAGTGTCTATTTTGTTGAAATTCAATGTAGTTTGTTTTTCAGAATCATCGTCGAATGGCACCACCTCATATTCCGACAAAAATTTTGGTTTTTCCGTTTTTCCGTGCAATTTTCCTACTTTTTCTCTTCATAAGAATCTTCCTTGGACTTCAACGAATATTTTTAAAAAAAATTAGCCGAATTGGTCGAGCCGTTCTCGAGTTTTACGCTTAGCACCACATTTAGCGATTCATTTTTATTTATACAGATTATGGCCACCGGTTTCAGTTTTTCGTTTGCTTCTTTATCATCATCGTCCATATCGTTTTCATTTGTTTCTTTTTGGTGAATATTGTCGTCGTAAAGAGACAATACGTTAATGGCGTGTTAAGACATGCATGAGGAATCTGACACGAGGGGCTCTACTGTACTGAGCCTTCTGAAATATCCCTGCCATCTCGCAGCAACTCGAGACTGGTTCTTCTGAAAATGTTTCTCGTTTAGTCTCTCTTTGATAGCACCTCTTGAACATTTCCCAGCAATTGCTGGCCATGCCTAAATTCTTCAAATCTATTATAAAACTTGGTTTTATAACAAAATGCCAGTCTTACTGGCCTAGGCTTAGAATACATAATACGAAACCTGGTCTGCCACCCCAACGTTTTTAAAAAGTTCAAAGCTGACCAGTAAGAGATAAGCGCCGTTTATGCGAAATATACAATGAAAGCATAACACTGCTAGAAGAGCATTTTCACACAGTAGCATGACAAAACGCTATCGGTTTAGCAAGCCAATGTTTCAGTTCAAGGGTTAATAAGCAAGAAAATTACGTTTATATATAAAGTACCTGTTTAAAAAAAAAAAAAAAAAATCCCCCTCCAAAAATCGCATACTCGAAGCTGTTATAACAATTATAAAGAAATTTTATTATAAAATAATAATTGTTCCTTTTTTTTTGCAGCAGTATTATACATTGACCTAATTTTTCTCCTCGAGACTACTTTGTTGACAAATTCTTCTCAAGTCGTACATTAAAAAAAATTTTGAAATTATTATTATTATAAATTAAGAAATTTTTCTCCCTTTATTCTCATGTTTAAATGTATATTAAAAACAATTTGATGTTAAATGTTAATTTTTTCTGAAGAATCCCAGTTTAAAGACCGTTGATGACTATTTTTGCCCTGAATAGTTGCTAATCAAGCAGTAGTGTTTGTAAACATTTTTGTTTATCTGTCGTTTTTGGTTCTGTGAAATAAGAATTAATTTCCCTGTATATTTGACTTCTAAGATTTTATGTTATATTTTCTGTAAATAACGAAGGAACGTATTGAACGAAAATGAACATTGAAAAGTAATGACACTTATTTTAATTTTTTTTCTTCTAAAATGTTTAATACTAAATTATTTTCTCTTTCAGTATACAGAATTATTGCACACGATGAAACGTGCAACTTTTTGTTTTTTTCCAATGACCTATACTGTTTGTAGAAGCTTCTAAAGACAAGTTGAATAAAATTATTTTTCTAGTAAAGTAGCTTAGTTATCTTGGGGGGCTGGGCACGCAATTCGATGGGAAGGAAAAAAATAAATTGAGCCATTACGGTTCTCAACCTGTTTTGCTCAATTCTCCCCTTTCACCCTAGTTCAGTCTAGTATTCATCCCCTTTATTACTGTATTACTGTATAGAGTTTACATAACATCACATTTAGGTGAATACTGCAGCCCTAAATTAAAAGGCAGTATCTCCCCCCAGGCCAATTTCGAGAAAACTTAGATTTAAGGCAGGTTCATTTCACGGAATTATGACCACCCGCTGCTGTACATGGCGATCGAGGTGCTCCCACAGATGTTCGATTGGATTGATGTTTCATGAATTAGCAGGCCAAGGGAGCACTCGAAAGTCAGTAGTGTTCCTCGAACCAATTTAGAAGGAGACATGCCTTGTGGCAGAGTGCATTGTCCTGCTGGACCACACCATCACATTGGGGGGACATCGTGAGCATGTACGGGTACACCTGGTCCGTTAAGATTGACAGATAGCCACAGGCATTCAAATTGCCCTCTAGATGAATCGATGGACCTAACTGTTCCCAACAGAAGATTCCCCGCACATGCACACTATAGCCTGTTTCCAGCCCACAATAGCCTCCTCCAGTCTCTTTTCATGGCGTTCACGGCGCACTTGCCATCGCCCGTCAATCTTCACTCGTCGGAGAAGGCGGCTCACGTGAAAAGTCTAGTCGTCGTTGACGATGAACCCTGGTCGACTGTTCAGGCCCATCGTAGCAGGGTGCGCTCAACGGTAATGTCAGATACACGTCTGTTGGCACCACTGTTGAATCTGGTGGTCAGTTAATGGACTGTGGCTCTCCTGTCACCTTTTACGAGTCGTCGATGGCTCGTGACCCTTTACAGTGATGGCGTTGGAACGCGATTTCTGTCCCTGCTGTCCACTCTTTGTACACCTTCACTACAGCGGGCCATGAACAGTTCACAAATCGCGTCGTTTCGGAGATGGCGTGACCCCTGCTGCGATAGCCTATTATCATCCCTTTTTGGATGTCCGTTAAATCCGGACGTTTACCCATCTTGAGGCTCATGCTCCTGCTGTTTGATGCGCCAGCTTTAAAGCTTTCTCAGCCTGTTATCCAAATTTTGCAATGTGTAATCGTTGTTGGGGCGAACCATGAATGTGCCTTAAAGGGGTGCTGGTCATAATTCATTGACATGACAGTGTATGAGGGTTCAAGAATTTTTGCCTCCTGGTCCTTAACTTTATTTGTTAACCGATTTTCAGAATTCTTTTTGTATCTGATACTTACCTTTGTCTTCTATGTAATGCACTATTCACTTTTCGACATAGTTCCCATCCCTTTCCAAATATTGCACCAACATGTGACTTGTTGGGTGAACTCGTCGGAGTGGAATTCCGGGGTTGTTGTCGACACCAGAATCAAATGGCAGCTTTGGACCCTCTTCTGCAGCACGATAACACCCACCCGCACATGATTGCCACACGGCAGAGGCGTTACAGCGCCTACAATGTTCAAAGATGAAAGACTTTGCACCTTGCAACTTTCACCACTTCCCAAAGAAGAAAGAGCAAATTAAGGGACATGAGTTACATTCTGACGAGGTGAAAGATTCCATTCAATCCTCGTGTCGACAACAACCCCCGGAATTCTTCTCAGACGGGTTCACCCAATGTGTGGAAAGGGATGGGGATTACGTAGAAAAGTGAATAGTTTAGGTTAGAAGTCTTATACGGTGCACAATGCAGGGAGTGTTTTCTGAAAGGATCTATGGTGATTGCTGGGTACAATGGACATCTAAATACTGCCTACTATCAGGAAAAGGTCTTTGAATCGTATATCTTAACAATATCCCACGTCATATGGCCCTAGGGCAAAGGACCTGTACATCCACCAAGACAAAACATCCAGCCACTTTGCTAAATCTGTCTAGGAACAGGAAAATGGAATTAAGGTTATTTCATTCTCAGACATCCCTGTCAAGTCACCCAATGCGTCTGCCTATGGATTTTGGCATTTTCGGTCTCGTTAATAGAGCTCTTTATGCAAGATTTCCGAGGAACACTTTCTGGATTATGGAAAGCCTGTCGGGAGGAGTAGAACAGAATTGATCTCGCTGTTCTCCGTAGAAGCCTGGTAAAAAAACAAGCAAGGGCCATCACATTGGTGATGAAGAAAGGAAACGATCCTCCATAGTATAATCACACTGGCAAAATCTCATCCTCAACTGATGAAAGCCAAATGGGAACATCTAAAAAGTCAAATTTTCTTTAGCATATTTGGCAATAAAACTTGTAATAATATAAATTTTTCTCGCTGGGTGCAAAGTTTATCAAAGACCATTTGAAGTATTTTCTGACCATGATTCATTTTTACTGAATTTCAAGAGCGAAGTGCCAACAGAAAAACTATCATCTTTGTCACTATATGAACAAATTGCTCTCCCATGTTTTCATATGCAAAAAGAGCTTGAATGACTAATGCAACTTCTATGAAACCTTTTTCATTGGACAATAGACCCTACTAAAGAAGCATTCTAGAGGGAATAGGCTAAACTGAAGAGATAGTTTTCAAAAGGTTTAAATCAAGACCCCAAAGTAGGAAATGAAAGGAAAATCACAAAGATCATAAGGTAGAGGCAAAAAAGAAAAAAAACTCGCTGTTGGTTCATATGAAACTTTCAAGTGCGAAAAAGAACTTTGAAAACTCTGCATTTCATGTTTTTTGTGGTTAGAGTTTTCTCTTCCTATACAAAGAGGACCAGTCTTCTTTTAATAGTCAGACCCCGACTTACATCATTCATAAATTTCCACAACTGTTTTGGTGTTCTGAGACTTGTTTCACACTTACGTCAAAAAATGCGATTTCTTTTCCTCCCAAAAAATTATAAAAATGCATGTGTTCAGCTATTATCGTGAATCATCTTGCAAACTAGCCAATGGGAGAATAGCAATCATACATTTCCCATGTTGTTAATTGGTCCATGTCGATAGGTAATAGCACTCCAAGCACTATACAGGGCGATTCAAATCGTGTATAAAACAAGTTACAAGAAATGTTCGAATGCAGACCTTGCATCGTCGAATAAGTGACTCGTATAAGTTTGTCTTTACCTCATGATCACGTCTAATTTCGTCAGCTGATGCTATTATTCTGGCCACTAATTGTGCTCGTGTGTCTATCTGGACGCTGTACACCATTTGTTTCAAATGTCCCCACAGATAGTAATCCAGTGAGCGAGGCAACCATGCTATGGGCCCATTGCACCCAATCCATTTGTTAGGGAAGTGCATGTTAAGCTATATTTTTTCCTTAGACATTTTACACATAGGCATTATTATAGGAAATGTTTCGACTTACCTAACACTTTGCAGGAACCAACTAGTGACGTAAGTCAGGGTCTTACTGTAGTCTTCAAGAGAAATCAAATGCATTATAGGTTATTTCTATACTTTTTTAAGAAACCCCTAGTGAAGTTCTTCATTTATTTAAGATCATACAATGAAACCTCCCTAATGGGGACCCCTCTGCAATAAGAATTTTTTTCACCAAATTTTTTCCAATTCATTTACTACAAAACAAACCATCTTAAGGGGACCACTTGTTCCTGGAACCAGCAGACAATGAACTTCCTTACAGGGACCAACCATAAAACAGTTCATGGCACAAGTCAATGGACCTATACTGGAGGAAAAGGTAATGGATATTACAAACTAGCTTGGTTTCAGTGACTTTGCGTCTAGCAATGGGTGGCTGGAAAAATTTAGGAAGAGGTGTGTTAATTATTACAGTATGGACTTGGTTGAACACAGTCCGCTAGAGTGCGAAGTCAGCTCCAATGTGGTTTTGGCTTGGCTCCCAACTTGACAAGAGCTTGATTTTATATGCACATGAGCAGTTTCCTTTTCATTTATTTTTACTTAATGAAAAGTGAAAAAAAAGAATTTTCAAAAACAACGCTTACGTCAAAATTAGGTACACATAGTGCCATTCTTGAACAAACAAACAAGCCAATTCTATTTCATAGTAATCCTCCCCCCCCCCCCCCTTCAGTTTTGGATTTTTTGAAAAATTTTTTTAGATTCATGCATTGTCACCAACTTTACGTATGTGTACAAAATTTCAGCAAGATCGGACTAGTGGAAGGGGTTGAAATATTGATCAAAAGATTTCATCCACCATACATGACCCAAATGGCAAAAGTTATATGAGCGTTGTAATACTCAAAAGGAGATAAAGTATTGAATGTAGAAGCGATAAAAGAATAATCGGCTGAAATGGGATCTAATGCGGTTGACAAGAGCCGCGATTTCATATGCAAACGTGCAGTTTTCTTTTTGTTTATATTTCGTTTATTTTTACTTAATAAAACGTCAGTTGAAGATACAGAATGTAGAAGCAATAAAAGAGATAGGGGGGGGCTCGATCGCGTTAGATGGAATGCGGCTCGATCTAACGCGGTCACGAAATCGTGGCTCCCGACGACTGCGTTTGAGCAGGTCCGTACTGTATTATTTTTAAGACAATCAGCGGAGAAAGTGATGGCGAGATAGGAGTCCTGAGATTTATTAAGAAAAACCAGATGTGTTTACTTTCAGCAGCAGATAAGCAACATTCCCGAGTTATGGAACATGCATTCTGGGACCTCTTCTAAAAAAGAACCACTTGCCCCCCCCCCCCCCCCTGTCAACGACAATGGTCCGTTTAGGGAGGAGTTTCACTGTATTTGAAAACTGCCGATTAATATGTTAGGACTTTTTTTAAAAAAAAATATTTATTAAGAATAAATTAAAAGGCATTCACGTATTACAATCATAATTTACATAAAAGAAAAACAATTGCTTTATACATACATCCACAATATTTACAAAGAAAACTGAAATTAGAAAACTATTTCACCTTCGGAATAATCATTTTTAGATTCGGAGAGATCATCATGTTGATTTGTTTCGGGTGGTTGCTGTGGAATGTCATTTTTTTCCTCAACTAACTGCTGTACATTCGAGGCTTCCTGCAAATCTTCTGACTTATTATCATCATCATCACAAATCTCTTGATTTGCATTCAATGAAACATCCTTCCTTTGTGAGGCCGAATTATCACCTTGAACATCACTGAAGGCAATCTTCTCATTTGTTTCCCCTGCTGTCCTTTCATCAACTTTTGTACCTTGGTTCTCTACATGTGAATTTTTAAATGGAGTCTTATCTTTTTTAGATAAACTGTGTTCACTGATCGAATCAAGGATGCTCCTCAGTGTTTGAATGTCATCCTCGGCACTGCTGATTTTAGGTCTGAAATCTTTATCTGCATTCTTGATTTCACCATAGGATGCATCATTGTAATCGCTGTCACTCAAGTTAACAAGATGTTCGGTAGTGGCAACAGCAGAATTTTTCAAAGATGATGTTCGATATTCTCCTGGCGATCTTTCCCGCTTAAGATCGTTATTGCCGCCATTGACAGGTGGAAAAGAAGCCAAAAACCCTGAAATGACCTCTCCAGGGCTATGAGCTTCATCCTTTATTTGTAATGACACCTCTGTTCCTTTTTCACCTTATATAATCGGAAAAAAGTATAATTAAATAAAAATTCACAAAATCTGCAAGGTTAAAAAGTTGGCCATGGAAATTGCTATACCATAACTTCTTTCCAGATTGGAAATTTTATTAAACCATTACAGACAGATAGATGATAGTATAAATTACTGTAATTTACTGTGTATAGCCCCTGGGCTATCTGAAAAAAAAAAGTTTAATAAAAACAGGGGTACAGGTTATCAGTTGTTTCGGGCTATCTGTAGTCTTTTTTTATAATCGTTAATTTTCATTAAGCCTTCTTGGAAACCGGAAATAGACTAAAGAAAGACACAGCCTTAATTTGATGTATAGTCTATGTATGCATGCCTGCACACAAGCAGTCACTATAGTGACTGGATGGCCAAGATGTATGACCATATGACAAGCCCACCATCAAGCTTCATGCAGCTGACCATATGCCCCCATTCAATTACAAGGAGTGTTCAAAAAGTAATGCACCACAATTATATACAACTTTGCAACTCTGACATCACACTGCTACAATAGCCTCCTTCCATTTCTTTGGCTTTATGCCAGCATCCTAGAAGAGCATATATAAAGAGCATTCAGAAAGAAACGAGCCGTAGTCTGGAATGTGCAAACCGGTGACAGAATGGTGATATCGTTGCATGTGTAACAAAGAGGAGTTCCGACAAGAGCACGGAAGTTCACAGTGGAAGTCATGTGACTATACAAAGGAAGCAGAAGCAAGCGTCAATCATCCAACGGTCATTCACATTGTATACACAGTGAATAAGTGAAATGGAGGCATCAAAAGAAGAGCAAAGAGGTGTTGTTCATTTTCTGACAGTGGAAGGAGTAGGGGGAACGGACATTCTTCGATGAAGGGTCAAGGCGTGGCACAAGCGGTTCAGAGAAGGACGGGTGTCGTTAGCCGATGATGCACGGTCTGGAACACCAAACCGCATTTACAATTACATCGTCCAGCTGGTTGAAGGACTCGGTACCCAGGACCGCCGTAGCTGCTGAGATCAAATTAAGTGTCAGAAGTGTTCACACTATCATAACGGAAAGACTGAACTGGCGCAAAGTGTGCACCCAATAGGTGCCCCATAGTCTTCACCCACAACAGGAAGCATGTCGAATGGCCCACTGTCTTGATCATCTGCAGCGCTATTCCAGGGAAGGGAATGAGTACCTGACACGAATGGTGACTGGAGAAGAGTCTTGGTGTCATCACTTTGAACCAGAATCGAAACGACAAAGTCTCCAGTGGAAGCATCCAGGGTCACCACCACCAAAAAAATCCAAGGCAATCCACACAGCTGCAGGAAAGGTTATGCTGATGTTCTTCTTTGACCAAGATGGCCCCCTTTTGATAGACTTCCTGCAGCACAGGACAACAGTGAATGCCCAGCGTTACTCACATACCTTGACCACCCTTCGTCAAGCAATCAAATCGAAACGACCAGGTAAGCTCACCTATGGGGACATTCTGCTCCACAACAATGTAAGACCTCATACGGCCAACACAATCACGGCACTCTTGCAGAAATTCAAGTGGGAGGTTCTCAGTCACCTTCCATACAGTCCAGACCTCTCTCCCTAAAAAAGGCTGAGGGGGAAACGATCCAAGCAGTACGTGCGGAACTGGTTCACAACACAGCCTCGGGAATTTTACAAGACAGCCAGGGCCAATACTTCTGACATACAAGTACTGGTTTCTGTTCCTAGGCCTCCAGCTCGTTTCTTTTTGAACGCTCCTTATATTCTTGCTCGGCACCATTCTTGGTCCTGCAACTACTTTTTCACACTGCACAAAACGTTAGTTATTGGACTCAAATTGGATGGCACAGAGTGCATTTCTTAAAGAGACAAAGTTTTGATGTCTGATGGTGCCAAGTTGGGACTATAAGGTAGATAAGCTTATAACGTGTATCATATGATATCCGCCATTTATAACACCTGCTATTGCATCAGAGCTTGCAACTTTTCACAACAGAGAAATTGTTGATCACTTCTTGTAGGTGATATGCTTCGAACAGCATACAGATCTATTTCTTAACACACAGTATTCTAATCTTCCAGCCTACTGTATGGCCCTTTTAAACTCGGGATAAAGACCCCCCCCCCCCCAAATCATGTGTTGCAATGATGTTTCGGCGACTTCACTTAAATCATTTATATTACTACTGCATGCGTTTTTAAATTCAATTGCAACTATGTGTAGCAATTTCCATGGCTAGCAATGTATAACAAAGGACCATGGAAATGTAAAATTAAAAACCCTTAATCTTACTTAATTTTCTTTGGAAAACTAGGTTAGGAACTTGCTGACCTTCTGTTACTACTTTATTATTCACTGGATGTTTGAAGATTATTTCACCTAAGCTGTACAGCTCCTAAATTGAAATGACCCAGCTATTAATTAAAATGAATTGGAAAGAAATTTTTTATGTATGGATAGCAAAACATGATAAATTTGAATACTTCTTATACTCTGTCCAACTAAAGAAAAATTATATATCTGGTTTCAATTGTTAAATCTTTTGTTTAATTTCTATTCTAACATTGTTCATCAGCTAGCTCGGTGGCCGAGAGCACAGAGACCAACAACTTGCGGGTTCGAATCCTCCTGAGGGCATGGATGTTTGTGTGTGTCCCTTTCTAACAGCTTGCAGACCAAGCTAGGCCTCAGTAGGCTAATCCCTTGCTAGGCTGAATTTTCAAATAGATTCAATGAATGCTAACATCCTTGACACCAGAAGGTACGAGGCATATTCAGAAAGTAAGTTCCATTTTGTAATAAAAACAAATGTACTACATATATTTTCAAAATTTTTTCTTTACCAGAAATGCAGGCCGTTGACGAACTCTTTTTAGATACCAGAACAGGTGGTAATCACTGGACGCAATGTCGGAACTGTTAGACGGGTTGTCAAATTGTTCCCAAGTAATCAAATCTTTTGTTCGGATCCCGTGTCCAGTGACTACTACTTGTTCCGGGATCCAAAGGAGTTCATAGACAGCCTGTGTTTCAGCAATGATGAAGAAGTGAAAAATCCTTGGCTTTCCTCACCGACGGCAGACTTCTATGAAGTGAGCAAGCAGAAGCTCATTGAGCGCTATGACAAATGTTTAAATAAACTTGGAACAATGTGGAAAAATATTTACAGATAAGGGAGAGTCGGGGAGTTCGGATGCGGGTTGGTTCGGGCAGATCGATTTTTTCTAGTTGAAACTATTCGCACGCTGCCTAAAAAATTATCCTTAGTGTGCGACACTATACAAAATATGTAACTCTATTCGCCAGAAAGATCACAACAAAGGTAAGTAAATAAGAAATAAAATTCGTTTTCAGGAGTGTTTTGGGAATTTGTAGAGAGGTTATACGAGAAATGTTACAGATATTTATTCCTGAGGGACAGTACTATTCTTAAACGTGTTGCAGTTTCATTTCGGCCATGTGCGTCGTTAGGCCTTAACAAGGTTTTATTTGATTTCTGGCGTGGTGGGGTTGATTCCGACACAACAAATCACCAAATCAAAGAGCGTTGGTTCAGACGCGTTTGGTTAGAACTTACGAAAGGAAAAGAGGGCAAGATCTTCCTTCCAGGGAAGATATGAAGCTAGCACCAGAAGATACAGAAAGTGAAAGCTGCAGTAGAAATGCTATGTCTGCTAGCCCTGCTTCTAAAAGAAACAAAGCTGCTAGTCAAGTAATTGTCGATTTTTTTATAATGTAATAATGTTTGGCGAAGGAAAAAAAAATAGTTCCAAAATCTGCCAAAAGATGGTGCTGGCAGGGCAATGTCGGGGGGGGGGGGGGGGGGGGGG
>JAHWFO010004499.1:3913562-3997516 GCA_023313115.1 Rhysida immarginata | reverse complement strand
TTCGTGAAACACAGGAATGTTGTTATTGGAATTTAGCAATCATTTTTTGCAGACCATTTGTAGTTATTGGACCCGATTTTATAGATTTTAATGTCCGAAACTTCCTAATAGCTGTTAGTGCACACTCACCGTTCTTAAAAAAAAAAGCAAGCACGATCCTTCATAGAGTTATGATGAAGCATTCAAGCAAAGAGCTGGTGCTCTGCATTTTTATGGCAGCTACGTCTGCATGTCACATATTAGTAATTTAGACAATGTGAACCCTGCCATCTATCGGCAGATTTTGGAACCATTTTTTTTCCTTCGCCAAACAAAATTCTGACTACTGAAAATCACATGTACAAGTAAATGATGAAAGGTTTAGAGTACAAAATACGATATACACATTCACTATATGGTTCCTGATTAACCCACAGGGAGAAAGAAAAAAAAATAATTGTTTTTCGTCCGAACCAACCCAACTCCCCTACATAGAATCTGGTAAAGAAAACATTTTGAAATATATATAGCAGTTTTGTTTTTATTACAAAGCGGAAATTACTTTCTGAATACCTCATAAAAGAGGAAAAGATAGTCATCAATTGTTGTTTTGGAATTTTGGTGATGGAATTGGATGTTTAGTTGGACAAGTGATTTTTTTCATTGGACAGACTACGATTATACTTGAAATCTCCTGTAAGTGTATCATTTACTTGTTCAATCTCTTCAACATCTGTAAGTGTGTTATCTAGCCTTTCAGCAAGAACTCCAGGGTTTTTAATGCCTTGTCGTTCTAGGAAAATGAGAAGAACATCTTTCTATGATAAAACATAAGTGAATACAAATAAATGGGCATCTGTAATGCTTAGTACCAATGTGCAATCTGATTCTTTGTATTTCTGCTCAATGCCATTCTTTTATACAGTGTGGCCTAAAATCTACCTACAAAGATTAAACGTCAATTTCTCGGCAAATACTAACAAGATAACCATCCAAACCTGTATCTCGCAGTTCCACACCTAAAGCTAAGTATTAATGCATGCAACTTAAGAAATCACGAAATTTTGTTTCTGTCAAAATAAATTGCGAAAACGAACTTAGGACTGACGAAATCATATGACATACGAGGGTTCTTCCAGAATTTTTGCCTCATGGTCCTTAACTTTGTTTGTTAACTGATTTTCAAAATTCTTATTGTATCCGATACTTACCTCTGTCATCTTTGTAATGCACTATTCACTTTTTGACATAGTCCCCATCCCTTTCCACGCATTTCGCTAGCGTGCGACTAGCCGGGTGAACCCGTCTGAGAGGAATTCCGGGGTTGTTGTCGACACCAATACTGAATGGCAGCTTTGGACCCTCTTCTGCAGCACGATAACGCCCGCCCACACGCAATCGCCAAACACCAGAGGCATTGCAGCACCTACAGTTCAAAGCTGAAAAACTGCAGTTCAAAAATGAAAGACTTTGCACCTTGTGACTTTCACCACTTCCCAAAGAAGAAAGAGCATCGTAAGGGACATGAGTTGCTTCTGATGACAAGGTGAAAGATGCCATTCAATCCTCGTGTCGACAACCCTGGAATTCCTCTCCGACGGGTTCACTCGACAAGTCCCGCGTTGGCGCAATGCGTGGAAAGGGATTGGGATCATGCATTACAGAGGACAAATGTAAGTATCAGATACAAAAAGAATTTTAAAAATTTGTTAACAGTTACGGAGCAGGAGGCAAAAATTCTTAAACAATCCTTGTACATCACTGTACAGTTCTTTATACTGTATATGGCAACTTCAAAATTGCTTTGACAGACGAAGTTGCATATTTATCACAACAAATCAAAAATGAGGATCGCATTATACAAGAGAATACAATTTTCACTGTTTTTTTCGGCTCTGAAAGTGGAATCGCATTATACAAGATGCGCATTATAGTGGAATAAATACGGTAATAACACTACTGTAACTGCAATTCCCTGTCAACCACTGTCAACTATTTTGCTTTCAGCTTGCCACCAGTACAGGTTCGGATAGTTCCCTTGTAAGTGAAATGATTTGAAAATTGCGCGATATGTTTGTGGCATCAAGGCATTTTGTTTAACATAGAGAGTGCTGCAGATAACTACAGGGTAGTATAACGGGAATCCTACCCACTTGATTGCAGGGGCCGGCTCGGTCGATTGGCAGAATGGAGGGAGATGAAGGTGGCCTGCAGCAGCCAGCAGTTTGCACAGTCGGGGAAGGAGGGGGGGGGGGGGGGATGAACGTCAAAACTGTCATGTTTTTGTCGTTCTTGTTCCCAGGTGACACTTTCTCAGCTTTGTCTCGTGGCTTTGGCCCTGTGTCTGCTACGAGACGCAACCCGGGCTAGCCCATGACGACCAAACATAATAATAAAAGTGTGAAACGCTATTTTTACTATTCTCCTCTGTTGAATTTTTAGTTTGTTTGCTGGTCCCCTCTAGCTGCAGAGGACATTCATAAGTGTGTTTACTTTTTTGTGTACCCCCTACCCTATAGTAGTAGTATAGCGCGCACCACTCCTTGGCTCAATTGGCCATGCCCTTTGCCAAACAACAATTTAACAAAATAAAATTACCCAATTATCATTTGATGTCGAGCCGGCCCCTGCAATCGAGTGGGTAGTCTTCTGGTTATACTGCCCTGTAGTTATCTGCAGCACCCTGTACTTATTTGTAGGACTGAAAAAATGGCTACCTACATCACTGAGTAGAATACTGTACATTTGAGCAGCTGAAAACCCGGAACTCACAAAATGAGCATTGGAAGTTCTGTACCTGGCTCACGCTTTTGGGTGCCCGACTTAATACTAGCTGAGAAACTGACATTTAATCTTGGTAGGTAGGTTTTGGCCACCCTCTAGTTTTGACGTTCTAATAACTTGTAAACTTAACAAGTCAGGCAACCAAATGCCTAGTACCGATATATTATTAAGGAATACATGGTTGATTAGAAAACTTTTAGTCACTAGAGTGGCACACCCTGCTCAAACCTTTAAATTGGCCTTCATTAAATTTAATTTTTAATAAAATTACCCAAGTTAACTTCTAATTCAGGAAGCTGTTTCTTCAAAGCTGGTCTGTGAATTCCTCTAGGTCTCCATTCACCTTCTGACAAAGTTGAGAACGAAAAAGTAAAGCTTTCAGATTGGCTTCCATCTGAAACGTCACGAAGAGGGCTTGTCGCTGCATCTAACAGTGCCAACTGATCTTGGACAACGTCTCTTCCTCCTTCTGCCCTGGGCTCAATTGTCCTTCCCTCGTCAACAAAAGTTACAGTTTTTTGAGGCATCATTTCAGGCTCAAACTGACTTGGAGTACGTGGAGACCTTGGAAAGTCAAACGGGTTAAAAATCATGTTTAAAAATTTGAAAAATTTAAAGTGCGACTTGATACTTACACTTGAGTACCCTGTTCTACAATAAACTCCTTCATAGGGGACAATGCTACAGACTGCAGAAATCGCTCTTCTTCGCTTAAGGATGGTGTTAGTGGTGGTATTATCGAATTAACTGCAGAAGACATCTCTTCTTTTTCAATTTTCCTTGGAGATGGAGTACAAGGAGGAGTCTTCTCTATCACAAGTATTTCCTGATTCAATGGAGACACGTTTCCTAAGGGAGTAGAAAATACAAAAGCTATGCCAGATAGAAATTCTCAATGCAATTTCATGCTTCATATAACAATAAATGAAAACTGCTTATACCATTAGAGTGAGCTTCATTATCACCATTCAATGATTCTAATGAAGGTGTAGGGGTGGGCAAAACTTTAGACACGTCATCTTTCTTTACAGATAACGAATGCTCAGGTGATGGTGTAGGGGTTGGCAGTGGTGTTGGTATACTGATACTAGGGTTAACTTCATAATCAGACTATAATGGAAAAAAGGAGATTAAAACAATTAAGTATTTATTTATGAAGTCAATGTGGCATAGATTCATGAAGTAGTCGGATAGTGTTCCGATAGTCAATTGGTGGGCTAATTTGTTGACATTCTGAATTGGTCACATGCCCCATCACATTTGCAAATGTGCTCAATAGGAAAGAGATCTAAGACGCCTTTCTCGCCAAACCGTCGTCCAGGAATTGGAAGGAATTTACAATACTCATTTCCAAAAAAGTTGGGACAGTGCAAAATATATAGAAAAAACAAAAAGGGATGATGTAACAAAACTTTCTCGCGAATACAAAATAGCAGATACGTTTATGAAATGACATAAATATACTGTGTGCACCAAAACATTTTGTATCGTGGCCGGGACGTTCATTTTGAATGGGGGTGTTGCAACACGTTCCAAAATAGTAGGGACATACGTTGAGGAAAGCGCCGTTAGTAGTGGAACCTTCCGAATTGTTCGGGAATAATCTAGAATGATGACGTCGTACTACATTCCGTATAAATAACAGTTGCCATCCGTCGTTCAGGTAACTTATTCGGAACGATGGGTCGAGGCAAGCCAGTTAGCGAAGATCTTCGTGTTCGAATCATTCAAGAATTCACAAACAACGTTTCTCAGCGTACAATAGCCAGAAGATTTAACCTGTCATCATCTACAGTACATAATATTATCAAGCGCTACCGAGATAGTGGTGAGATCACAGTTCAGAAAGGCCAAGGTAGAAAACCTATTCTGAATGCTCGAGCTCTTCGGATCCTCCGACGTCACTGCGTCACGCATAGGAATGCTGTGATTACGGACATAGCCACGTGGGCCCGCGATTTCTTCGGGAAGCCATTATCGTTGAATACTGTACGCCGGTGCATCCACAAATGCAAACTTAAGTTATACTGTGCACAACAGAAGCCATACATCAACAAACGACAGCAACGTCGCAGTCTGATATGGGCTCGAGCCCATCGCAATTGGTCCCAAGCACGCTGGAAGAACATATTGTGGTCCGATGAATCAACCTTTACAATTGTTTACGGAAATAATGGACGCCATACACTTCGGACCAAAGACGAAAAGGATATTCCCGTGTGCTACAGGCGTTTGGTACAGAAACCGCCGTCTGTCATGATCTGGGGCTGTATTAGTGGCCATGGAATGGGAGACTTGCACATCTGCAATGGCACCGTCAATGCTGAAGCGTATATACAGATCCTGGAACAAGCTATGGTGTCATCTAAGAGGCGCCTGTTTGGACGACGTCAGTGTATATTTCAACAAGACAATGCCAGACCGCATGCAGCGCGCATAACTTCTGCATGGCTACGTCGGCAGCGCATTCGTATGTTGGATTGGCCCCCTTGCAGCCCGGATCTGTCGCCTATAGAAAACGTTTGGCGTATTATTATATGAAAACTACGACAGCGACGACCCCAGACAGTTGAACAGCTGAAAACCTATATCCAACAGGAATGGGACAGAATTCCGGTTACGGTGTTAGAAAGATTGGTGTCATCGATGCCCAGAAGATTACAGTGTGTCATCAAGAGGAGAGGTGACGCCACACCGTGGTAAACGCCGTGCTGTCCCAACTTTTTTGGGAGTGTGTTGCACGTGCCAAACAGGAAAACCTAACCTGTATCTTTCTTTAAGCATATAAGATATGTGATCCCATGCCTAATTTATCGTTTATGTATTGTAATGCGTTGAAATAAACGGCAATACAATAATCCAAACAAATGTGTTGGAGTTGTTCTTATATGTTGCACTGTCCCAACTTTTTTGGAAATGAATATTGTACATTCTTTTTCTTCTTTCAGCCTGAATCCCCTGCACAAAAGAACTAGCTGAAGAAGGAACCAACATAAAATTTGATGTCAATTGGCCTGTCACCCTGCCAGTGTTAAAAGACCTGAAACCTACAAGTCAGCCTGAAAATTTGTCTAGCATAAAAATCTGGCCAATGCATGATTTCAGAGCGTGTAGGAATGATTGGCTGACCGTTTCATTTCTATAGTCGATGAAATCCGCACGTTGTCAGGATTTTTAGTCGGATGTGTGTATTTTTCCTTTGTGGAAATGGGTGGAAATGGCCCCAACTTTTGTCTGTTCCTTTATCGTATTCCTTCATGTAGAGGATGCTGGTTGAAAGAAGAAAAAGAAGAATGTGTTCAACATTCCTTCCAGTGTGATGGTTTGACGAGAAAAGCACCCCTGGTGAAGATCTGCCTGGCCAAGAAAATGTTGCGAGCAATGGAGATAACCCATGTACAATTGAAAAGTAAGCACCAGGTGCAACATAAAAAATGTCAGCACAGGGTAATAAAAATTTTACTGTTAGGTGCAATTGAGGACTACCAAGAAGGCAGGAATTCCAGCTATCAAGCAAAATGGCACCTCAGATTGTAAGTTCCTGATGTCAAAATGCATGGGGCTTGTGATAAGAGTGAGGTCTGGGCCATGTGAAGTTTCCTTATGACTGGTTCATTTTTTCAGGGAGCATAAAATTGTTGTCAGACTACACTACATGATCAAAGGAGTTGGGATACCCCTGTGAACACCTGGGGTGTTTCTCCTGGACTGGACTGGGCCCGCTCGTCAAGGCGGACGGAAACCTCAATGCTGATGGCTACAGGACCATTCTGGATAATGGGGCACTTCCAGCGCTGTGGGAACACTTCGGTGATGGGCCGTTCCTCTTCCAGCACGACAATGCGCCTTGCCATAAAGCAGGATCCATATCCGACTGGTTTGACGAAATGCGGGTTGAAGAACTGGATTGGGACGAATTGGAATGACGTGAGATCCAGGATGGTTCGCCCTACATCTGTCTAGGAACTGACCACGACACTCCTCGAGGAATGGAGGTCAATACCTGTGGACACATACCGTAAACCTGTGGACAGTATGCCATGTAGGGTGGAGGCAGTGATAGCAGCTCGGGGTGGTCCTACACACTACTGATTGAAGCTTTTTGCGGCTTTACGGTAGAGCAACAGGTGTCCCAACTCCTTTGATCATGTAGTAGTGTATATACAGTCAGCTCCCAATTTACAACAGTTTGACTTATGAAAATCAAAGAAAATCAAAATTTATCCACGAAAATTTTCAAAATCCACATGCAGTCAGTAGAGTTGACAACGCTGCAAATAGTGGGGAAGAAAGGATGGCCAGCTAAGCATAGTGGGTACTGAAGGCTCTCTCTTGCTTGTGTGACTTCCTATTAAGACATTTTCAGAGTGATCTCATGTGTCTTAATCATTTGCTGCTTTATTACCATGGCTGAAAAACGCCAAAGTAGCACTTCTGCTGCTGGTGGAGAAAAGAAGCAGAGGAAAGAATCTCAAGAAACCCCAAAGCACCCAATTTATCTCAGTCATCTATCAGTCAACAGGGTGTAGAGGACGAGTGAGTTGTGAACCTCTAGCAAGATCGTCCAACTCCTAATAGTACTGAAGATCCTCATCCTCCTCCCAATAGTACTCAGTGTACAGTACCATAACTATCAGCTTCTGTATGCCCAAACATGCAGTAAACCTATTTATTTCTTATTTGTTATATATTTGTACAAAAATCTCAATTCGTTTACCTCTATCTTCATCGGAACGTATCATAGAATGTATCCATATATCATTCTAGACTTATGACCGGTTTTCTGGTCCCTATCTAGTTCGTAATTTGGGTGCTGACTGTATATTAAAAAATAAAAAAAAGTTAGGTTACAGAAATTCACTTACTGAACTGGTTTTACTTTCAAATTCACTTTCATGAACTGAATAGGAAGGTGATTCTGGTGGTGGTGTAGTGTCAGTCTTCAATCTCTCTCGAATCATTTTCATAGCTTTCTCACTTAACATGTCTACCAATAAGACCTTAAGAGTTTTCTGGTCTACATCTTGCATTTTAAGAGTTCTGGAAGACAACCCTTTACCAGCTGTAAAGCCATCACTCAAAGGTGTTGTATAATGTGTGCTATTCTTGGAAATAACATCAGGATGAACTGCTGACGGAGGAACAAGTAAAGACAAACTTCTTGCGAGCAACTCCTGCCCAACCCATTTCTGAGCAACTGTTAAAAGCTTCTGAGCACTGGTTTCCGACGATGGCAAAATACAACCTGGATTGGGAGGTGCTTTCTTCTGAAGGCGTGGAAACAGCACAACTTTGCTAGTTGAAGGATTTCCAATGTGTTTTTCCATGATATTGAAGCCAGCAAATGAAAACCCGTTCATTAAGAAAGACTCATTTTCACTTGCATGTAAAATATCCTGAAATTAAGGAGATCTATTGCTTTTCTTCACCAAACAACATAAAAAAGAAATTAAAGATTCTTCTTTACCTTGTCAATATTTTCTTTTGCCAACTCTTCATCAATGATATTTAAGTTTCTTATTTCTTCTCCGTTTATTTCAATTCCATTAAGAATCTGAATTAACAAGAAGTTACAATGTTGAAGCTCCTAAAACCTCCTTTAAAATTTTAGTAAACTTAAACAAGAGTATCTGCTGAATTTTTAGTTTTTCATATTAAAAAATAAAAAAAAAAAAACAGAACAAAAAGAATTCAACAAATAAAAATCATATTCACATAATAAACAATTTTTTTCTTTGGTAACAATAACATCAATTCCATTGTTGTTATATTCTTAAGATAAAAAATGAAAAGATTTCACTTTAACTTATTGTTAAAAAGGAAGTAAAATGTAATTAAAACTGCTTTTATTTGCACACAACCAAAACGATCTCTTAGATACTTTATCAAATTCACTTAATTATCTTTCATCATGTTAATTTGTGAAAGCTGCATTCCAGAGTAAAGAATGAATCTCAAGTCAATTTGTCTACATTAAAAAGTTGAAACTCCAGGATGTCTCAAAGATTTAGGATCAAAATTATACAGAGGTAGAGGATTGTAAACTGAGTGTTTCAAATACATACAAACTTTTCGGTAAATTTTCGGTATCTGCACAATCACAACCACGAGTCAAATCGCAAACGATCATGTGACCAAGGTAAGTGAATTTATTTTTTAAAGACTGGGGGGCTGTGCCCCCCAGACCCCCCCCCCCCTCTAACGAACTGATATATACCCCAACCTATTTGGTTACAGGGGGCAGTTGGTTTCCCCCCGGCCGGTTACAGGAATCGCAACAATTCAATTTGCGGATTCAGTCATCGCGCGATTGTGCAGATACCGAAGATTAATCTACTTTTCAAATCTGCTTATCTTTAGGGTCAGCCCTATGGAGGGTCATCAGGCGCATGTCCTTAATAGTAATACCCAAGCAACTCGAACATATAAGGGTCGTACAAATGAAAACGAAAATTTGTGTGGGGGAAAAAAATTCGTTTTTTGCAATGTGAAGGAGTTTCAGTTTCTGAAATTCATCATCGTATGCAGACATCTATGGAAGTGACTCCCTAACCTTCGCTCGTGTTTGGGCATGGAGCAAGAGGTTTTCGGAGGGACGGTCAAAATTGACAATCGATATCGTGGTTGCTAAAACTAGCCTTAGTCGTGGAACTTGTTCACTCCGTTATCAGGAACCATCTGCACTACAGAAAAATCTGTGCACAATGGGTCCCGCATCATTTGACATCAGAACAACTTGGAGTTCGAATGGCCATGTCCCTGCAACAGTTGACTCGCTATAAACAGGAAGAAGAGAGTTTTATCAACACAATCGTTACAGGGAATGAAACTTGGTGCTTTCGTTTCCAGTCCGAAAGCAAACGTCAAAGTCGTCAATGGAAGCATTATGGTCACCACCCCCAAAAAAATCAAAAGCAATTGCAAACAGCACGGGGAAGGTGATGTTGACAGTGTTTTTTGATCGCAAAGGCCTGGATTTTACTGGACTTTCTTGAAAAATGCACCACAGTTAACACAGCACGATATGGGGAAACACTGAAGGCACTGCACGCAGCCATCAAATGCAAGCATCCTGGACTTCTTACAGAAGGGGTCCTTTTTCTCCACGACAATGCACGTCCTCACACCTCGAAAGCAACCTCATCAAAAAGTTCAATTGGGAAGCAATGCAGCATCCACCTTACAGCCCTGACTTATCCCCATGTGACTTTCAAGAAACATCTGAAAGGCTGCAAGTTTCAGTCGGACGATGAAGTGAAGGAAGAGGTTTGCCCTAAAATAAAAGCAGCTTACAAAAACATTCCTAACACAATACTCGTTTAAGATCTTGAAGTATGCATTTCTGACCATTGGTTCCCTATCTCAAAATACTACGTGTATAGTCCTCTATCATCTGTAGAATATTGACCCTAACAGTTCGAGACATCCTGTAAGTGTATATATTAAACTCTTTTCCAAGGAAACAAAAATGCGTGGAACTTTAAGTATACAAGTTTTCATCATATAATAATAATAAACAAAATTTTAAAAAATGAAATTCATTAATTTCACTAATATTGAATTTTCCCAATTTTCTTTCAGGCAAAAGTTTAAGACAGATGAAATGCTGCAGAAAGCTGTCCTACATTGGCCACGACAGCAGCCCAATTCTTTCACTTTAATGCCTGAATGCACATGGGGAATACTTTGGAAAATGATCCCATCATATTCTGCTTGCTATCACTTCATATCATACATAAAACACACACCATTACCTGCATTATAAAGAACTTATTGAAAATTCAGAAAACTTAGATTATTAGTGAACACGAAGTAATGTATAGACAGTTCTTGACTTACGTAACTGAATCATTTCATTTCCTCTACATATTTAGACTTTTATGTAAATCAGACAACTTATAGTAACCTAGCTGACCTTTAAATACAGTCGAACCTTGATATCTCGAATTTTATGGGAACAGAAGAAAATTTGAGATAAAAAAGTTTCGAGATATAGGGTGGGGGGTTACTTTTAAATCAAGATTTTCATGTTATTATAGGTACTGTGAGAATACAGAGATAAAATGCACGTGTACGAGGTGTGTACAAAAACATCGGACCTTTAATTTTCCTGCCTAAACGAATGAACTGTGGGTTCTCCTCTGACGACGAGGTGTAGATGACCTTCATCCGCATGCATACAATTGGTCACGTACGCAGAGCTCGTGAGTTGCTGCCTGGCATCGTAAGAGTGAATGTATGTATATGCCTGTCAGTTTTTCGATTTTCTCGAAAGGCCAAACCACCAAAAAAGTAACATCCGACGGTCCTTCGTGATGCTGTATGATGGAAACAACCCAACCTTCAGGCAACAAGAACTTGTTCACTCCATCACGACAACGCACCTGCCCATTCGTCGCATCTGATTCAGAAGTTCCTGGCCAAATACAGTACTCCTTTGGTCCGTCAGCCTCCTTACTTCCCTGGCATGGCTCCATATGACTTTTGGCTGTTCCTCGAGCTCAAAACACCGTTGAAAGGAACTCGATTTCAGTCACGAGAAGACATTATGCAGAAAGCAACAGGCAAAGCCATTACCAAACAGGCTTTCCAAAGATGCTTCCAACAATGGCAGGAGCGTTGGAAGAAGTGTGTGCAGTCTTAAGGAGAGTACTTTGAAGGGGATTAATATTTAAATCCTACAGGTGAATAACTTTAGTTTTCCCGGCCAAAGGATTTTTTGCTATCTGTCCCGAGTCCCGAATAAGTCATTCGGGACGCATTTTTGTCCCGGTTTTGTCTTCTGTGAAGGAATATATGAAGGAAATTGAAGGAATTTGAAGTCATGGCATCTTTTTTATTTCCTGTCCCGGTTTTCAGTGTCCAGGAAATGGTCACATTACAACAACCACGACCATGCAGCACGAATATTTTTCCCAGAATGAATATTGGTGAGAATATTGATGCGTTTTGAAGCATATTGATGCGCACTTCAATATAGAGCATCAATATTGAAGCGAATATTGATCGATATTATTGATCGTCTAGGGGGACCTTTACACAAAAGAGATTTGCGAAAGAAATCAAAACATTTTTTCTTGAATTTTTTTTTCATAACGCATGAGCATTGTCTAACTTTAACCAAAGTGACATCAAAAATTTTCGTTTTCATAAGAAAAATTTCTCTTTACGGAAAAAAAACTCATGCTTTGCATTTCACTGGCACACGAAGCCAAAATTCGACATAGCGAAAATGTTTTGAGATAACGAAGGAAAATTGCATTAAATTAATAGTGAAAATGTAGGGAAATAAAAATTTTTCAAGATATCGAGGTTCGACTGTATAGCATAAGTTATCTAGAAAAAAAAGTATATAAAAGAGTACATGTTATTTCGTGTATTGTTCTTTTTAAATAAAAACGCTATGTCCACACAAAACTTTATTTTCCAATAAAAAACAGAATGAAGAGATTTTTTTTTATTACATAAGTCCAAATTTACTAACGTCAAAGTTACGAAAGTCAAGAGCTATCTGTAATTACAAAAAATATTTTCTCACCTCTGGTGAAACAATTTCATTGTATACCGAATCCTTGGTAACAGGTGTTGTATTCTGAATGGCAGATTCTGGATCACTTTTTTTGGGAATTTCAAAATCTTCAGAGTAAAATTTATCTTCTTCTCCAATGTCTTGGGTACTAATTGATATCTCAAGAGGTAGATTTTCTTCATTAATACCTAAAACAGATACTTCTTGCTTATCTTCACAAACTTGCAATCCCGTGTATGAATTTTCTTCAGATTCGCTTCCATCCTTGCCATTAGAATTGTCATTTTCACTGATTGAGGAAACCTTTCCTTCTTCACTGATTGTCTCAAGTATGTTTTTGTTCACATCAATTTCTAAATGGAAAGATTTGTCAAGTAAATAAACGTGGAAAAATTTTAAACAGATGGAATAGCAACTTACAAATACAGAAGGTCATTCAAAATTTTATTTTTTGAATTTTAGTCTAACAATCCATGTTTATTATTTTTCCCGTCATATTCTATCTGAATCCCCTGGTTCTTGACAATAGCCCGACATCGATATTTCCAGGATACAAGGCAGTTTTGGAGGACTACGAGGTCTCCAATTTGTCCCATTCCTCTTGCTCGGCTTTCCAAAGGTCAGCTGAAGTTCTGCACTGTTGCTTTCCGAGGGCTCTCTTGAACATCCCAAAAGCGCAGAAATCCATTGGGGCAGCATCACGTGATTTGGTAGTGATGTGGTCAGGAAACCGGCGAAGAAATCTGCCGTCACCTACCTTTCTGCGATGTGATGAAGATCGGCTTGTGGACTTCACAGAGATTCAAATCTCTCTTGATAAATTTCCTTACTGTTGCGAGCGATATTCCTAGTTATGAAGCAATGCTTTTTTGTGTGGGGGATTTTCGACTGAGCTTTCGGACCAGTCAGTTGACTTTTCTTTCTGTGGATCGAGCTTTACCATGGGAATTTAGTATACTGAAGACTCCTTTCTTAGAACTGGCAAGACCATTTTGTTTACAACATTGTACTATTTGACTGTACGAGTAATTCTCCTCAGAAAGGGCAGTGACATACCCTTCTAACCAACGGTCCACTTTCGGTGGCATAGTTACATGAAAACAAAATAATAATCCCATCAACATGTATGAAGTAGACGTTTCTTACCCATAATTCCTGTTCACGCAGATAAATTTGCTTGCACGTAAAAGTGATTTTAATATAGTTTCCATAAAGTGTTGAATGACCTTCTGTGGTATAATCTGAAATTAACCCCACAAGACATGGCAAAGTATTTTATAGTTAGGATCACGAGCATAGGGTGGGTGGGTGGGTGGGTGATAAACTTATATTTTAGGGGTGTTTGGTTTCAAATGATCATTCAGTGCATTTCTGGTCATAAATGAACGTTACCTTTATGCATATCTGCTTCTTCATCTTTTTTTGTCAAGACTGACTTTTGTTGTTCTTCTAGTGCAGCCTTCTCTTGCTGCTCAAAGATTTTCTTCCTTGCAGGTTGTTTCCCTCTACAACTTTTCTGTGAAGGTGGCTCTATGTCATGAACATCAGGACTGAGCATTACTTTGGACAATAAACTAGATCTTGGCAGATCTTCAGAATGCGACCCATTTGGATCTTGAAACCTAACAGTGTGTCGTTTTATCTCCTTAACCTCATCGTTAAAGGAGCTGCCAACTAGAATTTCTGCAGAATTTTCCCTCACTGCTTTATATTCGGCATGTACAGCTATAAACATCCATTATATAAAAGGAAAAACAATTAGAAATAAAAGAGCCCAGTTAAAAATGTAACACAGAGATTGATTCACATTTATGTGAACGCGTGTAACTGTTGTTCCGTGAAGCCATTCCAGGAAAGAACAAAATCCGGTTTTAGTTTGAGACTTAGGAAAAGACGATGCTACTGTGAAAAAGCCATCTGGGGAAGGATATACAGTGCTCCCTCTATATAACAGCACTCTACATAACGCCAAATTTATAATAAGTCCATATAACGAAATTTCCAGAAAAAAACTTTGTTATAAATTTGGCGTTATGTAGAGTCCCATTATGTAGAGGGAGCACTGTATAGGCAGATTCTACAATGGCGAATCAAAAGTATGTTGTGCTATTCTGCGGGTCAAAATGAACAAAGTTCCTTATGCAAAATGTTGAAATCCCAACCAACAAATTAATTCATGCTAACAGGGATCCTTAAACTCGATCGAAATTTCGAGTATGTCCGAATCAATGCAGGAATGATGCAGGCACACAAAGCTGGCTGCTGCTGGCCCACGGGCAGCATGTTTTCTCCCAATTCAGTCGAGGGTCGTAAAAATTAATTAATGCTAAGAGGGATTAATGCATTGACGTATTTTTCATGGAAATGGGCAAGCCTTTTTAAAGAAATTAATTTTGTTCTAAAATAAGAAATGGCAGAAGCATTCATTTCATCGACCCAAACACAATAAACACGACATGAACGACCTCCTCTCATTGAGATGAACTTTTTTTTTTTGAAAAAAAACCAGTTTGGCTATGAAGAGCCATTTTGGAGTAACTAAGATACAGGGTGTATCTGAACGGTCTATACAAGCTTACAGCATGAATTCCTTGTAGCCCCATGAACATAGGGTCACAAATGCTTCCTTCTGGAGATACAACCGTGCAACGTTAGGTTAGGATATGAATCCCTTAGACTTTTTTTTGTGAGGGCACTTAAAAACCCTTGTTTATTCCATCCCCATACCAGATGTTGATACTCTTCGCCAGCGGATCATGGACAATTCTGAAGTCATCCATAACACACCCAGTATTTTCCAACGGGTTCGCCAGTCAATGCAACATCATGTGCAGGCCTGCGTGGAATCTAACGGAGGTCATTTCGAGCATGTACTTTAGCAAGTCTGTTACTGTTTAAATCTAGTTTGTAACGCTGAACGGATTTGATGTGACAACTGCACCAGCTATTGTAGGACAACATCACACGGTTGTATCGCCAGAACGAAGCGTTTGTGACCCTATGTTCATGGGACATATATTGCTTCTCTGGCTACAAGAAACTGATGCAGATACACCCTGTATTAATGACCCCCCCCCCTCCCCCGTCAACAGAAATAAAATTTTCTTTCATTCACATAAAAGTGAATCAACCTCTGTATTCTCCTTACTTAATTTTAAGATAACTCACCTCCCACATCACCAGCAGCTAAAATATCCACCTGGCTTTTGGAATCTTGGAAGAGTTCACTTGTAAGAATTTCAACAGGCTGATTAGTAATGCCTATGAGAATTGAAGACTGAAGGCGTACTTCGTTCGGAAGTTCATCACTATCATTTCTATCAGGTGCTGTTCCTTTAGGACGTTCTTCATTACGAAGTAGCGAATCAGCTCTCTCTTCACTTTGCTTCATCTGAAGTGTTGTGAAATTCGGACTAGAAATTTCTTTGGCTTCGTTTTCTTTTATACGAGGACTATGTAAAGCTTCCAACGATCCACCAACACTTTCTGCACCAGAAATATTTTGTTGTATTTCCTGGTCCAATGCTTCACTCGTCTGTTTATGAGGCACTCCATCGCTTCCGATGGTGCCTACTTTCTCAAATAAAACCTCCTCTCTTTTTACGTCTTCAACAGCAGAGTTTTCTCGCTTTTCAACTTTATTATTCCCGTCCCTTTTCAACACTTCTGAAACGACACCATCACCAAAACCAACGAGATCACAAGTATCCTTTCTTTCAGATCTACTTAACATAGAGGCGTCATTACTTATTTGAAAATCAAGTCTTCTCAGAGAATGTAAATTTCCGCTATCTTTTGTAGATTGAGAACTATGGTTTACCTCATTGGAAAGCAAGGCTAAATTTAATAAACAAGTACAAGAGTTACAGACAGAATTCACCCGCTTGAACTAGAGTTACAAGTGAATCTTCAATACTATGTCAGCTTATGAATGAACTTTGTACCTTCTCTTTGAAAAGAAGTAGCTGTTTTGGCTGGTGGCCATAGGACAGATTGCGGAACAGAATTTTGCAAGTGGAAATAAGGGCGAGGCTCTCGGATCTGCTTTGGGCTCACAAACGGCCTCACAGGTGAAGTGTGGTTTGACCTCTGAGAAGTTTTGCTTTTGTTTGTTAATGGTTTCTTAAAGAAAAATAAATAAATAAGTAAATATATTATAATCTAAAGCAAATAATATAAAAAACAATAAAACAAAAAACATAACAGATTGGTATGGATGATTCAGAGACTAAACGTACCCTGAAACCTGCGGCCTTTCAGATGTTTCTCGAGATCCCCAAACACGTGAAAGTCACATGAGGATAAGTCAGAGCTGTAAGGTGGATGCTGCATTGCTTCCCAGTTAAACTTTTTGATGAGGTCTACCGTTGCTTTCGAGGTGTGAGGACACACGTTGTCATGGAGAAGAAGCACTCCTGTAAGAAGTCCAGGATGCTTGCATTTGATAGCCGTGTGCAGTGCCTTCAATGTCTTCCCCTATCGTGCTGCGTTAAATGTGGTGCCTTTTTCAAGAAAGTCCAGTAAAATCGGGCCTTTGCGATCAAAAAACACACAAATCAACATCATCTTCCCCGTGCTGTTTGCAATTGCTTTTGATTTTTTCGGGGGTGGTGACCCATAATGCTTCCATTGATGACTTTGATGTTTGCTTTCGGGCTGGAATTGAAAGCACCAAGTTTCATCCCCTGTAACGATTCTGTCGAGAAAACTCTCTCCTTCCTGTTCATAGCAAGTCAAACGTTGCAGGGACATGGCCATTCGAACTCCAAGTTGTTCTGATGTCAAATGATGCGGGACCCATCCTGCACAGATGGTTCTGATAATGGAATGAACAGTAACATGACTAAGGCCAGTTTTAGCAACCACGACATCGATTGTCACTCTTCTGTTATCCTTTAAGACAGCGTCAATTTTGGCTTTGGAATCATCCTGATGGCGCGGTTTGCTTGTCCAGGTAGTTGATCATCTTGCAATGATGACCGTCCCTCCAAAAACTTATTGCTCCATGCCCAACATTAGTGATGGTTAGGCAGTCATTTCATAGACGTTCTGCATACGATGATGAATTTCAGAAACTGAAACTCCTTCACGTGTCAAAAAACGAATTACTGTTCTCTGGTACCACAATGGTAAAACCTGGATGGCAAGGGGCAAGAGATTAGGTTTCACAATGACAATGAAAACAGAAACTGTTTCGTTGACTTCATTTTGTTGTTTGGACGAAGCGATCATTCGCAGAGCTTCGAAGGGCGAGCTATCGTTCTTTTTCACGTGATGAACACTTGCAACCTATTGTTCAATTTGTACGTGGGGTTTCGCAATTGTAAAAAACAAAAGCTTACGATCCTACACGTCCCCCCCCCCCCCCCAGATTATAAATGGATTCCAGAACAGAGACAGAAAATAGGAGATGATGTCCTGATTAGCTCTCTATTTGCTTTCCGGTACTTACGGTCATAGCTGTATAGCCTGTGAAGTTGATGTACACTGAAACGCGTTGGCAATTAAAATACTCCATCTAGTACCTTGGTTATGTTTTCTGTTTTGTTTTTAGCAATATTGGACAGCATGGATTTTATAATAAAATATCAAAAGTATTATTACTGTATTTTTTCCTTTTGATAATGCAAACCGCGATGGTGCTGTAGTATCATTTCCACTCTTAATAGACTGTCTGGCATTACCATGAGTTGGTGAACTTCTGAGAGAATGTTTGTTTGGCAGCTAAAAAAATTTAAACAAGAAAATTCTAATAAAAACAAATAACTAGAACAATATCAAATTAATTTTACATGACGAACAAGTTTACATAGGAAGTTGTGTCCGAAAATTAACTGTGGGGTACTACAGCCAACGTGACCAATATGGAAAAAAGTTAACACGATTTTATTAACAAAAAATTAAGAATCGTGGTACAAAAAATTAATCATGGTTACAGAAAACGTTCAAAATCCGTCCATCCATCGCAATGCATGCTTCATAACACGATGCATGGAATCACGAACTTGTTTAAATTGTGCACGTGTGTCATGGACACATGCCGCCGATTCCACGATTCTGTTGACGAGGTCGATGACAAATGTTACAGATGTGCATATTGACCAATTCTTCATTATTGAACCGATGCATCCTGCTCCTGCAACGTCCTCAGCTGAAATTATCCCGCTTTCCGCTCTCTAATAATGCGCCTGCCTGCGAACATCGCCCTCTAACGGTGACTGGTTACATTTTCGGACACAACTTCCTATGAAAAACTCTTATCATGGTCCGACAGACCAGCACGTATAGCTTGTAAACGACTTCTTTGGGACACCCTGGGTGTTGCAGATAACTACAAGGCAGTATAACAGGAAGCCTACCCGCTCAATTGCAGGGGCCAGCTCGGTCAATTGGCAGAATGGAGGGAGATGAAGGTGGCCTGCAGCAGACAGCAGTTTCCAGTCGGGGAGGGGAGGGTGAATGTCAAAACTGTCATGTTTTTGATAAAATTACCCAATTATCATTTGATGTCGAGCCAGCCCCTGCAATCGAGCGGGTAGGCTTCCCATTATACTGCCCTGTAGTTATCTGCAACACCCTGTATAGATAGGTTTTTCCATATAATGCTTTTCAAATTCTTAGAGTGTCTAAAAAGTCCAACCAGTCGCCAACAGGTTAAGTGGTACGATCAGCGGCAGTTTGCTTCCGTTTGTTCGTTCATGACAGTGCGGTTGTGAGCATTTTGCTTCAAAATGGCGTCGCAGCAAGGTTCTTCCTCATGTTTTGCCATCTCCTTTCTCCAAAATATATTTTTTACGTATCGGGCACTCGAACACTTGAATTTTCTACTTTCGTCCACCATTTTGATTCTACTCACTGAGGCAGCCGACCGTGACCGGCGTTGGACTACGGTCACGTTATGAAAACTCTCATCGCGACCGATGGTTACTTTATGAATCGAGGGTCGTCCGAATCGGGAAAAAATTTAAAACGAATAAAGCCAGCTACATATGCCTGGATCGTTCCTGCGTCGATCAGACATAGTCAAAATTTCGAGTCGGTCACTGGTGGCTCCAAAACGAGCTTTGCGACGGGCTTTGAGAGGTCACAACCGGTCGGACTTTTTAGACACACCCTTAAAGACGTATTTCTCTACCTGCGTCGATTGCTTGTTTAATACATTGCCCGTTGCAGGGCCTGCTGATTTTTTCATAGCTTTATTGATTGTTCCTTTTGAATGTGATATTCCGCCTTCTGATTTTATTGATTTCTCTGGAGCAGTACTCTTCATGGTCCCCAATTTTGGTTTCTGTTGTATTTCCTGCAAGCGATGCTTTACCTCTGCCTGAATATTTAAAAATGTTATATTAATTACGATATAGCAAAATAAGCCAATTATTTATCTATACACAATTATTTTCTAATTATAGAAATCCGATACCATTATTTGAGGCTTCAATGACGTAATATATTCATCAACTTTCTGTTTTATGTGTAGCTGTTCCTTAAAAATGCTGAAATGAATAAAACATAAATGTTTGTGTCTTAATGTTAAAGCAATTGACTTTTAAGAGTAGAAGCGATTTTAAACCTGTGATCAATTTTCATGAGCTCAAACATCTTGTTCAGTTCTTCCGATTCGTGGGAATGAACATTCTGTTCCAAATTGTCATTGAGCATCCGATGCCGTTCCTGAACTTCATTCAGTAAAGCATGAAATTCTTCCAAGTCGTTATTGTTTCTTTTATCCCAGTCTTTCTCAGCAGCAGGCACATTTTCTGCAGGTATTTTTTCAGATTTTGGCTACATTATAATGAATTAAAACAACAATCTACATTTTTATAAGCAAAAGAACATAGTAAATTATGGTTGATCTGAGCAAATAAATAACAGTAGTGCTATAACCAGACGTCTAGGAAGGCCTAAGCAATCATTGTGTGTAATACAGAAGGTCATTCACACCTATGAGAAACGAATGAAAAATGTAAGTTTTAAATCTCTAAACAATAATTTCCTCTTCTGCTATGTTCAATGAGTTTCCCCTGCCTTTTAACAATAGCTCTGCATCGATACCCACGTCAAGTTTATCCCATTCCTGCTTTGCAGTTTTCCATAAACCATCGAGAGTTCTACAATGACGACTCTCCAGTACCCCTTTTAACAGAACCAAACACGCAAAAATCCATAAGTGCTGCAGCTGGCGACTTCACTGGGATGTCTTCTAATGGAATTCAATCTAGCACCGTCCAATCTAGCACAACTAGACAGTGCTATCTATCAGGCATGGTGTCAGATTCCTCCCACCACCTTCCAATATCTCGTGGAATCAATGCCACGAAGAATCACCGCAGTATTAAAGGCAAAAGGTGGCCCAACGAGATACTGACAGGGTGGTCATAATAAAATGCTCATTCAGTGTATGTAGGTTTTCACTACCCATATTTCTCGACCGCCTAATTAACTTAGATATTTGGATATGCTAATTTCTATTAGTTTCCCGTATGTGTGAACGACCTTCTGTAGAGCTGTACACTTAACCAGTAAAACAGTGGAAATGTATCAGTTGGTAAGGGGAAACGGGCACAGCCTCCAGCTATGAAAAAATAATTTCCTTTTCGTGTACCTTTCCTTTACACAATGATCCATTGTTTTTAATCATTTTTAAACTTCAGAGATTATAGGATTTCTTCAATTTGTAAACTGCCCAATTGAAAGCAGAGTATCAAAATGCATTGGTAATAAATCAATATAATATGGATTGCTTTGGAATTTTATATACAAGTTGGCGCAGAAATGATTAGACGATTGAAATTTGGGGCCACGCCAACATCTTTGTAGATGGTGTGGCCAAACACATCACAGTTTAAAGCCTTTAGTCGTCATGTAGCGTTGGTCAGAAAAGCATTGAGCATTTGCTGTGGAAGCATTCCTGAAAAACGATCCCAGTACTGTAATGCAGCTAGCTTTTTGATATCATTTTGACAATGGAAGGAATAGAAAGGTTCCGACATGCTAAACAACATTGAATTGGGTCACACAATTCAGCTCTAGTGCACTCATTTTTAACAAGAAAAAAAACAGTCATGGACAACATGTAGCTCATTCAAAAAGGTGTGTCTTACTTCCAATGGAGCTCATTCTGAGTGAAGTTATCTTCAAAAAGTGATCGGAAAATGAAATGTTTTTCCATAATTTTTTACAATTGTTTACTTACAGGGTCGGGACACATTAATATGACCATCTGCTAGTATTCGGAATATCCACCTTTGGCGGCAAGCACAGCAGCTAGTCGACGTGGCAGAGAGTCAATAAGTCCTCGGAAGGTGATTGCAGATATCTGGGACCATTTGGCGATCAGTGCATCCCGTAATTCCATCACTGTGCGTGGTGGAGGGTCCAGCTTGCGGACATGGCGATCGAGATGGTCCCACAAATGTTCAATGGGGTTGAGGTCCGGGGAGTTTGGTGGCCATGGGAGTAGCTTGAATTCATCCTCATGCTCTTCGAACCAGTCATGGACAATTTTGGCAGTATGGCAGGGAGCATTATGGCAGGTTGAAAGGTGCCATCACCCTGAGGAAACACTGTCGACATGAAGGGGTGTACCTGGTCTGCGACGATCGTCAGGTAACGAACAGCATTCAGTGTACCCTCCAGCGGTATCAGTGGACTCCAACCATACCACGAAAACATCTCTAAACAGTCACACCTCCCCCACCAGCCTGCAGTCTGCCAACGATGGTGTCGGGATGCCTGTTCTCAGATGCTTCCCGGCGAATTCTCCATCGTCCGTCCAATCTGTTCACCAGAAATCGCGACTCGTCAGAGAAAGCAATCCTTTGCCACTCAGCCGAAGTCCAATGGCGATAGTCCATTGCGAATTGGAGGAGTTTTCGGCGATGCACAGGCGTCAACATGGGTGCTGTTACCGTACGCCTGCTCCAGAGCCCTAACCTCAAGAGGGATCGTTGCACTGTCTTGGTGCTGACACGCCTAGTAGCTCCACTGTTCATTGGCCAGGCATTGTAACCGACACTCGCCTCTAGGATCGATGGCCCATGGGGCTCCACAGTTACCTCTTCGGTTGCTCGAAACTGTCTGGTTCGTCCAGTCGCGGTACACCTTCACAACGGCAGCCCTAGAGCAGTTCACAAAGGTGGCCGTTTTTGAAAAGCTGACCCCCTTGGCCCGATAGCCAATGATCATCCACTTTTGGAGGTCCGACAGGTCACTTGCTCTGCCCATGACGGCGACAAATGCTGTGTTAACGGATGCTACTACACGTCTGCTGTTGTCAGCTTTTAATGATATGCAATGATATTTCATCTGCATACCATGGGACGTTCCAACATGTTCGAGGAGAGGTGGTCATATTAATGTATCCCGACCCTGTAGTTAATATTTAATGAAAGTGTTCATTTTCAATTATTAATCGTCTAATTGTTTCTGCCAGTATATTATCATAAGGGTTCGGATTTTGCATATTTTTTTTTCCTATACATGAATGAAAGCAGAATATTATATTAAAAAGTTTTTAAATTCAAAGTAACTCACAAAGAAAACTTCTATTAAATTGTCGTCTGTTGAAGATGAAGAGGGGTCCATAATTTTCTTAGACATCTAAAAAGATTGTTTAGGAAACGCATTAAAAATTCCAGCTAAAATTCAAATGAATTCAAGAAAAGAAATTCCAATTACTCCGTTTTTCTTTTCAAACAACTTCACGGCTTCATCTTGAAGGGTGTCCAAATCCTTTTCAAGTTCTTTGATTAAGTGATACGGGTTGGAACTAGACTTTTCTATGGAATTAAAATAAAAGCATAGGTATTTAACGTAACAAGATATTTTCAAAGCAGATATATACAAAAATCGTGTCCACTTACGTAAAATAACAGAACTTTTTTCAAATGGCTGAGAAAACTTAGTCGCTTGACTGTTCTTGAAAGTATCACAGATAGTGGTCGGCACGTTTGATAAATCATTTGATTTTGCTAATTTTGAAGAATACTGTGAAGAATCTGGTTGATTTGATTTCTTTGGTGGAGACTTTACGATATTGAATACAGCATAAGGATTGGGTGCTCTTTTGATTTCAGTAGATCTGGGAGACAGTGCATTCTCAACATGTTTCAAGGCACTGTCTAACGAATCTGTGAAAGATTTGCTGGTAATTTTGCCATCCTCATCAGGAACAGGATGCTGTGCTACTGCTGAAGTAGAGAGATCAAGAGGTGGTACTGCGGTAGCATTTACACTTGAAGCAACAATTTCAGCGTTCTCGGTTTGAACAGCAATTTCTGCTGTATGGGTAGATGGAACAGCAGTGTTGCGTGTATTTACTGTATTCCGTTTCTCTTGCGAAGAAAGCTGCCGCTTACGAAGGTAATTAATTCGATTGTTGGCAAATGACTTAACAGGTGGTAATGCATTGGTTTTGACATTTTTTTTGTAGGTATGAGCTTCGTTTTTCAGTTTTTTTCTTGTCGCCGTTGTTTGATCTGAATTGCCCGCCACATCCGTTTTTAACATACCACCTTTACTTAAGATACCATCAGTAATCTGTAAATAGTAAAAAAATCAAAATTAGCCCATAAACTCATAAGAATATACTGAAATAACAGCATTTCATTTCCCGTCAGCAAAAACTAATACAAAAGTAGCTTCTCAAAAAAGATCGCAATTAAGACAACAAAAATAAATTAGAAAAATGGATAAAAGCACTCGACGGGAGGCAGCACTAAGATGATCTGCACCTTCTTCCATTCCTGATATAATACTATGGTGACCTCAGTGGTTGAGTGTTAGGGCACGGATTTGAATCACAGATAATTAGATCACAGATTCGAATTTCGCTGTGGCATAGATGTTTGGATTCATTCTTTCTAACCCCTACTGACAGCCTCGAATCAACACACGGAGACGTAGTGACCAAATTTCCCTTAAAACTAACTATACTCGGGAAAATTTGGTTGATTGGTTGGTTGGTTAGTTTGGGTGGTATTAACTACTATGCTCATATCAAGATGGAGTTATAAGGGCCGCAAGTTTTGTCTCACAAGGGTTCTTTAACGTGCAGCTGGCAAACGACTACACAAGACCAATGAATTTACTTCCCTTCTGAAGGAAATGCGTGATCTCAGAATTTTCTGTACCAGGTATGTAAATATGAAACCAGAATTTGCCCATTAATGGCCCTAGCTGTCAATGTAGTTACCATAAAACCGCATTGTTGACACCATTTTCTTACTCTAATATCTGACAAAGATTTTCAACTCAAGATCAGATTGAGCTGAGGTTTCTAACACAATTGAATGGCAGGTTAATTACTGTTTTGAAATCAGCACTAGATTAAGCTTGTGTGGAGCTTGTAATATGTGCTATCAGGAATGGAGGAAGGGGGACCCCATTCTATGCTATCAGGGACAGATAAAGGGGAGTTCACCCCTTCATCAATTCCTGATGCTATAAATAGTATACATGTTCGGTATATGTGCATTTTGGTTAATGTTCACTATCTGCACATCACGTGATGACTAGGGTGGCTAGGTGTCCGGTTTTTGAGTCATCTGTCCAGTTTTTTCCCCTTTGACCGTTCTTTTTCCCAAATGTCCGTTCTTTTTTGGGTCAGACCTCAAATTAGGCAGTTTTTTTTCCAAAAAAAATTGCAATTGAAATGGAAAGTCAACGTTAAAAATTCTCTGATTGGACAACGTTGGAGTTGATTATCTTGACGTCACACCCTGGTCACATGGCACACGACCAACACCGCTGAGAGAGAAGGACTGCGCACAGAATCGTCATTGTTATTCACACATGGTTTTACAGTTTATCAACTGAAAGATCCAGTAGAATCCTCAAGTGTTTGAAACACAATATCATGCAAGAGAAAAAAATCCTTTAGAATGTTGTCATTCTAATAAAGAAAACAACTTTATACTAGAATCGCCATACATTGTCATATCGTAGCCAACGAGAATGACGTTTCAGTGGTGTGGACACGAACAACATTGATACGTTTGTATTGGCTATTACTTCAATAAAAGCGATCAGCAACACGCTATTGGTATTCAGCACGGTCTATAGATATTCATGGTCATCGAGCTCCATTGTTAAAATGAAGCTACAGTTTCTAGTTCCCGGTAGGGCAGGAACTCTATTGAAAAGTGGCGCTGCATGTACAATCGGTCCAACTGCGCCTGCAGCGCCACCCTATCGGCAGATAAAAATTTTACTTTCATATTCAGTTTCAATGAAAATCTCATCGCAGGTTGCGATCGGCCTGAGTGAGATCTATGCGGCACCTGGAGCGATCTGCTTTCCTTAGCTTCTCGAAACAATGGAAAATGGCTGAAGCTCGATGACCATGAATATCTATAGACCGTGGTGTTCAGTATTTTACCATGCCAGAAGGACTTTTAAACTTTTATGAAAAAACTTTGGAAGCCTCCTAGCCCATTAAAGATGATCTATGTCGTACCATCAAAGGAAGCTCAGTTTGTCCGGTTTTTTCAATGGGATCACCTGGCCACCCTAGCGATGACCGATCAAGCGAAAATTTTACTAGTTTAACCATCACTACTTAGCCATCTACTGTGACTAAATAGAAAAGGGGGTATATATCAGTCCGTTAGAGGGGGGGGGTGATATATACTCCCTTTAAAAAATAAATTTATTTACCTTGGACGCATGATCAGTCATCGCGCGATGTGAACATTAACCCGAAATGTTAACGCACTAACTTTCATTATAATTCCGATTTATCCGTCGCTAAAAAGTTGGTTCTCCGGACCTTGTGACACTTTTCCTACTGCGTTAATCCGGTCAATATTACGTTAACAATTATTGCAAGCGGGTCCTCCCCGATTACAGAATATCGGCTTTTATTTCACACTTTGTATACTTGGCCAGATGTTATGAAAAACTTACTCTAAAGTAATCATTACTGTAATGTAAACAGGGTAACAGATATAAACACCAGTGCACTTCCTCCTCCTCTTCTTTTTACTTACCGAGCTAAGGTATTTTTATTACAAGAAAAGCTGCTGCTGTTGTTGAATAGAAAAAAGACGTTGAATTCCTCTATTGTCCTTATTTTGATGGTGCGCAATTATAACAATAATGTAACTCAGATCAATAAGTTCTAATGAAGTTCATGTTGAAATTGCCTCTTCTATTTCGTCATATTGGAAATAACTCCCTCCCACGTCGATTTCAAACTACAACGTTTGTGCTAATGGTTAAAAAAAAATTAAATAAACGATTTTTTTAATTATTTTATTTTAAAAAAATTTAATATTTATTATTTAAATTTTTTAAAAATATAGGAAAAAGATTTTGTGTTACATGTAAAAATGATTAAAAATTAAGAAAAAAAAATCAAATGCCGTAAGATTTTGTTAAGAGATGTCGCCACGATACATAATATAAAGAGCGAGAAATCAATGAAAAGGTAAACATTGTATTGTAAATACGAAATATAGTTTTAAAAACATATTACAGCTAAATGTTCATAGAATTAATGTTTATCTCTCTCTCCCTTAATTTTGTTAATGGAAATTTAAAAAAAATAAATTAATAATCATCATTAAAATATTTTGCAGTCTTCCTTGAATTTATTTGATTAAAAAAAATTGAAAGTAATTTGCAGGAAAATATGTTATGGAAAAAAATATTTTTACAATCATTTTTTTTTTTTTTTAATATCCCTCTCTCTCATTCGAAGGAAGGCGGATACGATAAAGACCCTAGTGAACCCACATGGAGGTCGCCGACCTTTTCAAAACTCGAGGGAAAGGTTAAGCTCAAAGCATCTGAACTACATAAAAGTGCATAAAACGCTCAATCTGGGCCACCACAACAGCGAGATAGCGTGTCGCTTGATGTAAAGGATGCCAAAGCCGATTGGCTAAAGCTGTCACGTGGTCTTCGAATTCCATAGACTCTTACTGAAATTTTTACTCAAATTGCCAAATATTTAAAATATTCAATCAGCAATGGGTTCAATATATTGCAATGTATTTATTTCTGGATTGTTTTGTTTTTATAGGTTAAAATAAAAATTGCGTAACTCTTAGTATAAACAAAGAAAAAGGCAAATGAAGCGAGCGTGGGAGCGAAGGTCAATGCATGAAGAGTGAGCGAAAGAATGTTAATAAAAACGTCTCGAAGAGGGGAATTTAATTTCTTATTGTTTGAAATGAATGAATGGAAATATGAAACCAGGTTTTTTTAAAAGAAAATATATCAAAATCCTCCTGACAAATAGCGAACTTGTTTACATCTAATTAAGTATTTTTTTAAAAAAATCTCTTATCAGTCTTTATCAATATTATTGCTCCTTTTTGTTCATCTTCATTATAACTAACTGCAAATTTATTTATTAAATATCTCTACAGCTTAAAATTAATGTTTTTAAAAAAAAATTTAAAATTTTCTCAATAGATGGCAATCGTTTCCTTCTATATACAGCAAAACGCTGAGATATTGCGGGTTCGGTTCCGCATCACTGCAATAAAGCACGTCATACGAATATTTTGGTTTCCCATTGCACATAAAATTTTTAACAATATCCAATAGCATTAGGTCAAAAATAAAACAATGTACTTACCTTAATTACCGTCATTTTCGGGATATAATGCGCGTATAATGCAAAATTAAAGATTAAAAAATCGTCACTGCGCATATTCCGATTTTGATGTGAAAATTTCTAGGTCTACTTGAAAATTCCTTTATTCTTAAAAAAAAAAAAGCTAATTCTTAATTCTGAATTGAATACACATTATATCAATCATCATACAATAAACCTATTGATGAAAAGCCTGTCTAGTCTCGTTTTCAAATGTTGTCTATGTTCTCTAGCGGCTGACTAACTCTACAGCCAAATCCTATGTTTACTACTGCAATCATAACTTGTTTATCAAATTGGAGGAATTTTAATGAAGAAATTTAATTTTCAAGTAATTTACACTAAACGTTTTTCTATTATCTATCTTTAAAAAAAACGCAAAAAAAAAACCCAAGAAAATAAAACAACCGTGAGCTATATGAATGAGCTATACTATTCAGGCCTATAAAGATTTCTTATTATTAATAGAAAATTGCAGACATACCTTTTTTTTTGGCAGTCAGATGAAATTCGATGAAGAAAATCGTAAAAGACGCTTTTGATAACGAATTATTATTAACAAAACTCAATAGCAAAACATTACCTAAATAGAACCAGAAAAAAGAAAGAGCTAGCTGAACATCGATCAGGCAACAGCGTGGCCAACGAGAGAGATTCTCTCTCTTGTTAGCTACGGGGAACAGCTACAACAATGAAACCGACGTGGAGTGGACAGTTTTTCATCATTAGAGTATGATCATACCAAATGCAATACTGATATGATGTGCAAAGCTCTACGCATGGGCATTGCTGACCAATTGTGGTGATTAGTCATTATTGATTGTTGATAGCATACAAGCATTATATAAACTCAAGCTATGAAAGGAATTTCAAAAAGGAGAATCTTAAGTGCCTATCCATTTCCAAAATCCGTTAAAAAACTCAATGCGCATTATACAAGGATGCGCATTATATCCCTAAAATTACGCTAATTTTTTTTCAAGGAGTTGTAATCTTGTCTCTCTGTTTTGTATTAATTTTAAAAAAATAAAAATAATATTTATTTAATTCTAATTTAATTATCTCACTCTTTATTCCATTTATTTGTTGTTTTTTAATTTATTAAATAAAATACTACAAACGAAGTACCGGGAGTAATTTGTTTTGTTTGCCTGTTAAATGCTTCACTCTCGAACAGGCAATGCGTTCTAACAAGAGTCGATTGGTGTCGGACGTAAAAAGAAAAAATGAATAAAACACGAGTGGCCGTATAAAATGAATAAAATAAAGGGAACAATACGTGAAAAGGGCTCTACAAACAAATAAAAAAAAGTAAAATGGAGATTGAAGGAGAGAGAGAGAGAGCGTCGGGTTTAATTGGGGGAGGGAGCGTCATGGAGTGCGGCCGCGTTATCTCGCCTTCACCCGGCGGCTCGTAAAAAAGAGAAGTAAACAGCGACTTTAACCCAAGATCGTCTCTCTCTCTTTCCATCCATCTATTGCTCTTTCTCTCTTTCTATCGTAGTGACGTGGATCTTATGGAGGGCCAAAGGCTGTTGACTCGATCGTTGGCGCAACGCCAGATCACGAGACGCAATCAAATGATGTCATTTGAGGCGCCACGACGAAGGGGTGGAGAAAGGAAAGAAGGAAAAGAAAGAAGAAAAAAAAAAAGGAACGACACAGACTCGTCTCTTAAAGACTTCGACCAGATAAATGGAATTCTTGTCCAATTTACGGCAGAAAAACCGAGCCGAGAAATGCATTTTTATTTGCGCGCACAAACTGTTTTAAGTGGGCGCTCGAATGACTCGTTTCCCCCCTTCGAAACGATTTGCTAGCGATTAAGGACCCCAAACCGAACAGCTCGAGGAGAAAAAAAATTGCAATCTAAAATAAATTAATATTTCTAAAAATAATTTTATAAAATATAATTAAATTTAAAACGAACACTGCTGCTCTAAACCATTCGTCAGTTAGCATTTCTTCATTGCTCTATATTGATTGCATTCTAAATACTGTCATGATATAATAGCATATTGTAATATACAAGATTTTCCTATATTACTTCCATTTAACGCATAAATACACCCAAGCTACGACAATTTGCGCTCAATTTTTTTTTCGTTTTCGCGGTTTATTTTGAATATCGCGATTTCTTACTTTGCAAACATCAATAGTAGCTTTAGGTGAGTAACATATTTCAATTTGGTGTGAAACTGCGAGGTACAGGTTCTTATAGTTCTCTAGTAAATATAGAAGGCATCCAACCTGCCTTGTTGCATAGTTGTTCTAAAGGGTTTTTTTAATATATTTCAAGTGAGAAAATCAACGCTCAGCTGAGCAATGATAGTATTACAACCTCGAAAAACCGGCATTCAAGTATCCCCCCAAAGGAGGTGACAACCGTATATATCTGTGTTTCTTGTTTTTGTTTATTTAGTACGAACATTGTACTATTAAATCATTCTTCTGAAATCATTTTTATTGATTTTGCAGGAAACATGAGTTATTCTTGTCGAAAGTGCTTGCTGGTTACATTTGTGGAGAGTACACTCCACAGAAGTTGAGAACTAACATCACAGCCTTTGTCAAAAAAGCATATTTAGCCTATTTTGATGTGAAACTGAAGACCAAGACAAGCTTGGGCTCCACATAAGGTGTGCATTATTTTCCAATATCTCATAAACTACACCTAATACAGGAAAACTGTTATCATTTTTGAGATCAGCAACCCAAAATTAAATAAGAAAGTCATAAAACTGTTGACAATAAAACTTATGAATATTACTTTCACTTCATTATTATCAAATGACACATTCTTCACTTGATTCCCATTCACATGTAAACACTTTGTTCTATATTTAAACATACTCCTGTGTTTTCTCTTCCTCTTTTATTGTTATTTTCACCATCTCTTAACTATCCAAAAAACGTTCTGCATTTTTTTTTGTAAGTTCATCTTCAGTCTTTTCTCTTTCTTTCTCCATTATTATTTTCATTTAAATGTTGACATCGTTATTATATTCTGAATTTATTTTATTACCAGACAACCAGGGAAAAGACACTCACTGGAATTGAAAGATTTTTTTGTTGAATAGCTTCTTCTCCTTGGTTGTCTGGTTATATATTGTCCACAGTTTCCTGAACTTGATCTGAAGTTTATGTACAATGAATTTATTTTTAAAAAAAACTACTTTAAAAACAAATGAAAATAACAAAACAATTAAATAAATTAATGAATGATTTAGATTATTTTAGTAATTGCGAATTATCACTTATAATTTGGCAAAATCATAAGTATTCGATTTGATGGTTATTTCTTCTTTTGGTTTTCTTTTTGATTAATTTGGTTCTCTTGTTGTTATATTAAATTAAATTCATCATCTAACTAAAGGAGAACATCTGGGGTTCAATGTTGCTTAATGGTTAATCATTGAGTATATTTGTTGCAATGTGTTATGGGTATTCGACAAGATAGAATAAGATTACCGTTGCGTTAGCCTTACAAATCTATTCTTTCTCCAATATATGCAGAATTGGGTCGAATGTCGAATAAAGCTTTGCATTTCACCAGCTTCTCCAATGCAAATAAGGAAGCCATATATCGATTTTAAAACTCTTCCACATTCATGAACAAATGCCACTTAATGAATGGCATTTAATAATGCGGCTTGCTTTTCACGCAAAACGTCTTTGTTTGGAGCCCTTAATGCAAATGAGGTCTCCGTTCGAATGCATCGGATCGTTTCCCACGTCGAATTTTAAGTTAAATAATTTTTTTTTTCTCTTTGCCTAACGATTAACTTTTTTTTGTGTTCTTCACGACACAAGGTCGTCGCAAAAATACAAATTACGCTTTTGAAATAGTTCCGCGTCGAAGAATAAAAAAGGCCACCCTCTACCCGATCAGTAATTGCTGCTATTTGTCTAGCTTTAAAGAAAAAAGAAAAGAATTATTGGTTAATGTCGTTAATTACTTCAAAAAATGGCCCACAGGGAAATGATACAGAAGCTGGAGGCTCTTGCTTCCTCCTTCAAGAATTATTTTGAAGAGGGAGTTTATCATAAGGAAGTTGTTAAGAGTCTTATTATTCTCTTTAAAAACAATGTAAGAGACTTTCAAACTTTTTTTTTTTTTAAGCTTCTAGTCCTCATTCACAGCTTTTTATGAGACGCAGTTTGGAGTTGGATAGTCTTGTGTTCCTTTACAATAAAGTACCTGTAATAATCAATAAACTCTATCTTGCTTCACGACATGACTCTAAAAATAACCTTTATTATTTATTTTTATAGCAATTAAACATGGGGCGAGGAAGAGGGGGAGTTAACGAATGGGAGTAAAATAATAAAATAAAAAAAGAAACACAATAAAATAAAACCTTGGCAGGCGATCGAGTTCGAGCGACCATGCGCACACGGAACGGATGAAACCTTTTCATTATCCCCAGAGATCGTTACCGTAATTATTGTTTTCCAAAAGCCGTCATTATAAAATAGAAGCCAGTCGATTGCAATGACACGAAAGGGCGTTGCTCGTGACGCTCCCTCCCCTTTCGTGTCCCCAATTTCTTTTCCATCCATTATCAATTGCTCGTTTTTGTTCGACAACCCTCGCTAGTGCGAAAACGCCGATGAACCAATTTTGTCCATTTCCGACATCCTCTCCTTCGCCACACGGGAAGTGAGTCTACTACCTCTGAACTAGTTTAAAGTGAAATCTGTCTGTCCCTATGTCAATCTCTATCGGTTTACGGACCCCCTTCGCCATCCCTCTCTTGTTATGTATAAAAAAAAAATTCTCCCCAGGAAGACAAAGTTTCGTTGGCTGCGTTTCAAATGAAAGGGCAAATTCGATTAGCGCGAAAAAAGCGTTTCAAGAGAAAAGGTTTCGTCGGTGAAAGAAGACGAGGAGCAGTGGAGAAAGAATGAGATCACCTCACTGATCGCAGGAAACAGGTTACAGTATCAAGGTTATACTAACAGCCTCTGGAGTTATATTTTTTTTAATATTAACCTAACCTGCCTATTCATCGAATGCAATTAATAATAGCTTCAGTGTAATCTGGATTCAAATATTTTTTTTTTAGGTAAATTATCGATTGGTGGGACTTTAATCATGACGGCGCAGTAAAGAAAATTCCCAGGGACAGATAAGGATTATAACGTTATTAAGGAGAGAATGAAGGGAAAAACATCGCTAAAAATTCATTTTACTATATACCATTCGGTATAAAAAACAAAATCGCAGCCTATTTTTTTCATTTCAGATTTTTGGGTGCTGAACACGAAAAAAAAAAAACTAGTAAAAATCCTGTCATAGCTAAGGTTTCGGGTTAATTTGTCCATTCACATTTACATACATTTTTATGGAATGTCCAAATATTAGAAACGAATTCACCTTCACGTCCAATTGAAATAAGTGAAGCACAAATAGTCGATTACTCAGAAATTTGAACTAGAAAAGTATTTTAAATGTGATTTTAAAAAAGAACGATCAACTTCGTTTTTGTAAAATAAAATAAAATAATTTTTTTGAACAGTGTTATTAAAAAATATATTTAGTTGTTAGATTAAGGTAATTTTAAGCTCATAATATTGAGTTTTTTTTTTATCAATTTGATTTCTTAAATTATACTTTTTTAAAATACCAATATTTCTATTTTACAATTTGTATTTAATGATGAAGTTGTATTTACTCAGTTTTTCTCCCAGTTATTAACTGTCTTGATTGAGGACTGAGATAAGATTTTTTTGCTGCATCCATTGTTCGTATCCGTCTTCTTTATTAATCTCCAAATTTGACGACTTGCACTGATTTTCAAATATTGCCAAAGTAACACTCAAAGTTTGAAAATCATTGCAAAGTTATCAAATTTAGAGATTAACAGAGAATATAGATAAGAACAATGGATGTAGCAAAAATAAATAAATAAATAAATACTGTGAGGAAAACTGTAAGAAAATACAACTTTACCAAATAAGTACAAATTGTAAAATAGAAATATTTATATTTTTAAAAAACAATTTATAAAAAAAAACATAAATTAAGAAATCAAATAATTTAACTACTAATTCATTTATTAATTTTAATACTTTATTTATAAATTTAAAAATGTTGAGATGAAAATCATAAGAATCAATTCATGGTGATCGGGAAAAAAAAGTTTCAAGAAAAAAAGTTTTGTTTTAACAGATAATTATACACTTTTATCATAATATCACAGACGTTATTCATTAATCATAACGAATAACGTTATAATTGGCCGAATATTCCAGCCCGTGGTGGATCTCGTGGAAGGATAATTGGCAACGGCTTCGAGAGGTAAGAAAGCTAAACCATCGATCATACCACAAAACAGACGAAACTGGTCATCGTTGCTGTACTAAGGTATCTGACCTAGAAAGAAAGCCTTCCAACTGAAACGTCATACATTGTTATATCATCAAAAGTCGACCAAATTTAGGGCTTATTATTGGTAGAAATAAGATTAACAATGGTCGAATTATGATGATGATGATGTATGAGAGTTGGCCACTTCGTAGGGGAAAAAATGAGGATTTAACCATGCTAAAATAAGGGAGTGAATGGTCCTCTTCCCCTATACTGATATTATAGCTCCAAGCAACACATTTATCGAACGCTTGATCGTTTAATGCAGTTTCACCGCAGCTTGGTTTTGCAAGTGCTTTGTTTGGTATGTGTGTATCCATCGTAGCAGATTTTTCCACCACCCTTATTGCTTTTCATAATATTTCCATGGACAATAACAGAGGAAATAAAATAATGTAATATTTTCAAAATACTTACTAGGCTGAAGTTATGAATGTTTCAAACGTGAACCAATGAAGCGTTAATATTTAAGGTTTACATAGCTTTAATTCTCAAATTAAAATAATTTTTGTTCCTACATTCTTATTCATAGTGGCGGCAACTCAACTTTCGGATCGTTTACGAACACGGCTATCCTGTACTTTTTATATATATCTTTATATATATTATCTCTTTCATGTCCAGAAAAAAAACCGGCAATGATTAGTTCACGAATGGTCACCAGAGTTCTCCACTGTCCTGTAATTCTTTATAGCTTAAGTACTCCACTGTCACCAGAGTTTTCCAAATTAACACGCTCCTTATGCTTCAAATTATAGCTTAAGTGCACCAAACTTGGTTGCGTGAATGAGAAGCTGTAAATTATTTGTTAAAGCAATCTGTTATGCGCAGTCACAATAGCGACAATTCTACTAAAAATTCATTTATAAACCGATTTTGAACTTGCAAATGTCAATTTTTTTTCACTTTAAAACTAATGAAATTTTTTCCCCTTAGAATATCTACGTTTTTGGTGCTAAGTTTTCGTTAAAAAGAAATAAATTCATTTCGATGATCTTTCGAAGTGTTCGCCATAGACGACAATGCTGCTAAGCTATAAAGTGTACAAAAATTGTACGAGTATACAGGACGTATCTAAACCCCTGTCACAAACTTCTGATGGACAGAAGTTCATGATTCCCCACGGCGAACGGAAACAAAAGTTCATATAAACATGGTTCGGATAACGAACCGTTTATGAGATTTCCGCAGTTAAAAGTGAAGTTTCAGTAGATGGTTTTCCTACCCTGTGGATGGCAGGTGACATGCGGAGAAGGTACACCAAATTCTTGAGATAACGTCCCATTTAACGCCTGCTAATAACTTCAGTTGTACCTAACCTAACCATTCACGGGGAATCACCACCTCGCTGCTGAAACTTTGACATTTGGTGTAGCTTCTCCGCATGTCACCTGCCATCCACAGGGTAGGAAAACCATCTACTGAAACTTCACTTTTAACTGCGGAAATCTCATAAACGGTTCGTTATCCGAACCATGTTTATATGAGTTTTTGTTTTCACGGGGAATCACCACCAGAAGTTTGTGACAGGGGTTTAGATACACCCTGTATAAGGCCCACTGTTGGAAACAGAAAAACAAAATTCTGCTACGTTTTCATTCATTTGCTGATATCAATTGAAATACGCCTGCAAGAACGTTTTAAAATCGTCGTCCCATGTTAAAGAATAGGAGAATTAATTTGGGAATTGGATGCCATACTTTAATTAAAAACATACATAGAATAAACATAAACATAGCTATAATAATTTTTTACTAAAATACTTATTCTAAGCAGTGTCAGAGTTGGTATGAATTGACATTATTTCGATTTTTAATTATAAATTGTTTAAGTCATCGATTATTTGAACCAGGTTTGGGTTGAAGTTGAATATTTTTCATGGGGGTATGAGAACAATTTGTATAGGAGACTACTGATATGAAAATTTACTACAGTAACAAGATTATTGACTTATCCAGTCATGATGCATGGGTGGATCGATGGATGGGTGTATAGATTCACTTTGATGACTGATACTTTGACGGTTATTTTTTTTAATAATCTGAAGCTATTAAAATTGTTGTTTTCTAAAGTTGAGAAGCAAATGTATGTTTTAAATTTCAAGTTCATAGCCATATTCAGAGTTTTTAACCTCACTGTAGATAAATATTACTACAAATACTATAATGCAATCTTCAGCTATTGCATTTGATTCCAAAGTCCTAATAATCAAAACCGTTTAAGGGAGAACTGTCAAAGCAATTCCATTAGCACAGAGGAAATACAAATCACGTGAACCGATAATCAAAGTGACCCATTTCGTTAAATGATAAGCCAATAACGCGTAGCAACTTTTAAAAGGTCACTTTCATTAATCCGTGAAGGTATTAATGATTGGTTTATAGAGTTGAAGGTAATAAGTAATTATAGGTTGAAATGCTATTCGCTTTACATGACTTTCATATTTTCTTAAGATTCTGCTGAAAATAAATTCGTGAGTGTTAATCAATAATTTTAAACAGACGGATGAAGGAGTCAATATCACGCTCAGCGACGGTCCCTGAATCAATAGCGATGACGAAGCGATCGATCCTCGAGCGATTGATGATGAGCAACAAAATGGAGCGCAAACGGAATCCCGTGTGCGTGAGGGCGATGAAGCTGCTTTTAGCCAGAAATGCTTCAGCCCGCTCAATTAGAAGACTCCAGAGCAGCTGAAGCATGACTCATTCGCGTGACAGTGTGCCAGATGGACGACCAGGTAAACCTCGCAAAAGAGATAGAGAGAGAGAGAGAGAGAAAGCACGGTAAAAACGTACAAATATGGGAACGAGGAAACGTAGTTCGTGCTACATAACCATTCACGTGTGTCTGGCGCGTGTATGTCTGAACGGAAATGGCGCACGTCTCTAGCTAAGTATATGCTGGAGAGTCTCTGTTACATCCTTGTCTTCTTAATACAGTATTGAAGTCGCTGAGAACAATCCGCCGTCGTTGCCTATAAATAGAGGCGGAATTGAAGTTCTGTTGGAGGAACCAGGAATTTGGTAAATTATGTTAAATTAAGTTAGTTCGGCTTCACTGCAATGACGGTCTGTTTTATAAGTAATTTATACCAAATTTCAAAAAAAAAAAATATTTATTAAAAAAAAAAATCGGATTTTATGCTACAATTTATCGATTTACGAGCACGCTCTTCAAAATGAAAATAAAAGAACCATTTTTTTATTTTTAAAAAAATTCTACGAAAAAAAAACCATTTTGCTCGGTGCAACAAACTCGTAAAAAGAATTTCATTTGGCAACGACCACCCTCGACGGAAACAACGAGAAAATGAGGGCGAAATCCACAAACACACACATAGACAAGGACAAAAGGAAGAGCAAGGCCTAATTCATAATTATATTTTATCTCGAACCTACACTCATTCATTTTGACTGTGAGTTCAAACGCAGAATGCCAAGAAAGCGTCAACATTGCTAAAGATAACGTCACCCTTGAAGGACTTATATATATACATTGTACTTCTTCTAAACATTAAATTCCTGCTAACTCTAGAGGAGAAGTCGTTAGCAATCCAGCATCGTCCTCTATCGTCGACCTTGAGTCACGAAATCGATATAGCCAACGCCGGTTAGTGAACCAACGCAATATTCATCTATCACGTTATTCCCAATTCTTAAGCATCTTTCTCTGACCTTCACCGAAACCTTTCTCTTATTTAACCTTAAAAAATCCTTTTCCCCCTGTCGTCTCGTTTCGTCACCAGTCGGCGTCAAGAAGCCCATCACGTGACTGTCTCTCATTCACGACCCCGTCGCGCGTCTATGACGACATCCACTTCCGTTGCCAACGATTGACAAATACCAACACAACATTCAGACGGGAGAGGAACAAATAAAAAAGAATTACAGAGAGGATCTAAATATAAGACTCGTCATTCCATTCGGTCTATTTCAGAAGGGAGATTATCGCAGCCACTTTTTTAAAGCGCGACTGTCGCAGTTTTTATGCTTTGGCTTGCCGTTCTCCTTTCCCTGTCGGGTGAGAAAAAAAAATTTTCACTCGAAGCCATTCACTTGCATGGCCTCCTGGCTCTTCCCTCAGGAATCGATTTCACAAGCTTCAAAATTAGAAATGCCTCCCTTCTCGCCCCTCCGACATTGCAAGCTTTCTTGCATATTTGACTGGAATACAAATATGCGAGGCACGTTGAAGACGACACAACTGAACTCCACTTTACTATTTTCTCTATATTACATTCATTTATAAAAATTAAAAAAACACAATGAAAACTAATTAAATTCACTACTCCTGCTGGAATTAATGGGTGAACTTTTAATTTTCTCTTTTTCTTTTTTTTTTCGCGGTCTTAAATGAATTCAGAAAACGATCTCGACTCGAAATGAAATCACCCGAAGCCCCACGACCTTTAAAAAAAACTGCGGGGAAATAAAAAGAAAAAAAAATGGAGAAAGAGAAAGCGAAAAAGACTAATTTAGGTCAACGGTATTTAAAGAAGAACTAATGTAGAGCACGAGACGTCGAATATAAAAATGGAATAACACGCATACACTTGCGATTCATTAATCTCTCCCTATCTTCATTAGGACATTAATCGATATATCCTCCTTTCTAGAGACGCATCCAGACAGTTCATTTTTCTTTTATTTTAAATTTTTCATTCGCCTCATTCTGACCCATGAAATTTATATTATTATCGTTCAGTCCACTTTTAAAACATTTTTAATTATTAAGAAAACATTATTTCCAAATATCAGCTACAGTCGAAATAATGTAAAAATATTTAAGCCCATTTTCTTCATTGCTATTTACTGAAAAAGAAGGAAGTAATTTGGCAATGAGTATACTTATGTGGAAAGTTAGTGTGTTTAGCCACACATGTTAAGAAAATATACATTCTGTAAAATTTATGTATATTTCAGAGGAACTTGTTACAGAACGCACCGTGATATTCTACTACAATGCGCGTCCACTTTTAGAGCCCAAAAAAGCAGTAAAAATGCTATCCTCTTGTATAATGCGATCCCCATTTTTGACTCGTCGCGAGAAATAAAATTTACAAAAATATACAGAAAAACTTCTTTATTATTTTACATTTTTTTACAGTAATTTCGTCTGAAGCTCATCAAGACAGAATGCAACTTCGTCAGTTCGAGGCAGTTTTGAAGTTGCCAACTTTCTGAGAAGTTATTTTCGTATTAGCTTTTGGCAACGAGAAATTCAAATAAAAATTGAATTAATATATTGTATGCAAAACTTAAAATTAATAAAAAACTCTTTAACCACAACGATTATAGATTGAAAATATACAACCTGATACTGGAAGTACTTTTTTGGAAGCAATTGCTTCCATCATTCAGCAGCCCAGGAGCACCTCATGGAAACTATCACGGTTAGTAACGGTTAACAAGTCTTCAATCGTTACTAAAATTAGTTACATGTTGAATGTGGCCTCCACCATTTACTGAAAGCAGGTTACACCTGTGTCTTCGTGTCTAATTTCGTATACGAATATTGTATAGAGCGCCATTCCATGCTTGGTGGTGACTTTTTTTTTGATGGGTATGAACTTCCCATGCCCTCTTGAATAATATTACCAAGTATTATAGCTTTTGGTCCAGTAGTTTTTTTTTATGGCCATGTCAAAATGGAACTTTAATTATAAAGATCCTGTATATTTTACGGTAATTTCATCTGAAGTTCAACAGGTCAGAATACAACTTAGTCAATCCTCTTGTATAATACGGTCCCACAAATTTAGGTACTTTTTAGGCCAAAATTTTCGCATTATATTAGAAGATTTATGTATTTCTGATATTCATATACAATGATGACGGTCTTAGTATATTTCTTAATTTTGTGCAGAAAATTCTACATTTACGATGGCTTTGAACAAGCCGATTGTCACTAAATCTGGTTAGACACAAATTTGGGTAAAGTTTCCAAAATTCAAAAAGCATGCTAAAAGTCATGCAACAGAGGAATAATCTACATTTGATATGGAATTTTTTTGTTGTAATTATGCAGAAATTCCGTTATTGGTTGAATTAGTTCTTCAAGTGACCGCCAGAGTCCTTAGCTGCCGTTATTGTTGCTACTATTTAGCGGTTCCTATAAGCAATGGACAGTTTCTTAAGTATCAGTAACGAATGACTTTAAATTTTAATTTAAAATTTTTGCTTGTTCTAAATTAATTCATGGTCCAAATATTTTTTGATATATAATTTAAATACATTAAACTTTAATAAGTGAATACGGAGCTTTAATCGTTTGGCGCTACGCATGCCTATTAATAACAATATTCTACTAAAAATTCACGAATAAACCGATTTTTAACCTGTCAAATGATGACTTTTACCCCTGTGCGTTTTCTTTGAAGAGAAATAAATTAATTCCGATGAGAATTCGCGATAGATGACAAGGCCAGCAACTGGAAGTTTATAAAAATTTTCAGACACCATTTTAAAAACTGATTTTAAATCATACAGACGTTGGAAAAAGGAAAACCCATTGTTGCTGCATGAAAAACCCAGATATTCAGTCAGATTTGTGATATCTGTTAAAGTATTCCTTGTGAAAAGGGCTGCCGCGCTTTTCTCCCTCTAGGGGCACATTTCATAAACTTCTGAACATGATTCTTACAAGGGAGAATGACGATCTATTGTCGCTAGAATCTGATCAATACTAGTATTTTAATATAAAAAAATAAATATTTTGCAGAGTCATAGGTTCGTTGATGATTACGAGCTCTGTATACGAATCAATGGCCAAATTTCCATTTTGAATTCGCCATTTTGAATTTCGCAAATATGATTCATATTCATATTAAGCAAAAACTTCTTTACCGAAAGAACATCCGAGATATGGAACGCCAGATACGTATTTCGAAGACTATGCCTACATTCTCAATGGCAAGATTGACACTAACCATAAAATGATGGCAAACCGTTGAGAATGAAGGCATAGCTTTCGAAATACGTATCTGGCATTCCATATCTCGGTTGTTCCTTTATATACAGGCAATTTCACACCACAATTCCTTCTTATTTATGAAATAAGCTTCAATGACACCCATAACTTTGCAAAATATTCATTTATATTGTTCTTCATGCAATAAATATTGATCAGATTCTAGAAACAAAAGATCTGACCCTCCCTTTTCATTTGACACTTGCCTATTTTAAAGGCAGTTGGATATGTGCTAATCTAACCTCCGGTGATTCGGCAAGCTTGCTAATCCACAACTTCCAATCCCAAGATGCCAGATTAGTGATAGTCGACCTGCATGAAGTTTACTGTTTAGAAGGTCTTCCAATGCGAAATAAATAATTTTAGGTAGGTCGCATCTTTGACTGTGAGGTCCCCTGACTTAGGCCTCAGTTTTAGTAAAAATGCAGCCTCTATGCCCAAATGGGAATCGGAAGATCTTTTGCAGACTCTGGTTCTGGCTTCACTGCTTTGCTAATGACTATTCTATTGTATAAGCGGTTACCATTCATGTTCCAACGTCAGTGATGTATCATAGCCATTTATGAACGTGTAATTTATTAGCTATATACATATTTAAAAAATAATTTTTTAATAAAAACTTAATTGAACATGAGTTAATATTGTTCAAAAAATATTTTATAGTAGGAAAAAGTAGAAATCTAAATCAAAAGAGGGTAGGTCGGCGTTAAACGCTTCTCTTGCAGGGTTGGTTACGGAGCCAATAAAAACACAGACGGCTGCTAAATATTTCCATCTACGTAGAAGAAGAGAGAGGGGCTGACGATGAAAAGGAGTGACGAAAATAAAGTTCGAAGCTTCGGGGGATGGGAGAGACAAGGCAATTTAAAAATAAAACCACAATTCCGTATAAACCAGGCCAGGAAAAACTCTGAAAGGGGAACCTCTGGATCAAAAATAGAATTGACCCGGGAGTCAGTTTGCTGACGCTCGTGACGTCAAAGAATCCCGATCACGTGAACCGAGGAGCTTGTTTTTAAATCGGGATCGACGAGTTTAAACTCGGAATGTGTTTTTCCTAACGACCCCCTACTGGAGGAACCGTTGTAAATCGTGTCTGGTTAGAAGAGGGAGGGAGTTAGAGAAACAACATTTGGATTCGGAATTGAAACGAACGCTTTCATTGGTTCCACGAAGGAGGCATTCGCGCTTGCTATTAATAATGGATCGCGTTCTTCTCCTGGCACTGTCGTTGAGGAGTTTCTTCTTTTTTTAAACCATTACATAGATATAAATGAATATGCAATTTCTTTTTTAAATTTCATTTTAAATTAAGAGTTCATAACGTCATGCTGATGAATTCTGGGTAAACAAAAAATTAAGCAACAATTTTTTTTTTTTTTTTTGCTTTCATCCTCAGTAATGAAATTCTTTCCAAGTACAAGGCTGAACGTGAAAGGCATTTCATATCGTTCATCTAAATTAAGTAAGCAAATCTTGCCCCTGATTTAAAAAAAAAAATATTTTTTTTTAAATATAATTCTCTAATAGCGCAAATTAGGGGTTGAGCGTGCTCGCGATTTCGCATAAAGACAAAAAGAAAAGTTGTCGAATTCCGAACAGAAACCTTGTCGGGTGATTTATATTTCTCTAAATGTGGGTCGCGAATAGGAATATATTTAAAAAAGAAGACGGCGACTCATTTCAAATTGTGTCTCGAAAAACGAGCGCGGCCTACATTTCCAACGTCGAACCAGTTTTCCCAACGCCCTCGTTGGACGTCTCCATAAAGAAAATATTCTAATTTATTCTCCCCCAATGGTCAACAATTAATAGGAATAATAACAATTCAGAAGACAAATCGCTCATGGAATCCTTAAAACATTTCTCATTTCGCAATCGGGATAAGAGCGCGTGGATCTGATTTTAATTGGATTGCGATTTGGCAACAGCTTCCAATATCGATTTCGCAGGATGTTGAACCCTTGACTCCATGGAAGCTCAACTCATTATAACATTTTAATGAATCGATTACAAATTCCAATGGGGATATTTTTAAATTTAGCTACGAAGTTTTAATTAAACCAATATATAACTAGTTCTTTTAATTACATTTTCTATTTCAATGCTCTCCTCTTACCCTTTCCTTACATTAATATCAATAAATCAATACATAGAGCGAGCTCCTCAAGAACTGACATATATAAACAATATTAAATATTTAAACTGTTTTTCGGCTGAAATTATGTATGAATTCAGTGGTGTATATAAACAGCTGTCACGCAAATGGAAAAATTATACCTCACGACCAAGCTTGGTTTCGACGGACCAATTGTATAAACTATCAGAGGATCACACAATTACACACTATAGGTGTATTTATATTTACAATGTATATGAGAGGAAACTTTCGGCTATACTTATGGTAACTTATTATTATTAAGTAGGGAGCACTTATTGGTTTCACAATGTCCGTCCCCTTGATATTTTCCACATTTTTTTTGGCGTAGACGGTTGAAACTCGGAACATATCTTACCATAGACATGTCCTACTTCACTAGTTAGTTTGGTTCTGATTGGCCCTCTGGGGTCGGAGTTACGGGGGTAGGAGTTAGAGGGGACCAAGTAATCTACGTGGTATTTGAACTCAGGGCTCCGCTATTTTCCTTTACATCCTCGGGGGAATTAATTTCTTGTCGTGGATTGTTTAGTGTACTTTTCTAAATTTATTAGTGACGAATAGCTGACTATCATAACATCATTTATTTTTATTATACTTTTTAATAGGTTTTTATTATCGAACAAAAATACATATACTTTCATCCATCCCTGCTGTTATTTAATGTTTTTAAAAATAAAACATAAGTTCCCAATATACTGACAAGAATGGTCCTATTACATATTAAAGAAACCATCGTTAGCCTATTCATTATTAAAACTTGAGGGTATAAATTAAAACGTATAGTCTTGCGGTTGACAGCACAGAGCTTTTAGATTTTGTAATATTTCAGTAAGTTCTCGTGCAATATATTATCTAATGCAGATAGTAAAAAAAAAAATAAGCAAATAAAAATATAATTTTAACGTACATCTCTACAAAGATATAAATGTTAAGGGATTGATCCTTATTTCGAATGGATCGAGGGATATAGATATCATTCATTCATATAACAAAAGAGTGCTGTCATAAAAGATTTTAGAAAATTGTAAATGACAATTTAAGGCCATGGTCGTAAATTTTAAGTAAATTCTTGACATGCTCAGGAAAAAAAAAACAAAAAAAAAAAAAAACGGTGTTAGGTCATGAAATGATCACCAGAGTCCTCCACGGCCATTTTTGCTTTTACCATTTATCTGTTGTATTGGACAACCTACACAAAAATTCCTTAAGAATTTTAATATTATCTGATTGAGTCTACTAAGTTTTCCTTCATTTTCTGATAACTGTCGAAGTACGCCTGCGAGAACTTTATAAAATCTTAAAATAGAAGAGTCTGCGCTCGGCGATCAAGAAGGCACACTTCCCAAGTAAAAAATAAGCTATGAAATATTGATATAAAATAAAAATTGAGATGGTAATATGAAAACTCCATTATCAAAAAATAATATTGGATGGTAATATTAATTACTAAAATTAATATAAAGACGATGAAACTTAATATCCTTAAAACTGTTCAATTATTTACATAGAAGTTCGATGGTAAGATTTAATCTATGAAAATACTGGATGCCTATTTTGATATTTATAATAAAAAAGGTTGTTTTGACGCACATATCCAGAATCTTGTTAACAGATTATGAAAACTGACTTATTTGATGCGAACAGTAAGTAAAATCTGATAAAGGTTATGCTTATATGCAATTCCTGCCAAGTATAATATTACGGGGTACGTCACATCTGGACGACAGACAACTGGACTATAGTCAACTGGGCAACGTCCACTGGACGAAAACCAAGTGGACGACGATAATTTTATAATTAAAGAAAGCAACAACTAAAAAAAAATCTTTACTTTGCCGTCCGTTTTAATTTTAATTCTTAGTCATTACATCAATATAATTGGATAATGTAATGAAATATTATGCATTAAAACAATTTTGTAACAATCATATAATTTCATATAATTATTTATCAAGTCATAAATAATTTTTAAGTAATATTTATAACTTTATAAATTCTTCAATAAAGAAATTCCTAATGGTCAATGAGTGACAAGTCGTTTCTGGGTTAATATAATTGGACAATGTTATTATAATTAGCTTTCTGGGATAAAACATGGTTCTAAATACAAATTGTTTCACGTAGCATATGCCGTTGATAAAAATGCAAAGATTCCGTGGTTACAAACTTATCTGAAACGATAACACTTAGTTTGCATTAATCTTTTAACTATAAGGAGTGTCGAACATTGAAAGTAAGCTTATTTTCCTTTTCGAAATTAATTTTTATTGCATTATCTTATTAGTTTGTGATAATCTGATAGTATATTTGATCTTACTTAATTCTGTTTATTTATTTTAGATGAATCCTATTTTAAGTCAGAAACCAGGAAAAATAATCTTGAAATATATACAAGGTGAGGCATTTATCTTGAGACAACTGAATATCTCGGAAACTAAGCATTGTACGAAAAAATGTCCAAAATCAAAAGTAAATTATTTCGCGGGGGAAATTCATTAGTTAAAAAATTCTAGGGGAAGGGGGTAATTTTGAAATCTTAAATAGGAACCCCTATTTTTAATGGTATATTCAGATTGTACACAATATTCGAGAAATGTTTTATTCTTGGTGTTTTTTCAATTGATCCAACCGTTTAGGAGATAGAGGCCCTGAAAGTGTCTTTTAAAATTTTGAACCCAATTTTATCGATGGAGACAAAGAGCTAGAGAGTGGGTCTTACAGACATTCCTATTCTACTTTTTAATGGTCTTTAAGAATCCGAAGTCAGAATTTCAAAACTCCAATATTTTTCAATACACACGCATAGATTCCATAGGACTGCTGCCCCCAAAAGTTTATTTGTGCACTAAAAAATTTTGAATTCTATTCCTAACTACCTTTAGGTACATCAATCTAAAAATCAAAACATTCCACTTTTGTACCTTTCAATTTTAGTTGCTAATTTCCCCTAATGGAAATCATTAAATATCATAATTAGATATAAATCTATTTTTCATTCTATAACTTCATTGTTATTCATCCCCAAAATTTTATTATCGGCAAGATTTAGCATGGCGTTTTATCTGCCAGTCTCCGCTTGAACTTACTAAGGATAAAAGTGAATGCAGATTACATTCATGTAAAAGTATGTACTCTGCATTCGATATCAGTCCCTTTATTTTTAGATTTGGTTTTAAGCTTCATACGCGTTTCCGAAATTAGATACTCCCTTTGTAATTACATTACCGACGGGCATCATTTAATCAAACTGGTGCTATCGCTTACTGATTTCATTTTCACCGCTCTATCTATTTTAAAGCCACCAAACACAGAGTGACTTCTTTATTCATAAATCCTACCTGAATATTCTAAATTATATTCTAAATAGGGGTCAAGTTCAGTTTCGTGCTGATCTGATCATTCGTCATCTTAGAATTACAACGCCCGCTCTCAAATGACGTGCAGGCTATAAGAGTATGGAGACTGCTGAAAGCTCGCTTCGTAGAAAGTCTCTATACCACCAATCAAGCCAATCAGACGTTTCTGTAATTGAGCGCAATTATTCTCGCTTGCTGAATCAGTAATAGTTTCTTCATTACAAGCGAAAACTCAAGACGGGGGCTCGAAACGCGATGCGTTCGAATTACAATCTGCATTTGTTTGGGATCCCATTCACGGCTCCGTGGGCAGCCAATCGCGTCGAAGCATTCGATTTCTAATCGAAGTCCGTCTTTCAATAGAACACCCATTTAAAAATTTATTTAAAAAATTAATTACGGTTCCAATTACAGCATCAATTACATACTTCATTGCTGTGGATTTATTTTTTATGTATTTAAAGCGCATGATATTAATTAAAATTAAAATTGCAGGGGGAAATCTTTTTCAGGTTGAGGTATAAATTAAAACGAAATTAATTCACAATGGCTTTTAAAGTCAATTCGTATTCCAATCGCATCCGATCGAGTGTAAAAATAAATAAAGGGAAACGCAGCAGGGGGAGCAAGGAAAATGATGCAAAAATAAAAAAATTAATTGAAATTCCACGACGGCAGGAGAAACGAGTTTTCCACTCAAATTGAAACACTCCAACCGAAACGAGCCGAGTTTTAAATTTTAAACCTCAACACCCGAGTTCATTTCGCCGAGCATGAAATTTTTCTAGCTTTATAGTAGTTTCAAAGGGATGGTGAAATAACACTCGTGGTTTCAACATATTCAAGTTGTAAGGTTCAAATCTGAGCGTAATGAGAAATTCTACTATCAGGCGGCGATGGATTCGTATTTACATATTTGAATATGATAAGGAAAATTTAAAAAAAAAAACAATTATTACGAAAAAAAAAACACACACTGAAAGAGATATAGTGCGTCTCAAACAGCTTAGGTAATTGGGTTTTATATTTCCATTCTTAACAGAAAAATATCTTTAATCTCAGTTACAAAACAAAAGCACTGGTCTCCAGCTCTTATTTTAAAGAATATTTTAACAAAAACGAAAAAAAAAATGCTATCTCAAAAGTTTAGATAATTTACTAACTTTAAGCAAAAATTAACACCATTAATAAGATGAATCATATCAAGCATACGGTTATTCATTGCCATGATTAGTATTTGCATCAATTCTGGCTTGAGATTTTACCAAACATCTTAACTCATTGAGTTCTGCTACTGAAGTAAACTGAGACCATCAGCAGAGTCAATAGAAGGAAAGGTCTTAGAACTCTCTCCCAAAACGTGTTTAATGTAGACTTTTGCGATTTGAGCGCCAGCTGTTGAGAGCTTACTGAATGGCACATCGCAATCTGAGGCCTTCTAGATTAACTGTTAATCTCGAAGGCCTCGTGCAACCTAAAAACTGCTGCTTAATAATTTTCACATTGGTTTTGACAATAACTTTCAAAACAAAACAAAACATGTTTTGTTGGGTTTTTTTTCAGTGATCCAGTGAGCGCTCAACAGCTGGCGCTAGTATCGCAAAAGTCTATGCATTGATAACATTCGTGGTTGTTAATTAACAATATCAGTGATATCGTCGAGTAAAGGATCCCTTTCGAATGATAACACAGACCAACAAAAAATAACTTTTTAAAGACATTTTTAACGTTAGGGGCTGATTCTTATGCTTTGTTTGTGCTAAAACAGCGCATGAAGTAGGTGAATAGTCAAGGAAAATAGCTGTTTTTCCTTTTGTGTGCTTTTTGCGTGAAAAATACCAAAAACTTGATTCAGAGATCTTCTATTGACTCTGCCATCAGCATAAACCTGACGTGAAATGATTCCTCAGACATTCTCACTAGAATTGAGGGCTTCCTAAAATGAATTTGGCATTGTCAGAACCAATCATTTGTGGTGCGAGTTTTATGGATGGGTGCATTGTCCTGTAGGAAACCCAATTGGGCCCTTCTAGCAGGTTAGCCATTGGTAACAAATGGCGAGATAATCTTTGAAAAGACTGTTCTACAAATTTTCAACTTTCTTCAGGTTCGGAAATGAAATGTGCCGTTTCTTAATGGATTCTACATGCTGAATTCAAATATGACAATTAAATTTGTCAATTGGCTCTAGCTTTCATGCAAACGGAAAGTTTGTTTTTCAACTATGGGTAATAACTACACAATCCGCCAAAACATAATACTTATATATAGATAGACCCATATCTTTCTACAACTATAAAATTAGTGTATAGGAATAATATACAGGATGTAGACAAATGATTGCCCCGGTTTCATGATTTTATTGTACGTGTATTAGTTAACATACAATCACGAAACTTTACAAGTACACAAAGCAATTCACCAAGTTTCTTTGAAAAATATCCGACAGATCTATCTTTCCGCTAGACGCTACAGTCGCAAAATTTATGGATCGGTAATGTCGTAAATGATGATCAAAGAAGCTGCCATGGCCTCCACGCTTCCCTGACTTAACCCGTTGTGACTTCTTTTTATGGGGGTATTTGAAGAACTTACAAGGGGACCGTAAAATTTCAACCAAAATCCGTGATTACATGTCCGTGCGGTCCCCTTTTAGAAGTTCGTGTTGCTATTATCGGCTGATCTTCCATTACCTGGTTCATATCATGGATCTTTTGCTCAAATTGACAGGGACATTCTTCATTTGTACGGGATGAACTCGAATATAGATTTTATACCTGTATATTCAGTAAAAGGGCACATCGATCACCTGTGACAAGGCAAATAAACTTGACGAGTTGCTCTATGTACTTGTAAAGTTTCGTGATGATATGTTAAATAATACACCTACAATAAAATCATGGAACCGGGGCAATCATTTCTGTATACCCTGTATTGTATAAGTTTTTCAAGCAAAACTAAATTAGTAAACTAAGTTTAAGACGTTTAAAAGTTTAAAATTCTCACTAGTTAGTCTTCAGTTTGTGTCGCTTCGGGTTTACTTGAAGTCGCTTTTTATGTTACTAGTTGAAGTTGCATCGTACTTTTTATATGCCTTACTTGCTTCATTAGGTGATTGCTTAAATCAAGGAAACTACAGGGTGAGTCAAAAGTCGCAGTACACTCTGCTTTTTCGAAAACCTTGCAGGAATTGGGAAATCTTAATATTCCAGAAAGGTATGGATGAGGTTGTCTATCTTTTTACGGCATGTACCGAACATGGCCGCCATCTTGAAATCGGCCATCTTGAATCTAAGTCAATTTTTTTAAATGGAAAGGGGGTCGTGTGATATATCAAATAACATCAGCATTTTCTGACAATTTCATTCCTGTAAACAGGTTTGAAGTAACAGTTATGGTTCAGAAGTTACAACACATTTTGTTTGGAATTACAGACTGGACTGTTGTCCATAAAGGACAGTCATTTAATGTGTTCAACATGGTGTCCCTCTTAGTCAAGGCACATTTGAAGGCGCTGAATCCAATCGTCATGCACTCGCAGAAGGATTTCCGCAGAAATGCTGGCACACGCTTCTTCAAAGCGTTGCTGGAGATGGTGCCTGTTTCTGATTTTCTCTGCTTATACGAGTTGCTTTAAATGACCCCATAGATAAAAACCAAGTGGTGTGAGATCAGGTGACCCATTCCACAGCACCACGTCGCCAATGACCAAGAAATTGAACATCTAACCACTGAACAAGATACCTTGTGCAAAAAACTGTCTGGGTCATCCTCTGCTAGGTGCTGGAGTATCTGAATCTTGAATGGATGCCATTGCTGAGCATGAAGGATTCGTACGATCGATGACTGGCTGATTCCACATTCTGCTGACAAACGTCGTGTGCTGCGTTTTGGGCTCCTGGCGAAGGACGCCAAAACCATTGTTGAGGTTGTCTGGTCAGTAGCACTTATTGGACGGCCACTTCATGCCTTGTCAACCACAGTCCCAGTTTCTCGGAATTTCTTAATTAAGCACCTGACAATGTTGTGTGAAATTGGAGGTCTTTCTGGGTGCCGGTTGTTAAAATCTGCAGCAATGACACGGAAATTTCGTTCTCCAGACATCAAAATAACTTCAATCCTCTCCTCCGTGGTCAAAGCCGTAAATGAAACAAAATGTGTTGTAACTTTTGAACCATAACTGCTACTTCAAATCTGTTTACAGGAATGAAATTGTAGGAAATGCTGATGTTATTTGATATATTACACGACCCCCTTTCCATTTAAAAAAATGACTTAAATTCAAGATGGCCGATTTCAAGATGGCGGCCATGTTCGGTACATACCGTAAAAGATAGACCACCTCACCCATACCTTACTAAAATATTCAGATTTCCCAATTCCTGCAAGGTTTTCGAAAAAACAGGGTGTACTGCGACTTTTAACTCACTGTAGATCCAATCATCCCAAGATTATGTAAAATCAGTACTTTTCATGGCCGCAACTTTTTATTTATAGAATAGTGTGATCTTCTAACTTGATCAAATTAAAACCGAATGCACACTACATCTTGATTGATCCACTTTGGGTTATTTTCATAAATCGTGGCAGTAAGAATGGTAACCACCTTGTTCATCAGGTTCCACTTTTTCTCATCATACAGATATGTGTTCACATGCCCATTGTAGAAATGCTTGAATATGCTCAGGTTTCACGGTGGTTGACGTGCCATTTTAACACTTTTCACCTGTGGACTGTTGCTCTGAATATTTTCCAGGTAGATTGATGTGCAATTTTTTTTACAACGAGTCCCTTTTGAGTTGCCATTCGCACAAGTATCGATCACCGCTGGAAAGATTTGCATTTAGGCCTTCTAGATTGAGGTTTTGGCTTCGTTTCATCACCTCTATTTTGTAAGCATAATTTTATTTAATTTTATGCTTTTAGTATGCAAACATTTGGAATTTCGTCAGATATAAATTGCTTCACTTTTGTAAGTTAAGCAAACTGCAATTGCTGCGTATTCGACACTCAATAGAGCATAAAAATTCTTTTTACCCAGAATCCCTATAAATCACACTTAAAGCTTTTCTTAATATAAGAGTTTTCGCGCCAATGCTTTTGTTTTATAATTTTCTGGTTAGATTAAAGATATACAGTACTTCTGTTAAGAATGTGAATATTTGTTTTGAATTGGGTAATCATTAAAATCACGATAACCTAAACTACGCACTGCTGAAATCTAAAATTTGCATTGACGTCATCTACAATAACAAGAAGCGTATTTCTATTGCAAAAAATTATTTAATTATAATTTATGAACTATCTGAACATTCAATAATAAAACATTTAAACATCAAACACTAATGAATTAAAGCTTTTACACACACAAAAAAAAAACAAACTCTTGCACGCATCCGTTACGCAGCACGTGGATTTTTTTATTACGACGAGGGAATTTTAGTTTTTATTTATTTAGTTTTAACTGCTTCGGTCTTTGGGTCACCAACGATTCAAGATCCCCGAATAAGGTGAAGATGGACCCCCCTCCACCCCTGCACCTGGGAGTTCTTGGAATGTCATCTGGGCACGAACGCTTTCGGATGCTGTCAACAAATGGAAATGACGCAGACAGAAAAGAGCAAACACGGTATAAAAAATTGATTATACGTACTTGCACACAACCAGCAACGAGTTTTAAAAAGATAACAAACTCGAAGCCAGCTAAAGTGATTCATACGTCGTCCTTGTTGGGTTTTTTTTTTAATACGCCAGTTGAAAAAAAAAAAAAAAAAAAAAAAAACCTCCCAGGGGGGAAAAGCAAACAAACACGAATCTCCCTTTCAGGAGATAAAAACATTTGAATAAGATTCAGTGAGAGTTAATATGCGTTTAAATTTAACCTGCCTATTATATAATCCTAGTAACTGATACCACAGCTAGACCTGTCTTTCTATCCTGCAAGTACTTTTAATGCTGCAAAGCAGCAATGTTTCCATGAATTAAGCGTCACCATATCTTAAAATATATTTGACGTAGGATATTAAATAAGAAAGAATTTAATAAACATGCCAAGCTTAAGAGAAAAGAAGGGCGTTTTCGGATTTACCCATACCCCCATAAAAGCCTTCCATGGGACTTACTGAGAATTTCGCAAGGGCTTCGCGGAATCTCCATTCGGCTCCGTATTGATGTTGGCTTCTCAGAACGCAATTTCAAAAGGGGATTTCTTGAATAGTTGGCTTCAATGAGCGAATGCCTATCGGTAAATGAGCTTGAAACTCCATCAGATAATTAAAAACTAGCTTTTTTAATATATGAATTGGTAAAATTCCACGAAACAGTTGGTTACTCAAACGTTAAACATTTAATTTTTTTTACTTCAAATTTAAAATAGAAATTCTCAGAATATTCACTCACTAATCAATTTGTTACACTTCGTTTACTCAGATCGAATTTCTAGTTAAATATTTCATAATATTATAATTTAACAGAAATTGATTTCAAAATACCGTAATGTTTTCTGATTTACCCGTACTCCCTAGATGCTGGATGTCATCTTGGGGTAGGTTGTGGAATTGTTGCAGCTGGCGTGCAGCGACGATGAAACTCAGGTCCCACATGTCCCACACTTACTCAATTAACGACAAGTCTGGAGATCGTGCTGGCCAGGGAAGTAATGCCACATGCTGTAAGGCTTGCAAGCTAACACGGGCATTATCCTGCTGGAAAAACATGTTACCCTCCTGTTGCAAGAAGGGCAGAAGAACAGGTTCCACAATCTGCTGGACGTACCGAATGCTATTCAATGTACCATCCACAAACACTAATACCCTGTTCACACTACAAATCTTGATCATGATCAGAAATGTAGTGTGAACAGAACATGAATTCATTTTAGCCAAGTTATTTTTATAATCAGAGAAGATTAGGTCGGCGGTAAAGTGCCTATCGCTAAAAACTCCACTGATGCCATCTAGCGGCGAAAATTGTAACTCTGATCGTGATTAAGATTTTGCGGATTTGTTTACAAAGCTTGAACATGAATCACCTTGAACTTGAGTAAAATGATCATGATCAAGAATTATAGTGTTAACAAGGTTTAAGGGTGAAAGCGAGTTGTAATTGATCGCACCCCACACCATTACGCCAGGGGTTGGACCTGTGAGCCATAGACGGATACACTGTGGAAGATGGCGCTCTGTTGCTCTTCGCCGCACACGTACACGTCCATCACTGGTGTACAGGCAGAATCTGCTCTCATCCCTAAAGACCACAGACCTCCATTCGGCTCTCCATTCTGCGCCGATCTGCGCCGCGATACGCCGATGAGACCATCCAGCCTCTCGAAGTCTGGATATGAAGTCATAGTACGCTCAATTTTTTTTTCGTTTTCGCAATTTATTTTGAATATCTCGATTTCTTATTTTGCAAGGATCGATGGTAGCTTTAGGTGAGTAACATATTTCAGTTTGGTCAGAAACTGTGAGATACAAGTTCATATACAGGAGTTGGACAAAATAATGTGAATACCAGAGAAAAGTTACAAATTCTTTATTAATAAGGGTCTCATCTTGCCTTGAGTACAGCTTCTAACTTTTTTGGAACTGATTCATACAATCCTTGAATAGTCTCCATTGGGATTCTGTACTACTCTTCAACCTAACAACTTGCCAATTGCTGAAGAGATGAAGGTTGAGGAAATCTGCTTCTGGCGATTGAGCGGGACATATAAGATACTGCACTTCGCCATCGTGCTCTTCAAACCAAGATTTCACAGTTCTGGCCTTGTGTATGGGTGCATTGTCATCTTGAAAAATGGCGTTGTTGTCAGGGAACAAAGTCTGGACCGCGGGATGGACCTGGTCGCGTAATATGTCACAGTATCGGTCAGCAGTATTTCAGCTACTGAGGGTAGTAATTGGACCAACTGAATAGTAAGAAATGACCCCCAAAACCATTACAGATCCGCACCGTGTTTTATTTAGAAATGAGACAATCTGGACGGTAAGCGTCTTTGGGGCTTCTTCAAACTTAAATTCGCCGCAACATCGGAAATAATGTGAAGAATGATTCATCCAACCATATCACTCATTTCAAGTCCAAGCTTATGACCGAGGCTTTAGCAATGAATATGGCATCTGTGAAGCTCTCTGCGAACTGTTTTTACTGAAATGGGGTGTTCAAGGTGGTATTAAGTTCTGCAGCCACTTTTGTTGCAATAGTGCTTGGCTGTTTCGACACAATTCGTATAATTCAGTATTGTTTTCCGCCCACTATTCTTTTTCACCGATGACGTCTTACCGTGTTTTTGGTACGCACTCATAACATTGGAGACTGTTACTCTTGAAACGTTCAACAATGTCGCTGTTCCGGACACCGAAGCACCAGCAAAACGGGCACCAACGATCTGCCTCCTTTCAAAGTCTGTGATGTCGCACATTTCAGGAAGCACTTATTGCAAACTACAACTGAACAGAACTTGTAATATATTCTGAAATGTAACACAGGAGAAGCAGAGAACTGATTTTTATACGTGAGACATGCAAATTTCTATGAGCATTCTCAAATATCACGATGATTTGGACAATCCTATTTTGAGCGGGTGTTCACATTATTTTGTCCAACCCCTGTGGTTTTCTAGTAAGACCGAACAAAACGCATCAATCTGGCAACACGAAATGGTATATCGTTCATCTAATTTTTGATATTTCGATAGAACCTAACCTAACCTAACCTAACCTAACCTAACCTAACCTAACCTAACCGTCTGCCTTTGTGGGATAAAATTCGGTGAATTTCGGTGAAACGCTTGCTGGCTCGTTTCAGGGTAATAACCTTAGACCCATGTTTCGTCTGCAGCTAGAAAAATTTTTTTACGCGAATCCGTGGCTCCAAGTTGGTCCTAATGCCGATCGCGAACTCTCCTTGCTTCTCTACACATTTTTTCCAGCGTTCTGGGAGCATCTGGATACCAGTTCTGTAGAAATCTTCAGGATGATGTCGAAACCACATCAGGACAGCCTTTTTCACTTCCTCATTGGAGCCGAACCTCTGCCTTCCCAAGAACTCTTTCAATGGTCCAAAAAGGTGATAGTCGTAAGGGGACAGATCCGGGCTGTATGGAGGATGTGGAAAGATGTCCCATTTGAGTTCCGTGATAGTCAGTTTGAGTGTGTGTGATCTGGCATTGTCTTGCAGAAAACAAAAACCACTGGTAAGGAGTCCTGGTCGCTTTTTCCTTAGTGCCGGCTTCAAGGACGTCCTCAAAATATCACAGTAGTAGGGTGCATTTATGGTTCGACGTTCTTCCAGAAAACCGACGGTGTCATCTTGAATTTCTTGGGTCGTGGTGAGTCAGTGTGTCGCCACTCCATGCTCGTACGCTTGCTTTCAGGAGTATGGTGATGAATCCATGTCTCGTCGGTGGTCACAACACGCCTTAGGAAGCTGTCACCTTCTCTGTCAAATCGCTGCAGCACAATGGAAGAGATTTCTACCCGGGTGGTTTTGTGTCCTCGGAGAGTTGCTTAGGGACCCATCTAAAGCAGATCTTGTTGAATTTCAGCTTATTGTGGATGATGGTCTCCACACTGCCAGTGCTGATGCTCAGTACTGAAGCCAATTCTCGTACATGAATCCGCCTGTTGTCCCTTATCAGCTCGTTTGTTCGTGCGACGATGCCATCATTGACAGCAGTTGCTGGCCTTGCCTTTTGAGGTTCATTGCCGGTGGATTCTCGCCCTCCTTCAATCTTTTGGCATCAAGCAAAGACAAACATGACTCGGTGAACTGTCTTTGAAGTCTCTGAAGAATTTTAGATGCTTTCACACCTTCGTTGTGGAGAAACTTCATGATTATTCGTTGTTCCACTTTGGCCGACACATCGCTATCCGCCATTTTGGTTAAACAAACAATCGATTGTCATGGCAACCGGATGAGTGGTGCTGCATTTGCATGACAGGCGGTAGTTGCCATCCCAATAATGAAAGTTTAGATTTGTTCAACAATGAAATTTACAAAAAATAAAGCCCAGTTCAAAGTCTAATGCTAAAGGATAACTCGCTTCCTAAAAGGAATCTAGAAAAGGGCGGGAAACTGTTTATCGATCCACGTTACGTCCTTTTTCCAGTTTTACTGAGAGACCAAAATAATTAATTACTAATTATTACTAGTTTTACTAATATTATGATCATTAATTATATTTATTAATTTATTTTGTTTACTACTTGTTTGCTTGTGATATACTGCTATTTAATTGTTGTAAAAACAATTCGTTTTAACGGTTAATGATTTTCTTGGAAATCTAACCGTTTGGGGTACGGAGAGATTACTGCAATGATAAACAGTTACATGCGCACATTAAAACATTTAGTAATTCCCTTTGTTAATTAGGCCACGCGTTTAACCTTTCCTAGGGAAATAAAAAAAGACCAAGCCCACTACAATATAACATAATCATCGGCAGCCACAGTGATGAGAGGAGGAGGTGGTGGTGCAACGGTGGAGGAGCTGATAACTCCACTTCCTGTCACGTGCGAGGGTGTTACAATCTCGTAGAGCTTTTTGCTTCCACGTCCTGATCCTGATGAATGGTTGACGCCCACGGGTGAGCAAACAATGGAGAGCGCGTGCTGGCTCCCGGGGTCCCTCCGCTTACAAACGCACCCTCTCGTCGCTGACCCCTCGAAGGGAATGAGCAGCGGGGATTAACGATGGCTTCAATGGCCCCAGCTGACTCGATAACCCTTTCATCGCTCTCCACTCGCACCATCCATCACGGAAATTTACGGCTAACTCTTACTCTTAATGGAGAAGTAAAACTCGAGTTTTATTTATTTGTTTATTATCTACATAGAATTTTCTTTCTTTATTTAAAAAAAAAGTCGTAAATTACGCGTTTCCCAAATAAACGGCCTCGTGTTTAGAAAAACAGCTGTTAACGTTTTGAGTAAATAAAACGTCGACACGCCAACGCAAACTGAACGATTATGAAAGCAGATTTCCCATCCTTCCCCCATCCTGGTTTGGTATTTTTATATTTTTATAAATAGAAGGTCACCACTTCCTGCCCGTGACATGGTTTTGATCTTTTCGGGAAAAATAAAATAACCGGGAAAAAATTGACTCGTCAAACAAGCCATCATCGCCTCTCAACGCTGTACACATCTCTTACATCATTTCCGTCTCGATTTTAACGGAAACCACAAGCGTGAATCACTTTCGCTCAACAACACGAATTCTAAAATATACAGACACTAACACTCATTTTAATGCTTGCAGTTTTTAAGAGATCCAATGACGTCATGATGTTGATGACACGATTGCGTCACGGCATGTAAACATGCGCGTCCTTGGAAGGATTTCTTACACATTTCCGATAGAATCTGGCCAAGTACTATAAATGACGCATTCGATTTCAAAACACTGTATTTTCAAAAGTATTCCACGTACAGCAACTGATACGTGAAAAGAACCGTAAACTCACCAAGTTTGCATCGTGATACACCAGTTGGCAGCACGAGTGTAGTGCCTTTACAAAATGGCGACAAAGCAGGAAAAGAGGCTGTGTATGTTGGGAATAGTCGAAATGTACATTTGTTATGCAGCGAGAGGACAGAAAAGAATCACCATGTAAAAAGAGCACTTTCTCTATGTAACTTTCTCTATCCAGAACTTGAACCTATGACCCTTTTTTACTTACTGAGGAAGTTGGGTAGACGTTCTGAAAGGAAACCTTTCTCTTTGATAAAGAAACCAATTAAAATGTGCTTCAGTAGTATCAAGTAGAGTAAAAATAGAAACACGTAAAGTAGATTGCAATAGTTTTAGATAATAAACTGACTGTCAAAGTCTAATGTTCGATTATAAGAAGAAATTAATCCCCCCAAGGAGGGTATAAGAACGTAGCGGAAGCCCTGAGTTCAAGGAAACTGTCCCCCCCCCTTTTTGTAATCAAAAAGTTAATTTTCTCAAGAATACTATTTAGAAAATGGAAAAGAACTCTGTTTCGTTTCTCATCATTTCCAAGCGAATAAGATATCACATGCCATATCTAAAGATCACGTGACAAACACAAACAGCCATGCCCACGGTGGGATTCGAACCCACGACCAGGTGGAATAGAGAACTAGAAAGCCTACGCCGTAGTCCTCTCGGCCACCTGGTCGGCTCCTACAATAATGGATAGGACACCTAATCTGCGCATTGGAACATACACGCACATCAATAGCGTATGCGATTTTATAGTGTTACTGTGGTAACTTACTCGTGTAATGTCCTCGTGACTGCAAGAGAAGAGCAACGATCGGGTGCCACATCGTGGGCTTGTCTACTCGTGAAATTTCTAGGAAATTATCACAGCCACGTTCAACTATTGGTGATATCGTGAAGAAATGGAACAGGCATCGTAACAGGCCCCACTCGGCTGTTAAAGCGCGAAGTTTATAAAAACCTCGAGGTCATCAACAAGGAGTTCCAACAGGCAACAGGAGTCAGTGTACATTATATCACTTTGCAGAAGGAATTGTATGCACTCGGCATTCACGGATGTGTAGTCGTACACAAGCCAAACATATCGCCAAACAACAATTCTGCCAGACTCCAGTAGTGTTTGGAACCCCGACAATAGGGGTGGCCGTGGCCTGGTTGTCTCGTCGGTCGGCTCGCTGATCGATGGAGTTAAGCTGCTGGGTGGGACGGCTATTTTGGGCACAGCTGTTGGGGGACTTTAGTCTGACCCATTCGCTGAGTGACCAGTGCTGGATGTCCAGCAGCTGGTGATACCAACTGGTTTGTTCGTCCACCAGCAGCTCTTCCATCATGAACCCCCCGTGCTTCGGAGGGCACGTTAAGCCGTCGGTCCCGGCTGCTACTGTCATCTCGTAGCAGTCGTTAGTTACTGGGATGGCGCAAAACTCCCTCGAAGGAGTAAGTGCCGCAGATTATCGATCTGCGATAATCTACCCTCTGTACAAGATAAGATAACCCCAACAATGGACTATCGAAGAGTGGAAAAACATTTTGTGAACTGACGAATCACGCTAAACTCTGTTCAATTCGGATGGGCGTGTTTGGGTTTTTGCGAATGCTAGGGTCACGAACCATCAAGTTTGGTATTAGTGTAGCTATTGGGTTGAGGGGGGGAAGGGGTCATATCATGGCTTAGGGTCCTTGCATGTCATTGAGGCAATTTGAGTTTTGGAAGCTTACAAGGACATTTTGAACAATCGGATACTTTCACGCTGTGGGAATTTTGGTAACGAGGATCGTTACTTTCAGGGCCAGAAATTCACATCCGAAGTCCATGCTAGGTTCTTGCAGCAAGAATGGACCCAAATACCTGAATGTGTTTACAGAGCTTTGTAGGAAGTATACCGCGAAAGATGGCTGACGTAATTTCAGCATGTGGAAATCCAAAAAATATTAAATAAAAGAAAATATCACTTTTCCCTTACTTGTATACTATTCGCTTCATTATTGCAGGGTAATATACAGGGTGGTTGAAATAAGATCAGATGACAGCAAATAACTCCTTTGTAGAATACAATTTATTTAATCTGTGAAGTGGTATACATGTCGTATACAAAAATGTTTCTCCATGTGCGGTCTGGGGACCAGGCCGGCCACTCGACGGGGCCACGGCACCCCAATCCACCTTTCAGGGAAAGTTTCATTCAGAGATCCTATTCAGAGGTTCGAGCTATTCTCCTCACTTTACGGATTTAATATACTTTGGTCCTTTCAAAAGTTGTAGGCTGTCAAAAACCTGATTTTATTTATGGGTCACCCTGTAGAGATGGATCATTTTAACTCCTACCTCCATAACTCCGACTGGGCCAATCGAAACCAAACTAAATAGTAAAATAGGATATGCCCAAGGTAAGCTATATTTTGAATTTCAATCTCCTAAGTTAATTGGACCTGAATGTTCTATACTTGGTTGCGCTGGTAGGACACTGATGGAATTGAGTGCGGATTTTCCAGTGAGGTTAGTGATTAATTTATTTTTATTAGTGTATTATTTTATTGAGTTTGCATTTGAAAAGGACTCTACAAGTTTTTAAATTATAATTAAAAATATCAACTATCCTCCAAGATAACGAATAATGGAGTACCATTTTCAAGGAAAATGGTTGCGCATTGTGTGTATAAGAAATTCGTAAAATTCTTCATGGAAGCCGCAGTAGATAAAGATTGTGAAAGAACAAGAGCGTGGAAGGTTTCAGTGGAATTAAGCAGAACTAAGAAGGGCCTTTGGCGATTGAAAATGCAGTGCTTTATTTCCAACCATTCTGAATTATTTTTCTCTTCAGAGAACGCATTTGGAGAGAACAAAAATCTAAGGAATCTCTATTCAACATTGATCTAATGAACAGCGCCAGGATTCCTAAATGAAGAGATTGGTATTCTGAAAAATTGGAGCTCAATCCCTTTGGGCTGAATTTCAAAGGAATCGATTCTCGTCTTCTTCACCACGGCTACTGCTAATTTGAAATAAAGTTTATTTTTCCCTTTAACCTTTTAACCTGAAACCAACCGACAGACGAATAGGGTTTATTACTACATTTGTGTCCATAAATTAAGGGATTTCTAATAAACCAGACTAGACAGAAGGTCTTCCCAATATCATCCCAACAAAAAAGTCATCAAAAAATAAACGTAATAGCATTGTTGCTGAAGGAAGAAATGATAACTTCCAAAAATGAGGTGGCATAAAGAGCGTTCAGTACGCCAAATGGTCCCTCTGCCCAAGCTGGTGATGAAAAGAAGGAAAAATCACCTGGATTCGAGCCAATGAACACGACTATCGCGGTGGCTGTTATAACCAATTGACCTCCCTAACCTACCGAGGATACTAAACAGCAATGAAGTTACGAAGTATCTTTATGGACTTCCATGAATTCACTTGTTAGCCGCAAGTATTCAGATTATTGAAGTTTAGCTTGGACAATCGAAACAGCGCAGGGGAAAAACAAAACTAGTGGTCCGGATGAAGTATTCAAAGGAAAAACACTGAAGTAGGAAAGAAGTCTGATGAAACCTAGTAAATCATCCAGAGGATAAAAAGGAGTCATTTCCTATCAGGAGTGTACAGCAGATTGTAGATTGACGAGGGACAGGGCGGAGCTAGGAGGTCCAGTAATCTGGAAAGATGGCCTTTTGAATGAGTACTGCATTGAACAATCAAATGACACCGGGACGCAATGTGCGTTAGTAGGCCTAGATTATTTTACTTTTAACAATTAACACAAGCAATCTACTGTATGACTTTTACAGTAATTGTTCGAAATGACCGCCATTTGCTTCATAGCACAATTCGCAAGTTGACGTTCGAGAGGCCTCTGATACCTGAGTGAGCGGGTGTTCTAGAATGCCAACAATTGGGGATGACGTGATCCTTTATCTTATTTATTTATTATTAAGTACCGAAAGGTGCTTTATGCTATCAGTGTGGGGAAACGTGTCTGTCTGTCTGTCTGTCTGTCTGTCCGTAACTCTAACTCCTCCAAGGCTATGAAAGATTTTCAAAATCTGTTTTCGTCAGTCGTTGACTATGGTTCATGGCATGAACCAGTCGCAAATATTATCTAAATCGATTCAATAGTACGTGCACAAATGGTACCTTCACGACCCCACCTAGCAATTTTCAATGTGAAGATATATTAAGTAATATATCAAACAAATCGTAATGACGAGATAGAAGCGAATATTAATTACCATTTTCGCCGATTGATAAATAAGGTTCCTGGAATGAACCATTTTGAAAATGGTTGTAATCGAAACAATGGCACGTGCTCTAATGGTACCCTTAAGACACCCTCAAAAATTTGATAAGATATGGCATGTAATATATCAAACAACTTGGAATGATGTGTCATGAATGAATATAACGTAAAATTATTGATAATCGAAATTGGTTTCAAAGAACCTGGTTTAGTGGAACCATTATGGTTCATTGGAATGCTACATGGTTTAATGGTATCATTATGATCCATTAGAAACTTATAATGTTAACATAGGGTGGTTGAAAAATATGGTTTCGTGAATGGCTTAGTTTTAGCGTTTCGGTACTTGGTTATGTCATTCCTTAATGGTTTATTTTTTATTAATTATTATTTTTTTAATATTTTAATTAATAACTATTATTTATTGTTCCAGGGTTTTTATGTCTCAAATGTATATCAGTCTATTTATCTTCCAATGGAAGATACACCAAAATCGTCAGCAATGGATGTATTTATAACCCCCATCTCAAGTTGGCCAATGGTCCCCAGGGTAAGGTTTTAGAAGGTTTGGAGGTTCTTTCGCCTAGATTTATATATTGTATCCCAGGCAGGCGTAAGGTAGAATTTACTTATTACAGCTGCCCAACATCGACCACAATTAGGCCCTGGCGGTCTTACTCCCATTGGGTCCAGGCCCGTAGCCAGGGGGGTCGAATTGGGGGTCGAGTGGAGGTCGACGACCAACCCATTATGGAAAAAGGTCCGCCTCCCAAATATGGAAAAAGGTCCGACTCAATGGAATTTTTAAAAAAGGTCCGGAATTTTGGAAAATCGACCACCCCAAGATAACATCATGGCTACGGCCCTGGGGTCCCTAGTAGTCCTCTCGCATAGAGCTACTAGCAGTGCTAATCGAAACATTAAGTGGAAACAAGAAGCCACTACAATGCTGCAATTCCAGTGTTTCGTGCACGTATCCTTGGACTACACGGAAGATCCTAGTTGCAACAAGTGTGCAAAGGGGTACCAGTCAAAAGAGTGTTCCAAAATTAAGCGACAAGAACCTCCAGTGGATAAGACCTGGAAGTCGCCATATTCCGAAGTACCTCCAAGATAAAAGGCTACAAAATGTAATAACTTCTTCGCAATACAAAAATAACAGACGAAAAAGGGCTCAATATTAAACGTTTCATGTTCAAGCTTTATAGACAAATCCGTGCGTTCACACTGCAAAATCTTAATCATGATCACAGTTACAATTTTTGCCACTAGATGACAATACTGGAGTTTTCAGCGATAGGCACCAAGCTAACTACAAGCAAGTTGAAGCATTTGTCATCTGTTTACTGAATTAGCAAACGTTTCCAACAAATGAGCGGATTCCTTACGACCAACTAACAAGAAAATGAACTTAAGAAGATGGCTATCTACGTGGCTATGTGGAAATTCAAAAACACCATAATATTGTAAAAAAAAATAGTCCTTGGTGATGATGCTGATTGGTGGACAGGCCCTCCTATTGTAGTTGGGTCGGGATTTATGGGGGTCAGCGTTGTGAAATTCGGTATGCAAATTCCTCTAGACATTATCTGCATTACTCTGAATTTGGGCCGGATTGTCTCATATCAGAGTCGTGAGGGTAGCGGTCACGTGGTCTTAGAAACTACTGACGTTATCAAATGGCAACATAAGGCATGCGATATATCATTCGAACGGAAATGATTAGAAACGAAAGAAGACAGAGTTCTTTTCCATTGTCTAAATACCAGTCTGCTAAATACATGTACTACATTCGAGAAAACCAATTATTTTATCCTTCACTTTTTAAGTTTCTTCCACTGCTTTCCAATACCCTCCTTGAGGGGGGGGGGGGGGCGAGGTTAAGTTCTTATTTATTTCTTATCCGATGTTATTTTGGGCTGATAGATTTCGAGAAACTTCACTATAGTAAATGCTGTAATAATATTTCTACATTCTGATATGTATGTCAGCAACGGAGCGTATTTAAAGATAAATATTATTCTAGAGAAATTTCACATTAATCTCATCTGCAAGTTTTTTCAGCCCTTTAGTAAGTTCCAAATTGCAGTCTCCTAAATAACATGTTTTTTGAGCCTTTTATCACCACTTTAGGTTATATAAAATTGCAATGAATCTCTTTCCGTTGGATTACGTGATGTCATTTGTGACCGTTCCTTTCGAATCACGTGAAGCTGGTCAGCGGGTGAATCGATCAATTTATCAAGGTCTCTTCGATTCTGAAAGGAAGTGGGTTGAAAGCTGAAACTCGGTTGTGGAGGGGTGCCAGAGGCGTGAGAACGCTGTTGTACGTGGCGGGAGTGGAATGGGAAGATGGTTAGAGAGCAAATCCAATAAAGATTTTTGTACTGGAGTAGTATTTGGTAGGGAGGGAGAAGGAAGTTGAGTGTGAAGAGCAATGAACGTTATTCCTCTATATCTCTATAATCAATATCAAATTATCTTCATGAACGATTATCACGCGCCGTGTATAACAAACCTTGCAACAACACAAGATGATGCTGGTGTAGCCACAAATGACAATAAAAAAATTGTTAAAATATCAATGGGGAAGTAGGAATAATAATAGCTAGAGTAGTAGTAGAATAGAAGGTTAATGATGATTATAATGTTTTTGTTTTTGAATCTCCACTTAATGTGTCATGTTACTTGTTGCTTACTACACTTGCAAAACAGCAAAAACCGGATGTTTATAGTTTCACTTCCGTCGCTTACACCCCCGTATAACCAAAACAAACCAGGCCTTGTTGAGTTAAAAGCTGTTTTTTATTTTAAACTTAACCAATAACGAAAGAGAAATGGACGAAACTGCCTCCCTCCAGGGCTAAGTTGAACCGGTTGCGGAAATTGTAGTTTTGATTGGATCCATTCGCCGTTGACCTCTGAACTTTTGCCAACTGATGCGATCGGGTTCTGTTATGACGTTTTCGGTTACAAAAACTGCTTTGGCATGATTTTCGTCTTTGGGGAAGTCTCCGTCTAAACTGTATGGTAATATAAGTCACGTGATTCGATTAGCGGGTTCGAATCCCGATCTGGTTTAGGTTCATTGCATAAATTTAAATGGTTTAAATTGCGACTCAAGCTGGTGGGAGCGCACTTCTCCATGCGTTGTTTCGCTTCTAATTGATAAATAACCAGATATAACGATTTTCGTAGATAAAATTGATATCCCAATAACATTAAATAGATCATAAAGTACATATAAGTATTCATTATGATAATAGTAACAAAAAATTTTATTTGCTCATTGATCGTATTATCTCCATCGTCTCTTGAAAGATGAACGTCGTTCAGATGAATTGCTTGTAATCGAAACGATACGATCTCGGCTCGAATTTATTATAAACATAAGAGATATAAAAAAAATGTAAAACTCTTATCATATATCGCTGCAAGACACTTCCTTTCATGGAATCAAAAATTTCGCTATCACTAAAAGAAGCCAAGGGAGATAATGAAAACGATAATAAACTATATATAAATTAGAAACTGCTTTGATGAAACTGGTAATTAAAACGCTCCTGCGCGATAAGGCCATAGATATCGATTTACAATAAAATTCTCAGCTTTACGCAATATACAGAAAAAAAATTTTTTTTTATTTTTTTGTACATAGGTAAAATACGCTCTCAGGTTTCAATCATATCAGAGTTCATTGAGAACTTCAATGACATTTTGGTGGTCGTGCGATTTCATTATTAAGCAGCGGAAGAATGGTTTTTACAATGTCCGTCTGTTCTATCTTGTCTGTCCACTTCATATTTTCTACATTTTTTGACGTAGAAGGTTGAAATTCGGAATATAGCTTACCATGAGCATACCTTAATATTATTTAATTTAGTTTTTATTGTCCCATAGGGGTCGGAGTTACGGGAATGGGAGTTAGAGGGGGCCATCTGGTTTATAGATATGTAAAGGAGTAGATTCCCTAGGCAAGATCTACATTACTAGGCCAAATTGTTTCAGTAGTGGGTAATCTTTAGAACTACTAACGTTTTCAATGCCAATAAAGAGTCGAAAGAAGATAGAGTTATTTTACATTTTCTAAATACTACATTTATGAAAATCAATTTTTGAGGACAGACAAGTGCGGATAAAAGGGGTAAAAAATAGATGAAAAAGTGTTTTCATTACTTTCGTTACTTTCCTATCCCGTCCTTGACGAGGATTAACTTCTTATTTTATTTTGATTCGACTATTTCTAAAGTGCAAAAGATTACAATCAGTGATGTGAAAAAATATCATTTGGAATAACAAAATCACTACAATTTAAAACGGTCGCCTCATTCTTCCTTCCTTCCGGCAAAGCATTTTTCTTTTAACACTTTTGAGCTTTGGAATCCCATTCCAAGGGAATCCAGAATAGCGATTTTTTTAATTGTAATTTACCATCTTGCTATCATGATAATACGATATGATACGATAGAGACTGGTTATTTCAGATTTTTCTGAAATTTCCATCGTGCCTTGGAATGATTATTGTATAATAATAATAATAATAATAATAATAATAATAATAATAATAATAATAACTCTTCTCCCCTCCTCTCAGTTACATTGAATTTTCCATGATTATAAATTTAAGGATATTTGCATTATATACTCAACATTATAAGCTTGTAAACATTTGAAATATCCTATATTTGTTGTATTTAATTAGAGTTTTCAAACAATGAGTGCCCCAACGTTTTTATTTTTATTCAAAAAAAAATATTAAGCAAAGAAAAATCATTTTCTACTTTGGAGTACATATTTATTTTAAAACATAAAAACGTTGTTTTTAAAAAAAAATAATTTTTTTTTCATTCTTTAGCCTTCCTTCTTGCAAAAATCTATTTATTCTTGTAGTCAATTATTCATCCTGCCAAGAAATACAAATTTGATTTACAAGATAAAAAACAAAGTCTGGAGAAATGATCCAGGAATTTTAATGATAAATGAAGAGGCGCTCTTTCCCTTTATCTGGAATGTAAATTAAATGAAAAAGAAGTTATAATCTTTTTTAAAAATTTGAATTTTGAAAATTATTATACTTGACTAAATTGTCACCTGAAATGAACCAGTGTATCAAATTTGGCGTCGTTTGAACAAAGGCGAAAAACAGCTTGAAAGATTTGATCCAAATAGAAAAGTAAATTTCCGTATTTATAAAAACTTAATTTCATCTAATAACACTGGCCAACAAAATTTAAGATTTTTCTTGTGACAAAATGAAAGTGGGTGATTTTTGGTAGTATTTTTTCTGCTGATTACGAATATAATTTTTAAATTTCTCTAGCACGCACAGCTTTCTTGTTTTACAATGAAACATTTTTAAATCATTCAGTGTTTGGGGCCTGGTAATTTCTTTGCGGCCCCAAAATATGGATACTTTAACAATGTAGCCTCTTCTCTTCACTCCCATTACTTTAACATAGAAGTCTCGATGTGCATAAATTGGAAACTTGACGTGATAGAAAAAATCTAAAAGCAGATTCGGATTCTACCTACAAATTACTACTAAGAACACTTTGTGTGGTCTTAGTCACAAAATGTGTGTTGACTAGTGTAATTTATAAAAAATAATTTCTCAGAGGAGTCCGTTCATGTCGTGTTTATTAACGTTTATTCTCTGGCAGAAATGTCATAGCCATTTCTTTATTCTTTTTAGAAAAATATTAATATCTTTTAAAAGGCTTAACCAAATTTTATAAAAAAAATTCCGTCAAGTTTAAGTGACCCTCTATCTATGTTTTTAATTTTTAAAATGAAAAAAAAAAAAATTCTTTTCTGTTGGGATGGGGGGGATGGCGACCTCTCGGTTTTTGTGGGGGAGGAGGTGAGGTTTACTAATATCTCCAAAATACAAACAAATTATTTACAAAAATTATTCGTCTCAATGAGAGGAGTCCGTACATGCCGAATTTATTGACCTTTGTTTTCCATTTTTAGAAAAAAAATATCTCTAAAAAGATTTAATCAATTACGCCTCTATGTACGTATTAATTTCATTTTCTTCTATTATTTGCGGTTTCGGAGGAGTTAGTTGCACAAAACTGGTCATATACACAAAAGTAGAGACGGATTTATTTTTTTTTTTCAAAATTTCAACATACCTTCTCAAAATATGAGTTTTTAAGTCGATTTCAGATAAAAAAAAAAAATTGTATTGGGAAAACGAACACATAGACCTTCACTCTTGAGTGGCAGGCCAGATAATTTCCACTTGAATATCTATAAAGATATAGAATACTGATATTTTTGATAAATGATCTTTAATATTTTCCGTTTTGTGTAAGAATTTATCAAATTTTGCAGTTTTATTTTGTACGAGATAGAAATGTTATCTAATCTTGTAATTTCATTGTTAAATCATAAGCAAATAAATTGAAATAGCGGAATGGTAGTATATTCGCAGAGGCGTACCACTTGGCCAGGATACGAAATCAACGAGAGTAGTCCGTTCAGATCGTTTTTATTTTTTGGGGGCTGCTTTAAAAAAAAAAAAAAAAAAAAAAAAAAAAGAGCTTAGCCCATTTTCATGAAAAATACGTCAGTGCATGATTTAAGGAACCCTTTAAATATGTATTAAATTTTTAAAGAAGAAAAAAAAAATCTGTGCGTGAATAATCCAAAAACGAGTCATCAGAGCCAAACAAGTTATTAATAAAAAGAATTTGTATATGTCAAGTTTATTGAGTTTGTTTCATTGTATGAAGAAACAGCCAGTTTTTCATTTTTAGAAAAAATAATAATATCTCTAAAAGTACCGTCAAAGTACGTATTAAATACTTACATTTGGTTCGGCGTTTTCCGTTTCGGAGAAGTTAGCTGCACAAAATAGGTCACATACGTACAGACGGAATTTTTTTTTCTTCAAAATTTCAACATATCTTTTCGAATCATGAGTTTTTAAATCGATTTCAAATAAAAAATGAAAATTTTTGCGAATAGGGAAAACGAACACATAGGCTTTCACTCTTAGTGAGTGATAGGCCAATACGTGTATGGTATTCTGAAATGTATCTTTTTTGCATCATGTCTTTATCCACAGTATATTTCCACTTCTCATGTATCTTTTGTGGAAATTGTGAAAAAAAAATCAATGAAAAATTTATAAAATTTGTTTTCTATCAATGAACTATTTTTTATTTATTATTTTATTGAAAAAAGTAAGAAAAAAAATAAACCTTGCGCCCAACGTGGGGCTCGAACCCACGACCCTGAGATTAAGAGTCTCATGCTCTACCGACTGAGCTAGCCGGGCACACGAAGGGATGTTTCGCTAAGTTACTTTAGTTCATACTCTATAAGAATTGTTTACTAATTACTTATTTATCTGTGAATGGATTAGTGGATTAGATTTATAATAATAAACGATTTCGTTTTTAAATAATTATATTTAATTTAGAATTAATAATTATTAATCATCGAGGCCGATCGATTTTTTCCCGCCGCTATAAAAAGCGCGCTTAAAATACCCTGGGTGCTTTGGACAAGAAAAATCACACAATAAAGACTGTCGATTGACGAGGAGCCGGTAAACATCATCACATGGAAAATAAATAAACAAACGGGAAAGGCGTTGGAGAGCACAAACGATCAATCAACGCGTTTTATTTTTACACCACGTGCTTATTCCGTTTGCCGCCTACTAGGTCGCCATTTTGGGGGAGGGAACGTTTTTTTAGCTCGCTTATCTTTCATCACCCACGAAAGATTAGTTTTTTTTGTGTTTTGTTGCTATTACAAACCTATTTCGCAACCGCTTTCCATAGTATCCTAATCGATAACGCTAAATGAAACATTATGTTTACGAACGCGAGCTTACAATGAAGAAAACCTTAAAGTCAATAATGAAAATTTTTCACATTTTCTTTTGCTATGGGAATAGCAATTCTCCGTACGTCAAACAACGTCTGAAGTATATAGACGACAAGACTCGGGTCAATGGCTGCCACTCGCTCCGCCTCCATAACGGAAAAAAAAAACAAAAAAAAACGCAACGAACAGAGAAGGCAAAAGGCTATGCGCATTTGACGTTTGGGCGATGTTATACCTACACGAGTTGAATAATGACGTCATTGGTGGCGTATCCCTCACCAGCAACATTGACGCTGCTGATGATGATGCTGTTTACCTCGGTTTCGCCAGACGCCCCGGCCGGGGGGGTTCCACGACCCGCTCGACGGCGACGAGGCGACGCATTTTCGAGACGTTTCCATGGCGGTTCGGATGAGTTCATTTAACCGCAAGGAAGGATTTGTACTGTATATAGGAAACGCAAATGGAACTAATTTTAGCTCCATATCTAGGAGAAAACGAGAAGGGAAAAAAAAAAAAGGAAAACAACCCCTTACACAGCAACAAGCAAACACGAAAAGTCATAATAAACGTATTGCGTATTCAGTTGTTATTATCTCGAATAGAATTCAACATGTTCCTATGATATTTGAAGCTATCGATAAAAATGAAACGCGCTCATATGCAATCCCCCCGAAAACTGGATGAGTGCCAACTTCTCTTCATTGATCCCTCACGCAGTTTCGAATTTTCGTTCGTTCGTTATAATTTGTAAGATAAGACATAATAACAAATATACCAAATACTTTATAATAATTATAAGCTGAGTTATATCCCACCGCCTCAAAACCTAACAGAACGCGCCAACTCACTTTAATCAAAATAAATAATAAACCAGGCACGTGCGATTTTTTTTTTCTTTTACTAAACGGACCCCGATTTGGTCCCTTCTATTGAATGGCATTCATGACGGGATCAATTCCTATTGGTTCAATACAGTTTCCCAGCTGCGGTTTTGCATAAGAACTCGTAACTCCTGTTTTATGGCACTGGTTATGTGCCACGCATCTTTATAGAGTTACAAATTCCAAAGGCAATAAGAATTACAGAGAGACTGCATTCTCCATTAGCAGCGACCTTACGAAAACAATATTTTATGTCAAATTAAAATTTGCGTTTGTAAGAATACAATAAACCTATAGAGGGTGCAAAGGATTGATTAATGGACGGTGCAATAGTCGCTGAAGGATTGTTTGGTTTTTGAATGTTTACCAAAATTCAATGTCTTACCACCTGCTAACTCAGCGGTTCCCAACTGGGGTTCCGCCAAAAATTTTATTTTATACAAAGAAATAATTCCACACTAGTTACTGGTTTCATATCAAATTCCATATGTCAATTAACGCTATCAAAAATTCATAGCAGTTCACACTAATGTCATTACTATATATTTAAATGTCATCGAAAGATTCAAAACAAAATGACATTTATTATTAAGTAGCGAAGCAATGGAGCAACTTATTGGTTTCACAATGTCCATCTGTCCCTTTCATAATTTCTGCATTTTTGAGGTAGAAGGTTGAAATTCGGAATGTAACTTACTATGGGGATGTACAGTCGGATGCATAAAGGTTTTTTTACCTGCTCCGTAAGAACTGAGCTTACCGGATATTGATCGGTTGCAAAATCAGGTACTTTTACTGAGAGTCAAGGCAGATTAGACTGAACCTGTCCCTTCTGAATGAGAACAGGGTAGCAGGTATACGCTTGGGATGTGTTAATCACGTGCTCAACTATGACTTAAGTCTAAACCTTTATGCACTACACTGTACGTACAGCCAACCATTGACAACGAAACCCCTGAAGCAGCCAATCCATTGATGAAAATGGGTGGGAAGGGAGAGAGAGGAATCGTTTCTTCGTGGCCCAACGTCCTTCCCCACTCTGCTCATCTATTCAGTTTGGTTTTGATTGGCCCACTGGGGTTCGGAGTTTCGGCGGTGGGAGTTAGAGGGGACCAAAAGGTCTACGTGTACACTACTGTTAATTGGTTAAACGCTAATGCCAGTTTAAAAAACTAGAACCGAAAGCTTTATTTTTGATTGAAAATGCTCCAAGCCATCCAACGCATTTGTCCACGACATAGAAGTGGTTTTCCTGGCGCCAAATACAACTTCGTTAATCCAACCAATGGATCAAGGCGTAATATCAAATTTTAAAGCTTATCTACGGCGGACATTCCGACAACTGATTGATAAAACCGATGAAGAAGATAAACAATCCATTAGAGATTTTTGGAAAAAGTACAACATCAGTGTTTCCTGGAATGAGGTGATCGAGAAATGTTTGAAAGGAGTATGGAAGAATAATGTATGGCTGAAGCTAACCAAGGATGCTGACACAAGAGAATCCACTGTTGATGTCGACGAAATTGTCAAGATAGCTAATGAAACAGGGTTGGATAATGTAAATGCGCAGGATATTGAAGAATTAATGCAAGGTACAACTGGCCAAAGTCTTTCCAGCGATGATTTTAAAGAATTAGTAGAACAACAAGTGAATAAAGATGACGAAAATTTGGATCAGTTTAGTCACTATAACGGAAATTATGGATCAGTTCATACAAATTTTGACAGAAGTTCAAAGGGAAGGCGCAGTGTCATTGATGCGATGTCTTGGTATCGACAACTGCTTGCTGAACGAAACAGAGAAAGGCAAACGACGTTAGATGACTTCTTCACAAAAATGTCAAATGAGGAAGAACCTTCCTCATCACAAACATAGCTTCTTTACTCGAACTTTTTTTGGAATTTTCATGAATGTTTTATGAATAAAAATCGATATTACGAGGGGAGATCAAAAAGTAAGTTGCACTAACTCGCCGCAGGAGCGCGCTGTGTGTCGCAATCTTAGGCAAAGCGGAGAAAGGGACATTAACTCCGCAGACGTCGGATAGGACGGTTGCTGTGGTTTCCCGTCGTGTTTTGAGTGACTAGCGGGCTAAAAGCAATGGCGCGTCAACTGGATGTCCACTCCAAACTTGAGGTGCGAGCAGCAATCCGATTTCTATGGGCCAAACGGGTGAATTGCACGGACATTCATCGTGAAATCACTGCTGTATATGGAGAATGTGCAATTCCCGACAAGGAATTATAAAGTGGTGTCAACAATTTGAAGCAGGACGCACGGATATCACAGACGAAGATCGCGTAGGCAGGCCGCAACGTCCCGTACCATTGCAAATGTTGACCGTGTGGATGCGATCATTAGAGTAAGTTGCACTAACTCGGTGGACAACGATTTCGAAACGATGAGGAGGTGAAAGCGGCTGTCACCGTGTGGTTACAAAACGCTGGAGGAGATTTCTATGCATCCGGAATCGAAAAGTTGGTTGATCGTTCGGATAAATGTTTAGGGTCTCTTGGGGACTATGTGGAAAAGTGAACCTACATTGTATGCTGCTATAGCCGTGTTGCTTTTGTATAGGTGGTGTAATAAATGGCCATACCGTGGAAGTGCAACTTACTTTTTGATCTCCCCTTGTAGCAATAAATAAGTCTATAATTAAGCGGGATCTTACTGTATTTAGGTATGTAAAGGAGTGAAATTCTATATGCGGATTCCTCTAGGCAAGAACTACATTACTATGAAGTTTGGACCAAATGGTCCCAATGGGGTCGGAGTTGTAGGGGTGGCAGTCACTTGGTCTTTAGAATTATGGCAACATGTGGCATGTGATATATCATTCGATCGGAAATGATGAGAAACGAAAGAAGATAGAGCGCTTTTTCAGTACTTATGTGACAATCAGTCAGTTGATACCAAATGTGCGTTTATGAACACGCTTCAGCAATTTTGAACCACACAAACGCTTGAATTCCGACAATTTTACCCTAAGAAATCTGTCTCTCTAACAGAATGCCTATTAGATTCTAGGCATACGACAGATTATGTGATATAGAATTTCATGCTGATTACGAATATGTTATCCATTTTTCGATATCTCAATAGGTTTCGAATTTATTCGACCTGAAATTTCGGTAAGCAGCCAACTAGAAGCAGGGTTGCCAGATTTTCGAGATAGACTTGCGGGACACGACCGGAAAAAGGTTAATAAAATTAAAACTCTATCATTATTAATATGCATCTTTTCAAAGTAATTGCACAGTTGCGAATTTACTTCAACAAAGCTTGGTATATTTTTTCATATTTTTCGCTCGAGGGACAAGTTGGTTCAAAGCTTGGTACTTAAAGCATAAGTGCCCTCGAACTCGCTTGTTTTATACGATAAAAAGCTAGACTGAGTCGATAACTACAAATATCTTTGTGTGACTCGAAGCTATGCTAGAGCCAAGGTCAAAAAAGCAAGTTCAATCTCATTGTTCTCATAGGCCGCAACAGTACCCACAAGCTACTCCTCTAGAAGACGGTTATTCATACCATTCTGCACTAGGGCATACTGGGGTGTGGGCGATCAAATGCAGAAGTAAATGAAGCTACACTCAATCGTTTCAAAATGTAATTCTCAGTTAAATTGCCGAACTGAATAGAATATTGCGAAGAATCAGTCCATCCATAGCGATTTTGAAATGAAGGATATCGGCAAATTTGTCCAAGACCTTTTGAATAATATACTGGAAAAAATGAAGTATTGTATCAAGGTAACGACTTAGTGACGGGTATTTTGAAGCACTCGTTGGATATGAAATGGCACATAGAGTATCGGAAGCCGCGGTACATTCTGGATTTTAATTTTGACGACTTTAACAGTATCCTTCTTGGATTACTGGAAAATGTGATTTCCCTCCTTGCCCGTTATTGCTCCTTTTTGCCTCGGAGTTTAGGCTGACATTCTTCACTTTTCATTATTTGGATGACTCTTGGGTCCATCGAGCTTCTTACTTATCTCAGTTTATTTCCTCGGTATCTGTTGAGGTAGAACGAGCTTATGTGGAAGCACTGCCTCTGTCCCACCCTAGCAATGTACACGCCACCATTCGATTATCGTGTCTGAGTCACAACATTGATGAAGGAGGGTTAGACATCTGGGTCATTAAATATTTTTATGTGTGATTTTTATCTTTTATTGATTCTGTTAAAGTTATGCTATGCTTAGAGAAGTTTACAAGATGACGCCATGTCTTTGATGTTCGTTTACGAGTAGTTTAAACGTTTTCAAGAAGAACGAGATTCTGTCGAATTGATAGACCTGCAAGTGCACTCCTGAAAACGTCGAAAAAAACTCAAATGTGCACTAAAAGGAAAGAGATTTTCGGACGTCTCTGACATTCCACGCAATGTTGTGAGCATGATGAATGCGATCCCGAAACAGAGCTTTGCCTAGAGTTTCCAAGACTTGTACACTCGTTCTCAGAAGTGTATTACAATAAACGGATGATTTGATTTGAAGGATGATAAGATAAGACAAGATTTTCTTTTTGAAGGAAGATAAATATCTGCCAGTTCTAAGTCTTGTACTGTATTTTTGAACCATTCTAAATTATGGCCATCGATTTCAATCCTCTGATGCAATGATTTAAAGAATTGGATCTGTAGTTGCTTGATAAAGTTCTTTGAGATTTGAATCAGTGTATTTAACGCTGGGAAACCAAGCCAGTTAGAGATTTCAGTAATACCGCTATGATATTCTTCTTCCCTTATCATAGCGGTATTACTTCCCTTATCTTTCCGCTTCTCTTTCTGTCTATATTCTTTTTATAAGTTATACAGATTGTTTATTATATTCATTTTTATGTTCTAATTATATTGTTCTTTCTATGTTCTCTTTTATATGTTCCACAGACTGCTTTTTTTCTGCCCACCCAGGGGACCTAACTCGTCGGCTTTTTGCCATACTGGCCCCGGGTGGATGCACTGTACCCCTCTGAAATAAATAAATAAATAATAAATAATAATAATATTCTATTACGTTACTTTAATGCACATTTAGTCTAGTCATTAAAAATTTGGAGGCTGTCGATCACAAAAAATATCGCATATTCGAGTTTATTGATCGTATTGATCAATTTATTTTTAAGTGTTTTTTTAATCTCTAAGTGATAAAGGTGTGTTCTAATTTTAGTTAGACTACTTATTTGTTTTTTAAATGATAAATGATATCGAAATGCATTCCAAGTAAGTTTTGTGTGGTCGACACTTCTTAATTTCAGATAATACACTATCTTTCCGAGATACTGGAACACTTGGAAAGTTAAACATTTAATACAAATAATCGTCTAATTGCTTACTACAAATCTAATAAGTTCCACTACTTTTGCCAGCAATCACTAATCTAGGAAGACTTTCCACGAATTTCTGAAGAGTTACAGCTACAATTTTGTGTCACTCCTCATTTGAGCGAAGCTACTAACTCAGATGCAGATATTGGGCTAAATGGAAGAGCATGAAAATGATACTAATTGATCCTACAAGTGTTGCCAATACGGTATTATGTTTGTGGTCGGGACTCTGTAAAAGCTATTCAAGTTCTTCCACGTCGATTTCATCGAACCATCCAGTGACATACCTTGTTTTGTGGCTGGGAGCATTGTCGTATTGATAAACTAATTGACACATAGCAATGGTTCCGTCATTGTAGGCAACACATAGTTGTTTAAAATATCCAGCTAAACCTCGGAATCTACAGTTTACTGTCGCAGTATTAGGATGATATAGCTAGCATTCGCGGGTGTTTCTTATTTCAACTGATTACCAAGTCGGTGAGATAGCTTCCTTCCCCCTTCCAAGATCGAAAATGAAGAAGGAACTGTGTGTGGTTTCTTTCTTTTTCTTTTTTTATTTTTTTGTTGTTGTTGACAAAATCTTGTGGATTCCTCGCTTAGAGGAATTTCTGGTTACACAACTGGACAAAGAATACAGGGTGAGGCATTTATCTTGAGACAACTGAATATCTCGGAAACTAAGCATTGTACGAAAAAATGTCCAAAATCAAAGGTGAATTATTTCGCGGGGGAAATTCTTTAGTTAAAAAATTACCCCCCCCCCTTGTGAGGGGGGCTGGCGGGAGGGGGTAACTTTGAAATCTTAAATAGGAACCCCTATTTTTAATAGTATATTCAGATTGTACACAATATTCGAGAAATGTTTTTTTTCTGGGTGTTTTTTCAATTGATCCAACCGTCTAAGAGATAGACGCCCTGAAAGTGTGGAACCTTTAAAGTTTTGAACCCAATTTTATCGATGAAGAGAAAGAGACAGAGAGTGGGACTTACAGACATTCCTATTCTGCTTTTTAATGGTCTTTAAGAATCCGAAGTCAGAATTTCAAAAATCTAATATTTTTCAATACACACGCATAGACTCTGTCTCCATAGGATTGCTGCCCCCAAAAGTTTACTTGTGCACTAAAAAATTTAGACTTCTTGAAATTCTGACTTCGGATTCTTAAAGATCATCAAAAAATAGAATAGGAATATCTGTAAGCCCCACTCTCTATCTCTTTGTCTTCATCGATAAAATTGGCTTCAAAACTTAAAAGTTCCACACTTTCAGGGCCTCTATCTCCTAAAGGGTTGGATCAATTAAAAAAACACCAAGAATAAAACATTTCTCGAATATTGTGTACAATCTGAATATACCATTAAAAATAGGGGTTCCTATTTAAGATTTCAAAGTTACCCCCTCCCCCCAGCCCCCCCTCACAAGAGGGGGGGGGGGCTAAGTAATTTTTTAACTAATGAATTTCTCCCGCGAAATAATTCACTTTTGATTTTGGACATTTTTTCGTACAATGCTTAGTTTCCGAGATATTCAGTTGTCTCAAGATAAACGCCTCATCCTATATAGCGAAATTCATTGCTCCAAAATTGCTTGATGTTTCCACTGCTTTATAAGACTTATGCCTTATTTCTACATGAGGAACCATGGGTGTCCTAATAAGTTTTATCCATTTGAATACGAATAATTAGTAAAATAATTGAAAAAAATCACGTATCAAATTTTCTGCGACCCTCAAAAATTTTTACGACCTACAAAGAATTTTTCACAATCCCCACTTTCTATTATCCTCTAGAACAGATCTGCTTTAGACTCTAGAGTCTAGAGCCATGGTTCCTACCTGGGGGTCGCGATCGAATTAATTTTCTGGGGGATCGTCAAGATTAATTTTATTTGCATTTTTTTATAGGAAATTTCGTGAAACCACCCTGTTAAAATTCATTTTTTATTCATATGTGAAAAGGGAGTCAGAAGTTACTTAACTTTTAGAAAAGGGGTCGCGATTCGACAAAGGTTGGGAACTGGAACTGCTCTAGAGGATAATACGAGGGGAAGTCATTAAAAAACAGGAATTTTATTATATCGTTTTCACAAGCGTGCACACAGAATTTTTTTGCGTTATTTTTCGACGCAGTTGGTCCGCCTTCAAGCTTGCCGATGCCATCCAGCAAAAGGCTTTATGTAGCCATCTTCGCGCCGCCTTCATCACCTCATCGTCATCTGCAAACTTCTGACTTCGCAAATGTTCTTTCAAAGGTCCGATGCCGCCTGGCATTTTGCCTTCCGTTTTGGAATTTTTCCACCCATTCATACACTTCTACCTTACTTAAACAATTATCTCTATACGGATCATTCATTCTGCTGTAGATTTTAGGTTTCACTCATCTGACGATAAAAACCGAATAACGCTTTATGGTGCAAGTCGACTGCAGAGCGGCATTTTGTATGAACTGTTGCGCAGGCGTATTTTGTCCAGTAATGCAATTTTTCGTTGTGCATAAATCTCCATGGAAGTTATAATAAAATTCCTGTTATTTAATGACTTTCCCTCGTAGAATGTATCATCCACCTTCTGTAAGTTCAGGACAGGTTAACCTTGCAATGAAGGAACAAGTACAGGCGGCGAGAAGCCATGTGCATGCACGGCTAAAATATAGTTCCTAGCATTTTTTAAAATATAATTGGCAGTTTATTAGGAACACCCCCTAATACTGTGTTGCCACTCCTAGCTATAACAGCACGAATTCACCATAGCTTGGATTCAATTAGCCGCTAGAACCATTGTTCCGTGATGTTTGTCCATGCGGATGCAACAGCTGTTCCCAGTTGATGCTCATTGGATGATGGTGGATCCTTGCCTCGAATAACCCGTTCCAGGTCATTCCAAAAATGTTCAATTGGGTTCAAATCTGGGGACTGTGGTGACCAGAGGATTAAATTGAATTCATTAACGTGCTCCTGGAACAATTCCATGACGATAACAGCCTTGTAATACGGAGCATTGTCCTGCTGGAATATCCTTCCGATGAGGGAAACACAGTAACCATGAAGTGATGGACGTAGTCGGCAACAATGTTCAGTAGCCCGGACCAAGAGTATGCCAGGAAAACATTCTCCAAACCATTATAGAGCCTCCACCAGCCTGAACAGTGGAAACCAGACAGTTGGGGCCCATTATGCTGTTGTCTCTAAATTCTGCATCGGCTGTCTGCATGATGCAATAGGAAACGAGATTCATCCGACCAGCAGACCTTCTTCCAGTCGTCGACGGTCCAGTGTTGGTGATCACGGGCAAATCGGAGACATTTTTTGCGATTTTGGGTAGATATCAAAGGTACTCGGACTGGCCGTCGGCTGTTGTAGCTCATCCTTGCAAATGTACAGCGTGTAGTACGTTCAGAGATGTTATTCTGCGTTCCAGTGCTGTACTCCACGGTTAGTTGAGGAGTCGTGATGCGTTTCTATTCTCTCGAACAAGCATTCCCAACCTACGCTTACCCCTTGGATCAACGAGTCGGTTGTATTTTGGTTGTTTAAGTCCTGGTAAGCCCTTGAAATGGTTGTTCAGAAATACTCAGTCCACCTCGCCGGGTACCAATATCATCCCGCGCTCGAAGTCGCTCAGATCCTTTGTTTTCCCCATGGTGACGGTCAAACCATTTGCAGTTGACAGGTGTGTTCTCGCTTTACAGTATATTGGTACCGACTGTTATGTCACTAACTGATACATAGCAATTGCTATGCCAACGGTTTTTCATAGTCATGGGTGCTCCTAATAAACTCGCCAATCAGTGTATAGTTGGATAAGCTTTGCACCACTTTAACCCTTGTTGAGTCTTGGTCATCGTGGTTGATGAACAGCAGTTCTCTCATGGTAGCCCATGGTAATTCTTGGTTCTTGTCGGTTTACTTTATCCTTGTGCAAATTAAAGCGACTTTAGCACAAAATGCATCCTAGTGGGAATTTTTGAAATAATTTCTTTTTGTTTAAGGAATGCATGCACGCCTATAAAGAAAAAAATAATTTGGTCGCCTTTTAACCAAATTACTATTTTTTGGTCACAGAGCTCTAAACACCTATTTAATTATAACTGCCTTGTAATGAAGAGCTTTACTATATTAGAGCTTCATTATAATCCATTGTCCAAGTTTCATTTTTATGAAAGAAGCCCTCAAGACGAAGTACTTGTCTCCATTGCATTCCACAATCAAACAACACTCTTTAAGTACTACGAAATCCGATTCTTATTTTTATTACTATTTTATGACTACAGTAGTGCGTTGTAAATAAAAACCTCAAACTTCAAACTTGAGACTTGTTTTGACTAAGAACCTGTCCGTCGTTTTGGAGGAGGAGGAGGAGGAATGAAGAATTCGTCTACGTTCCTGGAAAGCTCCTTTCACAAGAAGTCATTAATCGAAGAAAGCGAGGAGGAATATTATTATTCATTTATTTATTTCTTAATACGAACTGAATTTTTTTTTAAATATTTTTATATAAACCAAACGGCCTATCGACGAATGGAATTACCCGCGCAAGGCGGCCACACCTGGAAGGCTTTAAAAATCGATACGCTGACGTCACGACACCTTGGCACCAAGGTCAAGTGAAGGTGACACGTGAGACCTGCCAACTTCATTTCCGGACCAGCTTGGAAGGGGTTCTGAGAACCATGAATGAACGGGGAGAGAAGACAAGAAGACAACACCGAGCGGGGGTCAACTCGACACCGACGACGACGACGCCATTTTAGGTCCACGTGCCCTCCTCAAAGGGGGGCCGTGAAGTTGGCTATTTTTAAAAATCTCGTTATCAAATTCTAGATTGCATCACTGAAGAAAAGACATGCAGAATGAGCCTCGAGGCTATTTCGTCGTCATAAACTTTAAAATTCACGAGCGAACTTAAAGATTGTGGCATCATTGAAATTAATAATGAAAATTCCCAAAGAATGAAATGACGTTGGCTTGTTGTTGCTGTTGTTGTTATTATTGTAATTATTATTAAAATTGCAGACGGTGTTGACGTATTCGGCTGCTCAAACTCCATTGTATTGGCTGTTGGATCTGTTCCAGGTTGTTACATTAGCTGTTTATTATTGTCTTAGTAATAATTAGATGACCCTTATTGCTATTATCTTTTAATTTGTATAAAATTATTAGTTTTTTTAATTGAAACTCTGCAGTTTCAGGATGGGAGCCTAAGATGAAAGACATTGTTATTAAATATTATTAATAATTAACAAAAGCGTACTCCTATAACACAATTCATCCATTCAGACAGGCGCTTTGGATAGCACAGCGTCGCTAAACGAGGCGAAGCGAATGATAAACCTGCGACGTCATGAGGACAACTCTTCCACGACAGACAGTGACGCAACCGCAGTTAATTAACACCGCCCGTCACGCGCTGTCCTATTGTTGCGTAACCAAAGGAGGACTCACGGTTCTAGCACGTGCTCTTTTAAGGAAAAAAAATTCTCAGAAGAAGAAACAAATAAACAAACGCGGAATCTGATGATGATGTTGATGATGATGGAGAGGCGACCTTTAAGTCACATGAGGAAATCTACCGATTTGCTTAAAGAGTATGTTTCTCGTGAGCCTTGTTTCTTCTTCATAATAATAATAATAATATTAATCCTAATAATAGTAAGAATCAATCTACGCAATCGCCCTCTCCTTATCAAGGCAGATCGCGTGATGTTTGAGGTTCATGGCATCCTCCCGTCGGATTCCCAAAAGGTGAAAGGTCGCGCTGTTGCCAAGGGCTCCTCGCTTCTCCCTGTTTATCATATCGCAGTCGGCGAGGTCAAAGGTCAGCCTCCGTCTCCAATACTCACCGCCCTTCGAACGCAACCAAGATCGATGTCAACAACAAATCGCGTTCGAGATTAAGTAGACGCTTCGTCTTATATTCGAATTTATCAGCTCCTCTTCTACTCCGTGACCTTTTTTTTTTTTTCCCAGGGAGTTTTTCAAGGGAATCGAATTGTGAAATGTTATTTTTTCCGCTCTGCGCGGAAGTTCAAACTCGATTTCGTTTAAAAATAAAACGGGGGAGAAAAAATCAAACAAATCCATTCAAAATTATTTTAGAGAAACTTTTAAAGCAGAAGCATCCATAAACAAACAAGAACGAAAATTACGACACCAGCTACGTACCATCCGCTTTAGCGAGAAAGCGCTGCGAAGCCAATTCCCATTAAGTAGAGCTTCAAAGAATTATGAAACCAGTTCAATATTCAAGGAACTTTAAAAATTTTCGGGTTTTCCGATGAAACTACAAAATTTTGTTTGCACATATTCCGCCTTTAAAGGTTCTATTTGATCCCTGCTTTGCATAGTTTTGCAAACCGCAAATGAATGGAGCGTTAAAATCTTTTCATAAACACAGACATCATATTGAAATTTACATTAATTTCTAATAAAATTGGAAGTATTTTTGTAAGTTATACTTGAATTGATAATGAGATTTAAGCAAGTACTTCCTATTAATTTAAATAAAGAAAATTCTATGTCGTAACAGTGACCTGACTCAACAATAGTTTACTAATTATTTACTTTGGAAACTACACTGACAACAAAATTGATGGTATTGTTAAATTGCCGCCTTACTTTTGTTTAACTTTCTGAATTATGTTAACTCAATAACCACGGCATATCCAAAACTCCTAAAAATGACATTGTTGGCCAAATTTATCAAATAATCTGGGAGAAAAACAAGCGAAATGTCTAGTGTTATTAAATGCAGATACACTGAAGATAGTGAAACACATCACCATCTACTTCAGACTTTTCTACAGAACTGAACTGCTGCAAGAAATATCTGCTTCCTTTATGAATCATTAGTGATGAGCAAGCCAGTCACTATATTAAAAGGATATCCCACTAAATATTGATAACTCTTTGCCACAATTCAGTCAGTTCTGCAGAATAATAGTTCGGGCCACTATTGGCAGATATACGGCATATACTGTAGATGGTTTCTAGTAATAATAATGATGAAAGTCCCTTTTCAAGTCCACAGTAGTCCAAATTTTGAAGTCCCTAATGTTCTGGTCTCAGATGATGTTGTCCAATATGATGTGGAGATTTCACTGATCATTTCCATTGTGTGTAGCAACAATGATCCGATCCAACAATAAACTATAATTTACTTTGAACTGGTGCCATACTGACAACAATATTGACGGTATTGTTAAATTGCCGTCTTATTTTTGTTTGACTTTCTGAATTGTGGAAATTCATAAGTGACATTTTTCCCTAACTATCTGATGGGCTACTTAAACTTCTAAAAACGACAATGTTGGCCAAATTTATCAAATAATTTGGGATAAAAACAAGCGAAATGTACACTATTATTAAAAGCAGATAATAGTGAAAAATTATCATCATTTACATCCAAATTTACATTTTAAGGGATTA
>JAHWFO010004499.1:3820073-3913162 GCA_023313115.1 Rhysida immarginata | reverse complement strand
TAGTAGGCTGTGATTTTAACAATGGAGCTCGATGACCATGAATATCTATAGACCGTGATTCCAACACAACGGAATTCACGCGTGTGACCACCGAGATAGAAGACCTCCACAACGAAACGTAATACATTAGATAGGGCAATTTTAGGGTTTATTATTGGTAGAAATTCGAATAACAATGTCCTATCTATGATGATATAACAATAAATTACGTTTCATTGTGGAGGCCTTCTCTCTCAGAGAATTAAAAGACCATGATCATATGAAATATGAATCTGCTTCTTCTTCTCACAGCTCTCATCTCTCTCGATGACTAGCTGATTTCAATATACGATTTAATAACGATATTTATACAGAAATTGCATAGTTTTAAAATTTATATATATATGCATACGAGATACAGTAGAATACGCTTTTATACATGGGATCATCAATATGAGGAGACAAACACAAACAACCGTGCCCGTGGTGGGACTCGAACCCACGACCCAGCGGCTCAGAAGTCAACAAAATATGGGCGGCGAAATATGAATCACAATAGCTGCCTACAACAATAAATTGTCCATACTTTACATAGTGCTTTACTCCATGTGTGTCAACAAGGAACTAACTCAATGATGAGCTGGCTCAACAGTCATTCGCTAATTATTTACTTTGAATTGATGACAATACTGAAAACATTATTGACAGCATTGTTAAAGTCAAAAGTAATTAAGGGATCATTTAATTTTTCCAAGAAATATAGTACATATACTTAATTCTCAATTAATCTCATTATTTGAATACACAAATTTATTGGAGTAATAGTTTCTTAGCGGGTGGATGATGGAAAAATCAAATAAAAAAGTAATTTATTTTTTAAATGGGAATGAAAAAACGTTTTTTAAAGATTTTCGAAGATCTAATTCCAACATCTATTTTGAATAAATTCAACCTTAAAAAAATTATTCAAAATTCATAAATAGTGAGAAATAATCATCAGTGAAATTCGCACATCACACAGGATAACATCATCGAGACCAGTACTTCGGGGACTTGCATCATTGTTATTATTTATATTATTTATTTATTTATTTATTTAAGTATTTTGCCTTATTAAATTAATTGAAATCTCATTTTCAATTCAAGTATTACATTAATTTAATTTTGAAAAGCCAAAATAATTAGACACTAGGAACACATATCAGATGTATTTGTGACATCATCAAGATGGCGACTTCAACTTTAATTTGCTTTTTCGTCAACATTCCAGCTGACTCAGTAAGGAGAGGAAAATTTTTCATTTCCCCACACGAAGCGCATTTTCTTTTTTTAATTAAATTTTCTTTCCGGGGAAAAAATCTAAATATAAAATGTGTTTACTCCTTTTTGGCCGCGAACCGCTGAAACCCGCCACGATCAACACACGTGTAGCCCGTGTCGTCACTCAACGCTCCTCTTCCTCCACTCCTCCCTTTCTCTTCCTGTCTTCGTAGCCTCGCCCCCGATTTTTCACTAGGATCGAAAAATGAGTCACGTGACTTCCGGTTCGTAAAAAGCGCGACAAAAGGAGGCGATCCCGTTGCAGGTTTAACGACCACGCGCACTGCGTAATTCCAAGGAAAACGGAGCGGCAATCGATGATCGCAGTGGAAACGCTGTGAGATAACAATGCATTTGGAACGCTGCCCGTGTGATCAACAATGCAGATGGGATTCAAAATGGCTGCTATTGATCAACCGCAAAGAGAGAACGAGAGAGTGAGAGAGGAAAAAAAAAAGAGAAACGCGTTGACAATCAGCTGTTAAAGCTCTGATCGATATTACCCACAATGCCTTCCAACATTCTTCCGTTGCCAAATGAATCACGCGTGCTTTTGTCCACGAGGATTAGGAACGCCAAAGCCCCGGATGACGAAAACTCGCACCACTTCCATCTGTTCGCTCAGTTTTTTTTCACTCGATTCCAATCGATATCTGGAAGAGAGAAAGAGAGAGAGGGAGTGCGTTCCTCTTGGAACGTGGAGAATCGTTGATGGGAATCTTCATCTTTCTCCCCTTCCAAATGGAATCTCCGCTTTTCCGGTTTTGACATTGAGCGAGAAATTAAGGCGAAACGATGGCGGCTTTCCATTTCAAAGCAACTTCTTCCTGTTTCCGACGACAAAACGTAAACATCATCATTTGAAGACGATGCAATTTCCAAAAAATAATATCCTCTCTAATAGCGAGATCGATTCCAATATTGAATTCAATATTAAATAAATAAAAATTTTACCGCGTCGCTCCTTCAGCGAACGGCTTCATAAAATCTTTTCCAGAAATTCTTTCAAAACTATAAAAACGAGTTTTAGGTTTCATTGAAAAAAATCCGACTTCATTAACGCGCCATTTGTATTTCACGCTGGCCGTCATTTGAAGCCGCCGTTTTAAATTCATTTATCGGCAGAATTCCAAATGGCGTTTAAAACATCTCAACAACAACAACATATAAACTCACATTTCCTATGATAAGTTTACAACATTTCATATTGTATATATGAAAAAAAAACAACCAATTTTGCAATTGTGCTTTAACTCGTTTCCAAGCTAAAAGGAAACAGTTTTGACTTAAAGCCAATTACAAAATTAATAGAAAATGACGCATATACTTATTATTTCCAATATACACAATTTGTAAAAGACGTACACAGTAAAATTATTTTAATTAATCTCTAGAATTAAGAAAATGCAGGGTTATTCAAAAGATAGACATTAACAAATATTGAATATGAAAACGGTAGTCCAATTCTTCCTAGACGCGTCCCAACAAATCCTCATTTATCAGCTCCCACTGCACCAGAGATGCGTTCCTTCAAATCGATCAGTTGTTGTGGTAATGAGGAAACATCCTAGATGTATCCCCCCCTCCCCCCACAGAAAGAAATCGCACGATGTTAAATCAGGTGATCACGGAGGCCAGAATCGGTAAATCATGATTCCCGCCAAGGCCGATGTAGCGTCTAGATAGAATGGCATTCAGGTGGTCGCGAACTATGAACTTCATATCAATATGGTTTTGTGTGTCAGTTCAATAAAAAATATATATCGGCTTTATTATTGCACCATCAATTTTAAATAACCCTGTAAAGAACTGAATGTACTTACACAATCTTGACTGGAGAAATCCACCAGATGAGAACGAGCAAGCTATCATTACCAAAACGAACTTGAAACATTTATATCTTCGTAATGATTGATCTAATTTTGAATTTTTTTTTCAAATTTATATTTATTATAGAGTCTACTATATGCACAGATATAAGTCACAACGGTATCCGATATCCTATACATAGATATTGAATATCGATTATCGATAATTATGATTTTTCGATAGTAACCGTCGGAATAATAACCACTAATCAGTATAAAAATTTATTGATTTTAAGTGTACCATTAAACTGATCGGTTCCATTTTGCTGTGATTTGCCATTTTCGAGATATATCATATTTCGGAAATTCGAATTTTGGCCGATATCTCGGGAACTATGAGTCCCATAGAAATTTGGATGCGATATTCGTAATCAGCGATGAAAGACGCATTCATTTCATATATCATGTCTCCTACCTTAAAAAAAGTGTGGACAGACGGAAAGACCGTATAGAATGAAAATAGACCATTCTCCATCAATTAAAAAGACTTTTCATCAACAAAACTGTGCATTTCATCACAAGTGTTGCTGTTTTGAGAAAGCAGGAAGAGATTTGGCAACAAAAGATTAACATCTAGTTCCTGAACGTTAAATTTAACATCACAAGTCAGTGTTGCCAACTTAGTGAATTTCCCACTAGATTTGGTGGATTCTACATAAAAAATCTACTAGTTCAATCAAAAAAATCCGCTAAAAAGTACCTTAGAACAATAGAAGCTAGCAGATTTTTAGCTTTATTTTAGCGGGAAAATATTTTTTAGAGGTGGCAACAGTGTCCGAAGTAATGTCTTCAGTTCCATCTGTCATTTCATTAATTAATATTGTAGAGGTTAATTAAACCAAAATTTTTATTTTTAAAGTTATATATTAAGACCTCTAAATGAATCTTACATTTCAGCAAAATTACTAAATACAGAGATCTTGCTTAAGAAACAAAACGCGTGTGGTTTGCCAACAGAGTAGATTACAGTCAGACTTCGGCGGACATTTGCGAGGTTAGGTTCCAGAACCCGTCGCGAATGAGAAGGATTCGCGGATGTTTAGTAGAGTCATTAAAAAATGGTAATATAGGGTTCTTTCTATAGTTGAAACCCTAAATATGATCCCAGTCATGCTCCCAAACACTTTAATTTCATTTAAAAGTTAGCTTTATACATTACCATAAAAAATACAGATATGTTTGATGTAAAAATACAGTACATTATTGCCTAATGGATATTTGTCACATTAGCACATTTTTATCCAATTTTACACTTAAAAGCATGAAAATTACTACGAAAATTAAAACAAACACTTCTGTAAGGGTTTTCGAGGATTTCGCTAATATGCGAAAAAACGCGGATGCAAAGAAGTTCAGTTCCAATGAAATTTTCGCGGATCTGTGAATTCGCGAATCACGAAACGCGAATGTGCGAGGTCTGACTCTATTTCCACTAGGGTTATTTCACGCTTACAAAAAAGACTCACGATATTAGATATAAAACCAGAAAGCCACAATTCTAAACACTTGTTGCATTGTAATAAAATTTCTACATCCAATCTCAATACTTCCGCTATATACTTCTAAGGTGAAATCAGTAATAAGTAGTCTAAACATCGACCACTACTGTGTAACGCTCTCTATGGCGAGTGGTGAGTGGTGGTGACCCTGATCTACGCATTCGCTTTAATAATACGAAGAATCGAAAATTGCGGATCGGTTGGAAACGTATTCAAAGGAAGAAGTACGGTCAGTCATCCGTGTCCTACACGCTAAAGGTGAACCCAACATAAATCGATCGACAGATTTCAAAATATAAGGTATATGTGTGTGGCTTAAGTCAAGGTTCAAAAAATTCAACCTGGGTTGAAAAATTTAAGCAGGCAAGCTTTCGTAGACGATGCAGACCTGCCTGAAAGACAGTTGTGATGTCGAAAACATTATATAGTCCTGGACAATTCGGTTCGGCAAAATTGCGTATTACAATTATCGTCAGAAGTGTCCATCAGCCATATTTCTGTGCAGGGCCGAATTTAGCACTGTCCCCTGGGCAGAAGGTATACTAGGGGAGAACTGCCCCGCCTGCCCTACCTTAAATCCGGCACTGGTTCTGTATCTATAATCACTATATGACGGCGTAAAGAAAGCAGAGGACGAATGGTTACGAGGACATTTTATTTTGTTAAAATCCAAGTACTTCTAGGCAAGTAGCGCAAGTGCATTGTGAAGGTGGAGACTATATTGAGAAATGACTTTATCTAAGAAACAAATACAAAATGGCTTTATCAGTTTTGTTAAGGTTCGTTCCATTTTCTAATAACTTTTCTGCTAGCTTGAATGCTCCTCGTAAAATTTTTCACCTCTCTTCACTTGAGCCCCTTAGGCTTGATTATAAGAAAATTTGAACTTACCCGATTTAAATACCATAATCTTGCAAAGAAACCACCCTACTCGGAACTATTATGTATTCTTAAACGCGACCTTGATAGTTCTTAGGTTCTTAGCGAGGACTTGAATTATTAAGTCTTTTACCAGTTTTATAAATGATATGAGATTTGCCACAAAATGAACTTTGCTCATAAGCTCTTGGGAATTATTCTTGAAAAACTTGGGTTCAGACTTTAGGATAAACTGCGTATGAAGCTCCCGAATACAACCTGCTTTCAAAATAGCAAGATAATATTATTAGGTAACCAAGACCTTATCTTTAAAATAAAACTTTCTATCGATTAAATTGTATAAATTCAGCCGATCTTATACGAGAGTTGCTCAGAATGATTTTTTAAAATTTAATCGTCACTTATTACTCCCATCAACTTGACCAGCGAGAAACTGGCTTGTGTTTGCCTTGCCTGTACCAACTCTTACCCTGTTGAGCTCTAATTGCTGAAACTTTAACCCACTAAGCCAGGCGGCTAACGATGCTCCTATCAATTGCACAACTTCACTCTACAGCGCACAAACGTCTGTGAGTATTCATCACCCCCCCCCCCTCTGCAACAATAATTATAGCTCAGTAACTGGAAACGCGAATCGACATTCACACCATTTTAACAGAGTACTACGCTTGCGCCCTCTGTCGGGATGCTGTGCAGTTTCGCACACAAAAATAGGATACTTCAAATTCGCATTTTGCAAAAAAAAGTCACTTTTCTATGTTCATTATTATTGGCTGAAAAATTGAAGGTTACTTGCTGAACAACCTTTATAAATTATCTGAAGAAAGAAACAAACTTCTTTTACTGACCTTCTTAATGAAGTTAATAGAGGCCCTACGATATATAGTGGAAGAAATATGACAGAAATTCCTGACCAATTTCAACCACAACCTAAGCCACTGCAATGCCTCCATCAGCTTCACTGAAAGTATTTTTGCCAGAAAATTTTTCAGAATACGATTCCAGGTTTGTCCGCCATAAGGATTCTTCCATATGTTCACGAAGCCCGTCTTATATATTTTATAAATAATTACTTTTAAATCCCTTCTTTCATATCGTTAAAAAAAGTCAACGAAGACTAATTTAAAGTCAACTGAATTAAAATTTGGTTAAAAACCTACAAAAACGCGATTAATAGCCTAATAGTTGAGTAAGAACAATCAACCATCCCATGCTCTACTAAGTAGCCTCAAGAACTTCAGTTGACCATTTACCAATATTCTTCTAATCAGGAGTCACGTGTCATTTTCATCCAGCCAAATGAAATCGTTCATCCTTGTAATAACATTTTCTTCAACCAGGAGGTTGACTTATACATAGTGACCAACTTCCTTGAATAACAGGAAGGAGAATAATCTCGAAGGATAAGAAAAACGTCATGAAAGCCACGTCGTTACAGATTATTATAGTCAACAGGAAGGAAGAAACAAAAAATATTAAGAAAAAAACAATAACAGCCTTTACGTTACATTAAGATTCTGTAAAGCAAGGACATCACATCATCAAATTTTCCCGTTTTTAATAAAATGTCGATTAGTTAGAACAAACCACCTACAAGCATACGCTTTTCAGGCTTACTCGTTGCGCATTAGAAAAATCCTATTGACTCCAAGTCGCTCCAAGTTTAAAAAACAATAAAATAAATTTTGATTATACAGTTTCGTTCTTTCCAATCAGATTATTGGGCAAGTTACATGTTAACTGAAAGTAAGATCACGCGGACTGACTCTGATCAATTACATAAAGCCTGATATCTGCTAATTCCGAAAGACTGGACTCTAGGTAATCCAAGCGTTAACTCGACGGAAGTTTGCAAAGTATCAAGAAGTAATATGAACTATGTTCAAGATTTAAGTACCAAAATCGCCACCTCAGTATTTTTCGAACTTCCACTGCAACAGCATGTTTGTAAGAAGTTTCAATAAAAAGAAATGACAAAATCACATTCTGATAAAACAAATGGATACATTTAATGTATAGAGTTTGATGTTTTACAATAATAATTAATAAACTAAAAAAAAAAAAAAAAAAAATTAAGTAGTAGCAATTATACCGGACATTACAAAGTTGTTGTGACATGCGCACATTCACACAAACAGAAAAATATAACAATAAAATGGCAATTTCTTTTTTAGAAAAAAAAAAACAAAAAACATTTCTAAAACATGTTTATAATTCTTCTCAGTATTTTATAACAAAAAAAAAATGCAAAGAAATAATACATTTACAGTCTCGCATCTCATTTCTACTACAAAGAAATGCATCTCAAAAGCAAAAGAAACACATTTATCTCGTCTGGATTGTAATACATTATTAATCGATGAAAAAAATCTATTATGTGTATACAGAGTCACACAGATGAACTTAAAATGAAACATTTCACAAAATAATAATAACTCGGTTTCAGTTCCTTTTCTGGACAAATATATTTTGGTGAAACTATGACCCGTCGTTCTTTTGGTGAAATTCCTCTTCCAAGAAGTGGGTATTGAACAAAATGGATACAAACATGTATATATAGTTCATTGTCTATATATATATATATAGATACCCCCTTTTTCCAAAAAAAAAATATTCTTAATGTTCAAATCATCATTTGGAAGGTGGGCTTTGGGGGCGGGGGTGGCACAAAAGTAATTCAGAAACAAATGGCACACTTAAATTTTCTTCGCAGATCCCATAACTATCATCATCATCATCATCATCATCATTATTATTATCATCATTACTAATAAGTCTCTAAGTTTTTGAATTATTAATATTATTATTTAAAAATTAAAAAAAAAAAAAAGATAAAAGCACAGGTTAAGAAATTCCATGACAAATCATCATCATTCTCTATAGAACCAACAAGACAAAAAATTGTGTTGACTAGCAAAATTCGATTTTCTGGCACGTAATGAAAAAACATAAAAAACAAAGCTGAGATTATCGAGAAAAGTGTTATGGAAACTTATTATCATCGTTATTGTTATTATTATTATTAATAAAATAGTTAATGGAAACTTATTACAATTAAAAGGGAAATTCTTCGACCTATCTTGCAGAAGAACAAAAGTGGAAAAGAACTTGAATCCAACAAGGACGACAACAGTAACAACAACAAGAACAACGAACATATTCCTTCTGTGTTATAGTAATAATAATAATAATAATAATAATAATAATAATAAGAAATATAGCGAGGTGGATTCTTTTTCTTGTAAGTACTTGGAAAATGACAACATTTAGATAGTAGTAGTAGAGTAGTAGTAGTAATAATTAGGTAAGAGTAATATTATTAACAAGAGTAACCAGCACAAGGTACGACCAAAGAGTGTTTTCAAATAACAGATACAACGACTAAGAATTATTAATTATTATTTTACTATTTATTATTATTATTATTATAATTAGATAGTTTGAAATTCAAATTTTATATTCAATGTTTTTTTTATTTTATTATTTTTATTATTGTTGTAATAATTATTATTCAATTTTTTTGTACGGAACAACAAGTAAATCGACGTTATTTGGTGGTAAAAATTTTATTTTACGTTTACTCGATCTCCCTCTCTTTTGCTTCTTTATGAACAACTACCGCTCGGTTTATAGACCGCTTTAGACCTAAGGAAAACGATAAATACACACAAGAGGGACATCCCTTCGGGAGACGACAAAGTATTTGTTTGGGGGGAATTGATTCTAAATGAACACCTACGTCAGCAGCTCGTTAATTAAGATTTTTTTTATTAATTAATTAATTAATGATTTGTTGTTTTTGTTAATTATCTGCTTTCCCCCCTCGACAAGAACAGAAATTGAAAAGCGAGAAACCCGGTGCCGGCCCCGACGACACTACCAAAGGCCGAGCAGCTCCTCTTCCTGGGTTACCTTCCCCCTACTAAAACCAGCCGCGGCGATACAAGGGCCGCAAACAACCCAACCCAAAGTGAAGAGCCTTCTGCCATAAAGGCTCTCGAAAAATGGCGGGAAAAGACACACCGTCGCCCCAAAATGGCGATTACAAGCGGTTGCGCGTTCGACAACAACCAAAGAGAAAAGTGAACCAACGATTTGATAATCTGAATAGGACAACAACTCGAGTATTGGGTCGAGCTTAGTTGAGAAAATCGTGTCAAAATGTCAGCTTTTAAACGATTGATTTTGTTGTTTTATACATTTTTGTTTTTGTGTTCTTCGGCGCCATTTTAGGTGTCGCGCTCCTTCTTGATCTTGAGCTCGTCGCCGAGGATGGTGACGATCTCCCCCTGCATGAAAGCCCACGGTACGTTCGATCCGAGCAGGGGGCACTTCTCCCCGCTCGGGCAGTACACCTCAGTGCCTGCGCCCTGGCGCTTGATGCTCTCTCGGGAGCAAGGGAAGCAGAACTTGTGGTGCGGGATCGAGGGGCACTGGACGAAGTGCGTGTCCTCCAGCCGCTCTTGGCACAACGTGCATTTGAGCGCCGCCCCGGCCACCGCGCCCGTTTCGTTCTGTACGTTCGTCTGCGTCGGTGTGGGCGTCGTCGATTCCGTCGACGTCACTTCCGGACCCGGGGTCGTGGCCGACGGAGCCACCGAGGTCGGGGTGCTGCTCACGCTGTGCCGGCCCGAGGAGTTGCGCCGGCTGTGACCGCTAGCGGCTGCCGCGTTTGGCGAGTGTTGGCTCGTTCGCGCCCCGCTACCGCCGCTCGTCACTCGGGTCGCCGCCACCGTCGTCGTCGCTCCTCCTCCACCAACGTTGCCGTTCGCCTCCGTCGTGCCAGGGGGGGCTCCGCCGGCGTTGCGGGGTGAGCTGGGCGCCATCACATCTGGTGGGAAGCGAAAGGAGAAAAAGAAAAAAAGAAATATAAAAAAAAACAACTACTCATTTTCAAGCAACAAGTCTTATGTCAATAAAGGACACAAGAGGGCGTTCATTCTAAATCATTTCTATATTTATTTATTTACATAACTCGATTCAATAAACAGAAAATCGATCCAAATTGACTCTTAACAATGCTACTGACTACAGATTAGGTAGACCTTGGAAGGTCCAACTTAATAGCTTCTGGGCTAGCATTGTCCCACCCGTAGGAGGCACGTTGAAGGAAAAGGCCAATAAACCACGCACAACCCAATTGGCTTCATCCAAATGCCACTTCCTCCAGCATTTGCTATCTCTCAAGGTATGTACTGCCACAATTACATAGCAAACGATAACCCGGGGCCTCCTACGAGAGAAACAACCTGTAAAATCCGGAACAGCTTGTCTGTACATAACCGGCCGAAACACGCCAGCTTTGTTAATCACTCAATTTGGATAATTTATGAAAAACAAAAAAAAAAACTCAGAAAGAAAGCTTGATTTGCATGCTAACAAAACAATTTTTATTCCATTTCACGTACATTCGGAATAGACAAGTTTTGTTTTATCCCTTTAACAATGAACTTTAATAACACATGTATATATATTTTTATTCAAATATGAACAAAGAAAAACTGAAATAACGAGGGTTGCTCAGAAAGCAATGCGAAATTGTTTTCTAAAGAAAATCGAAAATTTGAAGTTTCTTGCGTTTTCCAATAGATAGCGCAGCTGTAGTAATCTACGAAAATGGCCTTCGTAGAGAAATCACATTGCTGATTATTTACAAACATTTTTGCTGTCTACTGAAGCTGTGCTGCATTCGATTAGTTGCTCAGTTTCTCAATATCCTGCTGACTCTCCGTTATCTCCAGTTAGTGCTCATTTTAAAGATTTTCAAGAAAATGTTAAGTTATAAGAAGGGCTATCAATTCTAAGAAAAGCCCAACAGATTTTCTTACATCTTCGATCGTTTGGTTTTTACATTAAGCCGGCAAGACTGCAAACAAGCAAATCGATTCTTTTCTGCCCGCCTAAAAGGTTCCTCCCTACGCAGCAAAACTAAACATGCATGTTCAATCCTTAATTCCCGTTCTTTGGGACAAGAGCACAAAAATCAACATAGAGTACATCTATAAAAATTATTCAGCCATGACTGAAGCTGAAGCAACAACAGGACGTCATATTTGTCAAAAAACAAGACATGCGTTTAATATAAACCTGAATCGTAGCAGAGTCGAGTGAGGAACGCAAGTGAGCAAATGAATCGTTTTCAGCACATTATTTAAGTAAATGGCTTCCGGCGAAAAATATTTTCTAGGCAACCCTCATATTATATCAAAATAAAAATAAAAATCAATAAATGCGCTTCTAGAATCCGGAATCTCTCTAATCCGGAAATTTCATAAATTTGTGCAATTAGTAAAATTTTCTTACAGAATTTCATAAAGATTAACAAGAAAATTTTGAGACCTCTGCGTCTGCTAACAGCCACACAAAATTTTTTATTAGGTCACGGATGGGTGCGAATTGTTATTTTGCTTAAACGGCAGGCAGGCGCTTCCTTTATACTCTCCCCGTCAATGGACTGACGACGTTGCAAGAGGGAGGGAATGGCGTTGTTGGTAGTGGGTATAGAGCGAGGCATTCCCATCGAGCTCTTTGTTTCCTGTGGATCGATCCAAAGTAGCAAAAAGGAAAGGGGGTGGGAAGATGTTAACAATGACGTCATGATTTGTCAAGTACGTGAAAAATTCTTGTAGGTATTGAAGAGGGGGGGGGGGGTGATAATAAAGGTGGTGAGACGTTCGTTGCGAGCTGCGTCGCCTTGTTCCTACTTCAAAGTAGTGAAACAACAGAAGGAAAGAAGAAACGGCTGAGCTCAGTTGCGAGTTTCGAGCTCCTCTGCTTTTCATGGCAATGAGCGAGGGAGAAAAAAAAAAACAAAAAAAAAACTCGTTGGCGCTCAGCCAGGAATCACCCCCTTTTCATTTCCCTCGACTCAAACTTCACTTCTTCCATCAACTTTATAAAAACCAAAATCGATAAGGGATACGATTCAAAAACTTTGTTTATTTTCTCCTCATAGCGAATAATTTTCTTTGCAAATTCCTAAAGGAATTCACAGAATATGACCAAGCACCATTCTCCCTTGTCACACACCTCCCCAGCACCCCCGGGCACTATTGTAACGGATTTTCCAATATCTTAGCATGTCAACAAACGCCGATTGCTTATTACTCTTGTTTGTTGTTGTGGTTGTTATTTTTACCATTGTCAGCATAGCTTTTCAGAACCTTTACGGATTTGCCAAAAGGAAATTCCAACACACAGGAACACCATTAGTCATCATCGTCGGCGGTTACAACTGCGTGGGAGGAGAGCATTACGCTCACTCGAGCAATATAATAGTATTTATATGAGTTACGACATTCAGGGCAAATAAAATAAGAATTCGCACCCAAAATTTAAGGCAAACAAAGTAAGCATTTACAAAATTGTAGGCTATATTATGTGATATTGTAAATCAATAATAAAGGTTGTTGTTTATGATTGTGTATGCGTGTTTGGGTGTTTTTTTTTTGTATTTTTAGGGAGTGTGTTTAATGCTTACCATTTTTCAAGCTCGTAGCAGAGTCGAGCGAAAGCATGCGTCCCATACCGCCGTGCTCCTTGTGTTTGTAGCCCCTGGCGTCGAACGGTATGAGCGGCCCGTTCATGACGGCGGGCAGGCTCTCGACGCGCGTCAGCGTCGGCCTAGTGCTGTGTTCGTGGTCGATGAGGTTGCTGCGCTTGATGCCGTTCTCGGACGGGTGGCTAGCGCCGTTCTCCTCGTCTCTGTCGGGCGGCCGCTTCTGTCCCACGCTCGGCGTCGAGTTGGTGGCCGGCGGCAGAGAGTTGGGTCGTCCGTGCGGCGGCGGAGGCGGCGGGCCGTGGTGGGTGCCTAGATGGGCCGGCGGTGCTCCCCGGGCCACGAGGCTGGGACTTCCGCGATTGAGCGCTTCCGGCGGATGGGGCGGGGGACCGTCGCCGCCGCCCAGATTGTTGACCATGCGAGGCGGGTAGTCGACCAAGGCGATGCGGGCTCGTCCTTCGTGCTGCAGGGAGAACCTCTCGCCGACGGGAGGGCCCCGCGGTGGAGCGGACAGTCCGACGGTGGGCGTCTCGGTCGGCGCCGACCCGTTCTGCACCTCTAACGGGTTGCGAACCATAGCGGGCGCCGAGGATGACGAGGGTTTTAGCATTGGCCGCCCGTCCTGGAAGCCGTGCGCTCGCTTCATCTGACGCGCCGTCTCGATCACCAGTTCGATGTGGTCGGCGCCCTCGTAGTTCACGCAGCCGCGGCACACGGGCTCCGAAAAGTCGTGCAGCATGGCCCACGGTGTGCGCGGCAAGTCGCACAGGTAGCAGTGCTGTCGCTGCCCTCGGTGCAGCACTGACATTTTCACCATGGGAGCGGAACACACACTTGACACACACACACACTTACACACACCCACTGACTGCCTCGTAACAACCGACTGCTCCTCGCCACACCAGCAGCAGAAGAGACGACGACACTTCTTCCAAACTTAAAATGCAGTTCCACGTTTGCAGTTTAGGGGGAGAAGAACAAGCAAAATCTCACGGTCCCCGAGAAAATAGCACGTTCGTGTAGAAAAATAAAAAAACAAAAAATATTAAAAATAAAAAAAAAGAAGCACGGAAAATATCTGTGCAGCTACAGGATCCTCACAGCTGACTGCATCCCGCTGCCATCATGTCGCCCGATACTGAAAACTTCTCGCGAGCGGGAAAACTCGCCACACCGACAACGAGGCTCCACGTCACCACGCCGAGCACATCATTAGCAAAACAGGCACATCCACCAGTTCTGCGCACTCTGGCGTGACCGGGCGCACTCTGCGCATATCACATTGCGTCATGCCCCGGTCGATGGGAGAGCGACGTCACAGTTTCCCGGACTTGCAAGGCCGCCAATTCCGCCGCTTCCCTCCCCGGGCAGCAACGCATGGCCATTACCACCCTTCTCTTCACCAAACAACTACAAAACCCAAAAATCGCAAAAAACAACAACACCCCCCCAGAATCGCACTCCCCCCAAAAAAACCCAAATTTTATTATTATTAAACCTCAAGCGAGCATTATTAAAGCAAACAGCTGCGTCTAATGTCAAAAACGCAATCCTCCCACGTTTTTTCCCGGGCGCCTCAGGTACCAAATAAGGTAGGCGCACGAGGAGGTTTTCCGAGCCGATGATTATGGCGCGCCATTTGCAGTCTTTCGTAACATTTGTTCTCCCTGCACGCGATGTGGGTCACTTCCGTGACGCCGTGGAATCCACTAACGGAAATTCGACACGGCTGCACGAGCTCCACGTTCTGGAAAGAACTTAACGAAGAATTCGAAAAGCGCCATTTGCATTATTGCAATAACGCCTGCTCAAATCGAATTTTCCTATAGAAAGGTCGCTTATGACGTCAGTTGGGGGGGAGAGTATAAATCTGAGGGAATAGTAGTAGCAGAAGCAGCAACAACAACAAGCTGCTGCAGAGAGGGGCATATAACGAGGAGCTACGCCGGAAATAGCACGGTGACGCATACCATGTGTGCAGCACGAGACGGGGGAAGAAAGAGGAGGAAACCAGCCAATGGTATCGCAACTTCCCTCATGCGATGATAGAGCGCGTGACATCACTCGCTGACCCTCCCAACCTCCTTTTGGGTTTGGCCCGTTTTGCTTTCAATAATAATAATAACGTTACAAAATGGCGGCGAAAACAAAAGACCGTCGTCGTCTGCGTCAACAACTCCATCCAACACTAGAGGGTCCATCAAGGGAGGGGAAGCGTTCATTCGCTATCATCGAGGGTGGATGAGTTGGATCCTTTTTGTTGACTGATGATGACTCATCCAGCTCCACGCGCTCTTCATCGATTTTCTCCGAGGACGTCGGAGATATTGCTATTGATTAGGAATCATAAAAGGGGAGGCGAGACAATGAAAGCGCTGCGCTGCGGGATGTTAAAAGCAGCTCACTGCGTTTTATAACATCCTCCACAAAGCATTCCTTTCTAATTTATCGTGATCGTCGTCTTTAATAGAAAGCGCGCGGTCGTTCTTGTTGTTGTTGTTGTTTAAATAAAAAAAAAAAAAAATTTCCATTCCGGAATGGAATGTAACAAGCAAGCGCCATTACGTATTGCTCCGTACCCCAAACTTGGCCCGACGCCAATAGCAAGCGAGGTGCGGCGCCTCCGACAACGAGGCTCCCGCTGCTGACGTCACAGTGCTTACACGTACCAATGCTGAAATGCTGGTTGTTGGCAGCACGCCAAAAAGCCTCTTGGTAACTGCTGACGTCCTTCGGTCGCCATGGCAATGGGAAAATCGATAGGCACGTAGGCAATCGCTTTCCCTGCATAACCTTGGCTCAGCAAAAGCACACAGAAGAGAGAGAGATAGAGAGACGGTTCCTCTCCACCACCGATGGCTGCCAAAGCGATGCGCGAGTCACGTTTCGTCAAGGAGATGGATCACGCATGCGCCGTATGACGTCAGCCCAATGATTGCAACGGAGCCTTCTTTCTCTCTACAGCGAATTCGTCTATGGTTCATTCATTCGCCGATTCCATTCATTTCGTGGGCTGTTTCGTGGGCTAACTTTAATGTCTCCGATTTAATAGCTTTTCCATGGGAGAGTGGTGTATAATGACTCGAGCTTGTAATTATATGCTTTGACTTTTAAAAAGTTTTTTTTTTTTTAAAAATATTTTTATATATTAAAATTTTTTTTTTCATAGCGCCCTTCCAACTGAGAAATAAAAATCTCCTACTCTCGAACCTACTTCACCAAAAAAATCATAAAATAATTAAAAACTCGCAAATAACTAAATAAAAAAAATAACTCATACCAAAACAAATAGCCTCATAACAGGCCTCCAAAGCGTTCGATATCTGCTCCTGCTTCTTCTGCGATCGATAAGGCCCGAGTGCAATGTTGTCATTTCGTCGAGTGCTTTCGACGATAACGCTTGCGTGTTTAAAGATGGTGGGGCGATAAAAGGGTGCGTCAATGTCACCTCTTTCTTCATTTATTAAAAATCTTAATATCTATTTTTAAGCAGCTCGATAATTTGTCCAAGATGCTAAGAGATGTCAATGACGTCCAAGATTCATAGAGACAACTTGAAATTATCATTGCACCTTAGCTGCTGCATACAAGGTCGTTTGATCGTCAGTCATGCACTTGTATACAAGATTATATTTTTAATTAATAATATATTAAAATTATTATTATTATTATTATTATTATTATTATTATCATCATTATTACTACAAACTATAACCTGATGATAAAAGGCAGACGATATTATTATTATTATTATTATTATTATTATTATTATTATTATTATTATTAGAAACCACGCCAAACGCCATTTGTTGTCGTCGTTCCTATTCCTTCTCTCGTTCCTTCCTCCCTTGGCGAGCGCACATGGTCGAGGTCTGCCCCATCATTCCTCCGAGTCCCTTTATCGATTTGCTGGGAAAGGCACGAGTCGACCATTTCTGCAGGATCGATCGCCACCCACGCATGACCCGTTGCCAACCCTACGAGACGAAGCGTGGGTGGATCAGCGGAGCATGCGCATTTGCGTTGGGGAATTAGAGGAAGGGAAAGATGAAGAAGAAGCAGAAGAAAAGAAAAAAAGGAAGACGGCAACGACATTTAAAAAAAAAAAAAAAAAAAATTAAACAAAAAAATTTCTCGCGTGACTATGCAATCTTCATTCTCTTAGATACAAGAAAAAGAAAGAAGCAGCGAAATATAATCCTAGCCTATTTACAGAGCATAACCAAGCATCGCTTGAATAATGAATCCATTTCGATCCACCACTAACTATATCAGAGGTTAGCAATTTTAATCACCTGAAAGCAATCGCGGTCACATGACCCGTTTTAAAATTATTACATCAAAGGACGTCGAACCCGTCTCTCGGGTGAAAACATAAAAATCAATAACGAAGCCAGGACCAATCTTCTTCACAGATGCACAGACTGAGTAATTTAATAGAAACGCCCCTATAGCCAACGTACATTCCTTTTTGCATCCAATTCCGCTCGAACGCGTCATGGCATTCAGCCATAGGTGTCGACGCCAAAACAAGTGAATCACTGTCGCTCTTTGAGGACAGCTCTCTCCAACTCGTCCCATATTTGTTCTATTGTTTTGAGATCCAGCGATTGCGAAGGCCGTGATTTGGGAAATGCTGCATTCTCCTGTAGATGCCATGACTGGATTTCACCTTGGTTAGAGGGAGTGCTTCTATGTTTTTTCGCAGATGCGAATGGTACTCAAAAAAAGTCCATCTGCTACTATATCTGAATCGATTCTGAAATGTCCTTCCCTACACAATCAATCAAAGCTATTGTGGTGCCTGTGACCTCTATCATCCAATATTGTAAGTCCTATTGAATCAATTTCTTTTATTTCGGATATTTAAGAAAATACATATAACATTTCTAAATTATACATGTTTATTACTCAAAAACTATTACAGATTTTAACGGTTGGCGCGTGGTACCATTGTTGGCGCGTTGTTCCATATTTCGCGAGACGCAGTAAACAATGGCGAGTGTTCAAGGAAAAAGCTCAATGCGTGTTATGGCTTGCGGAATTTAAGTTAATGATTACACTTCAGAGAATGTTCAAAACAAAGTTTAAATAAATTGGAATGGCGGAATGGTACATTCGCACAGGCCTACCATGAGATGATGATACGGACTCAAAAAAGAAAATTATATTTTTCAACAAGAGGAAGCTGTTCATGTCGCATTTGGGGCGAAGAAATGAATGCTTTTGCTATATGTTCATTTTCAGAAAAAAAAACCCTCAATGCATATTTTAGGACCCCGAAATATTAATAAAGCAAAAAAAATTTTTTTTTGGAGGGGGGGTAGTTAATAACTCCAAAACGGCTCATCACAGCCAAACAAGTCATTTAGAAAAAATATTTCGCCTCTCTGAGAGGAGTCCGTACATATCAAGTTTATTGACTTGGTTTGCTGGTTTGAACGTTACAGCCTTTTTTTAATTTTTAGAAAAAAATTAATATCTCTAAAAACGCTTATCCAATTGACATAAAAATTACGCTAAGGCACAGTTTAAGGAACCCTCTAAGCATGTATATTTTTTATTTGGATCTGCTATTAACCGTTTCAGAGGAGTTAGCTGCACGAAATTGCTCACATACGTACATATAGGAGGAATTTTTTTTCAAAATTTCAACATATCTTTACGAATCGATCCTAGTCCCCGTAAATCACTACGCCAAGCGGCTCTTCAACTGGATATGCCAATGACATCCGTCCATAAAATAGTGAAGCACCGCCTTCGTCTTACACCCCAGAAAATCCAAATGATGCATGAACTGAAGCCAGATGACCGACCGAAGCGCAAGAAGTTTGCTGAGGATATGCTCCAATGATCTCACCTTTCTTGAGGACATTTTGTTTTCTGATGAGGCAACATTCCATACTTGCGGAACAGTAAACCAACACAACTGCTACATCTGGGGCTCACAAAACCCCCACGTTCTAAGGGAGCATATACGCAACAGCCCAAAGGTTAACTGTTAACTAAATATTACGGAACACGACGAAGGTGTCGCTGATAGTCGGGTTGTTCCCATTTTCCCCTACTTATTGGTCACACTTTGTACTATCTAATCTAACTTAACCTAACCCAATCTAACTTAGGTTGTACACCTTACGATGTGAATATCATAGAAGAGTGGTCTTTTGGAAATTGTTTAACCAGCCCCTCGAGTATCCACAATCATTCGAAATCACTCAAATTATCCAGTCCACCATTCTGCTGTTATAATTACTGCGCAAAGATATCATTCCACGACATAAAGTTGGTGCATGAAATGTCATACACTGAAAACGTCGATTCAGAAAGTCCAAATTTTGTGACGAATTCATACATGTATAAGAAGGTTCCGGTATCACACTTTATAACGCATAAGCGTCACACAGCCCTGATATTAATCTCCGCGAATTCTTTTTGTGGGTACATTACATCTGACAAAAGTCTAGAATGTACATCCAACCCTGGTACACGGAAGTGAAAACGTTTTTCTTCCAGAATTCTTGCCAACAAGATCACCAATGGAGACACAATAATTCATGTAAGATAAAGCTCGTCCTCTAACAGCAAATGTTGCTCTGGATTTCCTGCATAACATTTTGGGTTTGTGTGATAAACCCCAGGAAGCATCAATGTGGCTGTAAATAGCCCCGATATTAATCTATACGACTTCTTCTTATAGGAACATTCGAAGCAGAAAGTCTACCGCAATAAATCAGAAAATTTAATGCAATCCAAATGATCACCAAATGAGGGTTTGTCTCGAAGAGGTTATACACAACAAGATAGATATATCATGCACATGCCAACGAGTATTGTTATGGAATATTTGGTAAATTAATATTTGGTAGATATTTCCTAGACCACGCATCGTGAAAATAACATTCTTCAATTAAATCAGTCTTGATCGTTCATAGTCCAAGAAGGAATCGAAAATCCAGAAAATCCGGATAAACGGTCGCACCATTTATAACGCATTATCAGTAACTCGACTCCATTTCCTAAGCGTGCGCATCGATTTTACCTGCATGTTTTGCAATTTATAATAACAACCAACAGAAAGCGTATTGCGAGCTGAAGAAAGCCTCATTATATAACGACGTGTTTAGCTACATCACGGTAATTAGATAAAGAAGAAGAGGAACATGTCTCCTTTATCACGCGATTTTTATTTATTTTTTATCTCCGATTTAGAATATTTAAAGTGATTCCCGTGGGCTTGTTGAACTGATAATGAGGTTCAGGTAACACATCAATCGAGCGTTATCGGAACAGATTACGGGAACCCTGCCTTTGTATGCAGATATTCACAGGCACCTGTAAACGTATCATACTCGTTGGACGTTGTAACCCACTTAATCTTCGTTGTTGTTGTCTTTTGAATTCTTAAAAATAATATTGTTTATTTACCGATAGCAGATATGGTTAACGCATTCCTGCGTGATTATTCATCGGTTCTTGTTGTTGTTGTTGGAGGCGGAAATTGCTATCTGAGTGATAAAAGAAAAGCTTTGTCACCCATTCTTTGATTGCTTAGAAGAGAAGTCGAAAATCATACGTAGTAACAAATTTGCTGACCAGCACGTGGCGAGGTTCCCAAAGCATTTAGATTCACTCATATAAAATGAATAAACGAGGTCTCCAATAGCAAATATGCTATATGGAAATATTAATTACGAGCAATGAGTATAGATCCACCAACAATACACTGTAGATCATGAACGCGGAGTGTCCAGCTATATCAAGCTAATGCAAGTTCCAAAAGAGGACCATCCTTTTTTAATAAAACTAATCACGTTAAATGTACATATATAGTTAATGAAATGATTACAATGTGACTAGCAGCCACAAAGCAAACGTACAGGTTAGCAGCTGTCGAAGACTCTACCAGGCATTCTAGTAGTTATTCTCAGGTTGTCTACTATTCTGTGATGTGTGAACTTGATGACCCATCTGGCATAAGGTCTAAAGAAGAGTTTGAAAAATAGTGGATGCAGAAAAATATCGCAGTCTGGTTACTTGATAAGTGGCTCCTTGCAGACCTTTATAAAAGGTAACAGAACTGGACGTAGGATGTCATCCATGTAATGTTGGACTGTTAATGCTGTACTAGAATTAGATGGGATCTGCTTTTGAAGGAGGTAGCAAATTTCCAGCCCGATTCATGTCTGATCTTAAGAATCTCACTTCATAATCACAATACCATCCGGAATAGGTAGCAAGACATCCTATCCAGCAGATTCGGCTAAGATTATTTAGTCAAGCATGTCGAATAGTGACAAACCGAGTAATACATAAACTATTTTGAATACAGCATAATGCGTCCAAAGAAAAACTTGAATTAAGCGATTAATCTGGTGGGGAAGACCTGAAGAAGATCAACGAATTGACCTCAACCTATCCCGAACCATTGCCTTGGATCTTTTATGGCATGGAAAGGCGTCACAGTGAAAGTCCATAAATCTTTCGTTACGTACAGCAACGTACCGGCTCCTACACCAATCCGTACCAGTCGCCAGCTAAGGAGCCACAAAGAAAAAAGAGGTGGTACCCCAGATATGGTTCAGGAGTAATGGCTATTTGCCGCTTCCACAATACAGTCTGCAAGAAATTTAATCATTTGCATCCTTGATAGAGAGGAATTTGCATATCCATTATCAGATTATTTTTCTGGTTTCCGTTATAAAGCCTTGATCCAATTATTTAACATCAGTGCAATATTTCCATCTTCATTCTTCATCTTTTAATTGGATTTTTCTAGCTAGTCTTGAAAAGCTGCGCAAATCATCCATGCTTTCCTATTTGCATACCAAGCAGCGTCTATTGTTGCTAAGTTCTTTTTGGCAAAATATTTTTCGCCACCAGCTTTTACAAAAAATAAAATTGTAATTCATTCTTTTGCTTATTTCCTAGCAACACACTGAAAACCTTATCGGGTATTGCACGATAAATTAGAGCACTTTCATCGGCGTTAAAAACGTTTTTCGGTTGATAACTGCTAACAGTGTCTGGGAATCGTGATAGCCAATCGTTTACGTCGTCCAGATTAACACTTGCACTCTTACCAGATATAGCACGAAAAACGATATTCTTTCTGTTACAAAATTTATCCCGATAACCGTAACTGGCTTTACAATTCTCGTTAACATTCAACTTTTTTTTTTGTAGCTTGATTCATTGACTGGTAGACCTCTACTTTGGGAACTTTGAAACCAAGACAATGTGAATCATTTATTTCCTTAAATTTTTGTTTCCATTTCTGTTTCTCGCAGTTTCTCTTTATTTTTGAAAATTTGCAAAGTTTGGGTTTTATGGTACCACAATAGTATTTTTTGCGCCAAACTTCCTTGAGATATACCATTTTCAAAATCACACCTATTTCCAATGCCATCACGATAAATCGCGTTTTTGTGACGTTTAAAAAAGTGGTCGGTTTGAAGAAGTAGAAACGCTACAAGAAGTTTATTGTACCATAAAGGATTTGTACCATAACAAATTTTTATAACTCTTGAAGCTAATAATATAATCAAAGGTTTTATCTGATATACAGAGGTTGAGTCAAAAGTAGTGGCCGATCACCGCGCAAACTTATAAATGGGCACCAGACAGGAACCACTCATGCTCGATGGTCTTCATCCAACGATCAATCAGTTGGCGGATGCCCTCGCGAAACCACTCCTCCGGTTTCTGGGCGAAAAAGTCACGCACGGCGTCTTCAACCTCACTGACATTGGCGAAGCGCCGTCCACGCAAGAAGTGCGCCATGGACCGGAAGAGATGGTAGTCGGAAGGTGCCAGGTCGGGACTGTATGCTGGATGTGGCAGAAGCTCGATTTTTTCCAGCAGTTGACGACACATCTTCACCCGTTGTTGTGCTTTCCCATGGCGTGCAGATGTCGAACCACACTCGAATGTGATGTCCCGGTGTCCGTCGCTAGTTTAGGGTTGGCTTCCACTTGTTGCCGTAGGGTTGCGTCATGCTGGGTCTTCCGTTCCTTGGCGCATCTTCCAGGCCCATGTCTCCAGACGGAAAGCGGGAGAACCATCGTCGTGCTGTCCGTCTATTGGTCACACCTTGACCTTCCACCCTGCAAATTTCGGCGGCTGCTGCTCGCGCACTGGTCCCCTTTTTCCAATAGTGTCGAAGGAGCCCGCGTATCACCAATTTTTCTGCCATATTTTTACACTGGCTGACGCAGACGGCACAATGCCTATGGCATTCAAATTCGTACCGACGTTTCTTCCCACTCTTTTCTCTTAATAAACTGCAATATACCCTTGTGGTAAATGGTCTTCGCCCGGAATTCGTCATACTCTACCCCCCCTCCTTCCGAGTTGGCTACTACTTTTGACTCAACCTCTGTATTTATTTATTGCAGAAACCCATATTCATATATTATTCAATTTGAACCCACTGCTCATCTGTGAATAAGCCTCAGTGAGATATGAAGTTGTATGTATACTCGTTGTATTTTTATCCTGTAATAAAGGTTTTGTAATCTAAAAACTGCTCATAGAAGGCATTGATATAGACAGAACAAACGATGATGTCAACCACAGAGAAAGCGCAATGTGTAGTATGGCTTGCCAAACAAAATCACCCAAAACTGCACAAGCAGCTCTCCAAAAAGGTTTTCAGCCAGGTATTTGTCAACATTTCAACTAGGTTAACCTGCATATCACTGAACAGTGATGAAATCTTCTCATAATATAAAGTCTGAACTAAAATGACGGATTCAATATGGTTGCAATGAAATACGAAACTGTGCTATTTTTGTAGTGACATTTTTTTTTTTGTGTGTGTGGGCTCTTGAGTGAACATTAATTTATAGACGTTTATTTATTAAGTAATAAGGCCACGTTTTGAAATCAAATACTTTATGCTATTTCAAACAGTTTTCAGAAAAATTCACTTCCCTTTTTCGAGTTTTGCCAATAGGAGACTGGAAGGAAATTAGTTAATGTGTGTGACCACTAGTTGGCGTTGTAATCGGGCTTTGGTATTTCCCACTTCCTGTTTGGAAACAGCCTTGTTCTTCCCAATTGGTAGAGGCGACGATTGTGATACTTGTGGTTCCTAGTTCGAATCAAGGTCGTCGGAATTTTTCCTTCTATTTTTTCTAAATAGTGGTGCTTATGTACAGCATTCGTTCATTCATTTTCAATTTTAAGACAATAATAATCTGATTATTATTGCCATTGGTGATTATTTTTTTCTCTTTTATATTCTTTTTACCTTTTTGGATGTTAAATAACTATTGGATATATTTGATCACCCTACTGAGGCTCTGCTTGGTCTTCCAAACTTGTCAGTAAAGGGAAAAACACAAACATTCACGCCCTAGGCGGGATTAGAACCCGCGACTCGTGAGCCCCCCTCCCTTTCATTTTCGTAGCAGATATGTCAATTTTGATGAATCCAATGAATAGGAAGTTGTGGGTGACCTATACCCCTATACCATAGTGCAATTTTCATCATCCCAAATATGCAAATTGGGACACATTCAAGTCATACCTTAAAAACCGTAACAGATACACGAAAAATTCCAATTGAAGACTTGTTCAGCATGGAATTCCGAACAAAACAACAACAACAAAAAAAAAAACTTCCAAATTCCGATGAACGGATCACCAACAATCCAAAGCAGATCATGTTGGTTTGGTTTGGTTTGGTTTGTTTGGTATTAACGTCCTTTTCAACTGTTATGGTCATTTCAGGACGGCGTCATAGGGGCCTCAAATTTTGCCTCGCAAGGGTCCTTTAACGTGCAGCCGGCAAACGACTACACGGGACCAACGGCTTTACTTCCCTTCCGAAGGAAGTGCGTGATCTCAAGATTTCCCCCTGAAAAATCCTCGTCGTCCTCGGCCGGGATCGAACCCGCGTACTCGGGCATCAGAGGCGATCACGCAACCGCTGAGCCACCGAGGCCGATGCATGTTGAACATTCAAATGTCTTTGTGGATTAAAAAGGGAGGTAACTAATAAATTCAACATGTGATTGTTTGTTCGGATTTAACATTTATGCGGATTTTGGAATTTTGTTGGTTTTGTAGTATTGATCAATTCTAGGGATACTCATTGATCATCAAAGGCTAAAGCACCTGGTACTTATGACAACACTAGATAAGTTCGGGTATTTCGAAAACATGCATCATATGAAAACATGTCATAAGTATAAGTTACAGCTACAGAAGAGAAGAATAACTTTTACGAATATTTTAATGATTTTGTAGAGAAATTAGGCTTTAAAGGTTCACTCCAAATACCCGTTATCTGAAGCAATCAATCAAAGTCTCAGAAAAATTTTGTAACGTTTCACCCTGATGAAACCCCAATTCAAACAGTTTTTATGATTCCTGTGCAATTACTAGATAACGCGATGCAAAAAACGTCAATGTTGAAATATACGAGAACTTTGCGATACACTATCTTAGTTGTTATTAGATTATAGCAATTGTACGATTTTCACGATAAATTCATTGCAGAAAGCAGCAGAAATTACGCTATTGTCTGGAAAGAACCTTGAGCAGACAATGGTCCATGGATGGCAAACGGATATCAACAATCAAAATCAAACATTATCGCCCTTTCTGAAGACAAGATTCTGACGACAGAAATGGCGTCTATTTATGCCATTTTAAAACCGCAACAACACTTATCAAATGATAACACGAGAGCTGCTTTATGGCAGAGTTGCTTGGTAACGAGACTTAATCATTTCCTTGTAGCTATATAGTGATTTTCATAATTATCAGAGATATAAATTTGATTTATTATCACGCCTACTTAAAAGAGTTAAACGAGCTATAATCTTTACAATGGATAACAGATTGTCAGGGAATGAATCCTCCTCCCAGATCGATTCACAACTCCATCCTCCATCATCGGATAGCGCCCTCCACGCACTAGTGGAGAATTTCCACTGTTCCCTTACTCGGACGCAACAACAACAACATAAGTAAGGAAGAGTTGGAAGGATGTCGCGAAACGAGGGGGGCTGGAGGAAAAAGAATCATTTGCCCTGTCGGTCGGAAAACAATTTCAGGACGGCGGCGGGTTCTTTTCCACCCGGGCGCCAAGGTTCGGAATAGGGGAGTGGGGATGGGAGGGTAGGAAGAGCTTTGGCCAGAGCCAGCCACGTGGCCGCCATGCATGCCAAAGAGGGGCCCAGGGCTCATGAGTGGCTCGTTCGCATGCTCGGGCACGTGCGCCCGTGCCAAACTGGATTCCCCACCACCCATCAGAGCACCACTTCCGAGGCGCCCGTCGACTTAGCAATGAGGACCTGCCAACCCCCACCCGCACATGAAAATCTCTCTCTCTCTCTTTAAGTCCCTTACCCCTCCATAAAGAGACATCGTTTTAATATATAGGCCTACATGTACATCCTCAACCGACAATCGTAGCCTATCAATAGCGAAATAGCATAAACGACTCTTTGATGGCGTTTGCCAATTGTTGGTCACAAAGCGTAACCTCTACTTCCATTCTAAAAAAAAACCTTCTAAGAGAAATGAACCCATAACAAGCGAGTTTAAAATATTCCACCACCTAAACATCAACCAAGCTCCTCTCTTCGTTGAAAGGGGTCGTTGAGCCGAACGGCGCCAAACCGCGTAAACTGACGAGATTAATAGGGTCAAAGCATTCTCCATGGATCCCAGATTAACCACAAATGGTTGGAAATGCTCAACCCTGCTTGGCTATATAGCCTGCTTCAGTTCTGTTATCTCATGTTCACCGAGATTACTGATTAAAGATCGACAGGCAAAGATTGGAAATCTCAACCCTGCTTTGTTATATAGCCTGCTTCAGTTCTGATATTTTACGGTCCTTTAGATAACGGATTAAAGATCGGGAGGCAGAGATCAGAAATGCTCAACCCTGATTGGCTCTATAGCCTGCTTCAGTTCTGTTATCTCACGTTCCCGAGATTACTGATTAAAGATCTAAATCATTTCCCTATTAAAGAAGGCAATTATACTATTTATTGGATCAATTGAAACAAAAAGAAAAACTAGCATGCTAATTCTAATATTTACTTTGCTGAAAGTATCTATGTATCATTATCACTAGCAAATCTCCAAATCTACAGCAAATCTCGAACGTTACGCAGAAAACTTTTAAATGGGCACCAGACAGGAACCACTCATTGCTAATCTTCAAAGTAGAGTTCATCATGCTCGATGGTCTTCATCCAACAATCAGCCAGTTGGCGGAGGCCCTCGCGAAACCATTCCTCCGGTTTCTGGGCGAAAAAGTCACGCATGGCGTCTTCAACCTCACTGACATTGGCGAAGCGCCGTCCATGCAGGAAGTGCGCCATGGCCGGAAGATATGGTAGTCGGAAGATGCCAGGTCGGGGCTGTATGCTGATATGGCAGAAACTCGATCTTTTCCAGCAGTTGACGACACACCTTCACCCGTTGTTGTGCTTGCGCGGGGCGTCAGCTCGTGGGGCACAACTCGGCAGCTCCTGTTGACCTTTCCCATGGCGTGCAGATGTCGAACCACACTCGATTGTGATGTCCCGATGTCCGCCGCTAGTCCACGGGTGGTGCTGCCTGGTGGTCCGCCGTCATCCACTTCTTTGGGTCTTCCGCTCCTTGGCGCATCTTCCAGGCCGAGAACCACCGTCGTGCTGTCTGTTCTTTGGTCACACTCTGACCTAACACCCTGCAAATTTCGGCGGCTGCTGCTCGCGCACTGGTCCCCTTTTTCCAATAGTGACGAAGGAGCCCGCGTATCACCAATTTTTCTGCCATATTTTTACACTGGCTGAAGCAGGTGGCACAATGTCTGTGGCATTCAAATTCGTACTGACGTTTCTTCCCACTCTTTTCTCTTAATAAACTGCGATATACCCTTGTGGTAAATGGTCTTCGCTTAGAATTCGTCAAACTCTAACCCCCCTTCCCGAATCGGCCACTACTTTTGACTCAACGTCTGTAGAAACTACCAGGCCTGAACATGAACAATACCACCTATAATTTTGGGGAGGCCACCAATGAACAATTTGAGGAAGGCCGTGACCTGGTGGGCTTTCACTGAAACACAACTTCTGTGAAGTTAAGCAACATCAGGCACGGCTAGTCACTGGATGGGCGAATCATCAGTGACTCACGATCTTCACCCCTCCCCCGGCCATCAGTGACCATCATACAGCAGTCGTTAATTCAGGTCCATCCAGGGACCCAACTCGTCGGCCTCAGGCCATACAGGCTCTGGATGGACGTACTGGATTCTAAAAATAAATAAATAAATAAAGGCCTGGGCACTGAAACATCATACATTGTTACATCACCTCAGTAGGGCATTGTTAATCGTATTTCTACCAATAATAAGCCCTAAATTTACCCTTCTGATAATGATGTAACAATTAATGACGTTTCAGCGCCCAGGCCTTTATTATAGGTGGTATTGACATGAGTCAGTAATGTATTGTTGACAGTACTAAAATTTCCACAAAAGGTTGGTTTATGTCTCCTATGGATAGTTTCACATCCACAGTCAAAAAGTATTTACTTTATTTTATATGTGACGTTGAACTTAATTCTGTAATAGCATCACCCAAGGCCAGCTAGATAAACAGGCTCTGAAACGAAAAAAGTCAACTAACCGTCTTAGTCCAAACAAGAATGTAACCACCAGAACGACATAACATTGTTTTATCTTTTTTCCTCAAAAATTGCTAGCACCAAGCTTTAACAGCACTTGATGGTGTCATTATGGCGTCATCAAGCGTTATTCCATTTCATCGACAGGTAGTTACAGAGAAGATGAACTCTTCCTCATTACAATCATTTCTTTCCGAAACGTAATTGCATACATCGAACTTCGCATGGTATTTAGACCCTTAAAAATTGGGCCTTCGACATTTTGCATGAGGAAGTTTTTATTTACTTTGATGTGAAGAATCATGCTAGGTACTTATTATCCCTCATTTTCTGAACACCCTGTATATATACTGGATATTTCGGAAGGACCCAGACGAATTATCTCCGCCTTTAACGAAATGCTGCTCTTACAATGACACTGGTATGGCCCAGACAGTTTAAGCAAGAGCAGCTTTCCTGCAAATAGGAATGATTTTGCTCTACTAGGCAAACTCATTCAAATACACTCTTTGATAAAACAAAATCTATGCGCCAAGAAGGAAGTAATGCAATTGAAAATGTACGTGTATAGAAGAAAAAATGATTAGACTTTCAGATCAATTCGATGATTTACTTCATAGAAGCTGTTTCCCAATATGGCATTGACGGTATTCTGAGATATTACCAATGACTTCCAATTACCAGGCTAAGTCGTAGATATTCTAAATTATTCCGTAGGCGAGCCTCATAACATTCCAAATGCGTTCAATAGCAGAAAGATTTGGTGCTCTGGTTGGACAAAGCAGTGTGTTGCAAGTTTGGAGACAATCTATGGGGAAGCTTCCCATATGTGACCAGGAAAAAAGTAAGGCCTAGATGCTGACAGAGGAGACAGAACATTTGCTTGTAGAATGTCCTCAACGTACCATTGTGCTGTGATAAGCCTCAAGATTAACAAGATGGTCTATTGTCATAAAAAATGACACTTGTTGAAATGTGGTATGTGATAGTAAGAGTAGGGTCCTGCACTGACTGGGCAGTTCCAAAAACGTCTACGAAATTTTGATCATTTGATGCCTGGTCGAAAGTTAATTGTATGGAAACTTTCGTTAAGATAGGCTCATTTTATTCGGAGTGCATCGACTTTCTTGTAATGACAATGCTACTGCCCACACTGCTTTTCTGCAAAACACTGCGATAAGAGCTTGTTTTCGTTTACTGAACACTTGTATTTTTTAAATAAAATCAAGTATAATTTATTTCAATTAAGTTCTCGAAAGCGATTGACCTGTGACATATTTCACTTTGTTCTGTACCAATTGATAAAATCAATCGCAGATATTGGTTATCTTTAAAAATTTATAATAGTTTTGAATGGTGCTATAACTATAGGCCTAGTTGATTTAATATTATCATTAAAAAAAAAATTCTTTCGTAAAATACACTTCGAAAGTCGACTTGAAACGCAGAAGTTCCTTTCCAATAACTTTTTTCCTACATTTGTAAATAGGACCATATTTGTCGAATTCGCACTTAATTTATTAACTCTGCAACCCATTGTCCTCCATTTGCATTCTGTTAAGGAAGGAAACAAAACCCTATTTTAAAAGAAACTCGTATGAGAAAGAAAATTTGAATATGAAATGAAACCGAGAAGTTAGGGAAAGAAAAACGGTACCCCCTCCTGAAGGTATCCCCCATTCCAAATCCCTCTATTTAAAAGACGGCGCGACAATTGGAGGGGTTATGGGTGGCTGCTCCAACCTTTTTTTGCCTGTTTGTTTCTGAAAAGTGACACTAAAGGGGGGTGTGTTGAGGTTCCTTTGTTCTGTATTCATGCCGGGGTGCAATGGGTTAGCGACTAATGAAAATGCCACTTCTTAGGCACCATCTCCCGTGTTCATGGCCGGAATGGTAATTTCAACGCTGTCCCGGAAAATTATTACCTTTTAGATGGCGCTCGCATTCCCAGCATGCTAAGGAGGGGCCGCCGCCTCGAGAAGGAAGGTTTCCGCCAAACCCCCCCAAAACCACCGCCCCCGCACTCCCACCTGCATACGTATGGTGCGATTGGTCCCGTAGTCGTTGTCGCATCACGTGATACGGACGCAAGAAAGGAAAAAAAAAAGAGAAAAGTCAAAAGAGAACTGCTTGGCCGCAAAGTTTGGCGCTAGTTCTCGGTTTGTGGAATTGCAAGAATCTTCAAAATTTAATAGCAGCTAAATGACCAGTGTATACACCGAATAGAGAAACGACAAATTAATGATTGTAATTATTTTAGTGGAATTAGCCATGTAAACGAAATTAGTGAGGGTAATGGACTAACTGTAAATGTACTGGCTTATAAGAGATGTAGAGGGAGTTTTGAATTCATTCCAGTAAAATCAATCAAAATGCGGTCATGTAGAGACAAAAAGTACAAAATCCAATTTCTGCACAAATATAAATATCTACCTAGAGACATGCAAGAAGTAAACATCACCTTTGCAAAAAGCACTGGGACACATGAGAACTAAAGATTTAATCGAAGAAATTAATAAATGAAAACTGGAGTTAATGCTCCAAGTATAAGGCAATGACATTTTTGGAAAAAAATGGAAAGAAAGACTCCACGACCTGGATTCGAACTAGGAAACTGAATATCACGCTCGTCGCCTTTACCAATTGAGTTGTCGCGGATACCATACATCATTTTTTCCAATAGCATTATTTTTTTAATCGAAATTATACAAGACTAATAGGACGTCAAACCACCTTTTGCAGCTATCACATCTTCTACTCGTCTTGGAAACTCCCAATAGCTTGTGGAAAGATACATCTGCTCTTTTGTGCCACTCCTCATTTACATAGCTGCCAACTCAGACAGTGAATGACGTCTTAACTTATTCTACTCATTCAGCAAGAGTTGAGACCGGGACTCTGAAGTCCAATTCTCTCATCCCCATTTCATCGAACATCCAATTACAAACATTGATTTGTGGATGGGAGCAATTCATGTTGATGAACAAATGGACCCTGCCAAACCATTTTCTTACTGTGGGCAGTGCAGAATTATCTAAAAAGATCAGGTGAACCTCAGATGCCAGGCCATTCCAAGAGAAACACCCGCACACCATAATCTGTTAACACAAAATTTAACATTAGGCTTGCACAATACAATCATTCGCTGGGTATTCTCCATAACAATGTGCGACCATCAGATTACCCAAGTGTGTAGCGAGATTCATTGGTCATCGTAATCCTAGGCTTATGGGCCTACTATGGGTTCTTCTATGGTAGTTAATCTGTTCCAACTCCTCCGCTAATAATGGTAATTCTTTATGCCTGCCTGAATTCTCGATTGATTCCGGCAGCAGAAGCAAACGATTATCCCGGATACTCCTCGGTGAGTTTACGAGTCTATTATTGCGCTGTTTCACAGTTGTTGTGCCTTTCACTTTACAATACCATTAATCAGGGTAGTCTTGAATAAGTGTAACAGATCCGAAATCTCACGAATAGATTTCCCATTTAAGTCGCTGAACTCCTTCTATAATACGTGGAATGAGGTTAAATGAGGTGGAGGTTAAATGTATCATATTTGAGGTTAATCATTTACTCTACTTCCCATTTACCCCCACTTCACCCTAAAAAATTTTTCGTTTCTTCTTTAAGTTGAGTTAATCATTAAATTGTTAAAAAAAAAATAGAAAAAAAAATAAAAGAAACGTTTTTCATAAGGGTTTTTAAGAATCTTATTAGGAACGCACTGCTTATAACAAGATCGGAAAAAACGGGTTTTCAAACCACGCTTTTATTATTATTATTATTTTTTTATTATTATAATATCTCTTCAAGCCGGCATCAACAATTTGTAAAATTAACAAAGCTTAATTTTGCACAATAAACAACGGATACTTTAACCCTCATCATAATGAATTGTCTCTTGTGGCAATATTGGACAATTCGTAGTAATGAATTAGTACCATTAGAACACGAACCAGTGAACCGATTTGAAAAATTTCTTCTTTAACATGCATCGTCATCGGTCTTGTGTACGTGTATCAAGTTTCAGCTCTCTAGCTTGTAGGTAAGTTGGTTTTAATATTGATTACAAGATTTGACCCGGACAGACAGACCCAAAGAAAAGTAAGTTAAATAAAAGTGTATAAAAAGAGGCATTGAAATATTGCAGAATGCTTGGTGTATGCTATTTCTTTTATTTTACCAATAAATTTTATTTTATTATATTCTTTGATTTGTTCGAAAAAAAACAATAAATTATTATTCTTCCTTTTTATACGCTTTTCTGTCGGTGTGTCCGGGTCAAATCTTGTAATCAATATTAAACCAACTTCCCGAGAAGCTAGAGAGCTGAAACTTGATACACATTACAGGACTGATGACAATGCATGTTAAAGAAAAAAATTTTCAAATCGGTTCACTGATTCGTGTTCTAATGGTACTAATTCATTACTACGAATTGCCACAACAAACAATTCGTTATGACGAGGGTTAAATGTATCCGTTGTTTATTGTTGCAAAATTAAGTTTATTTATTTTACAAATTGTTGACGCCGAAAAACATAATAGAAGCGTGGTTGGAAAAACCCTTTTTTTCCTCTTGTTTTAATCGAAATTAAAGTTTGTTTAAATCATTGTTGACTCTTTAATGATTGAATCGGTTTCATAACTTGTCATTAATACTATTTAACCTCTGTCTCCCTTAAATTCTTCAAGAGAACTTTCCAGATTAGGCTTATTGGAAATTAATTCATAGAATTACTATTTAGGAGTGGTGGCTCTTGGTCTCTCCCAAGACTAGATAGAGAAGTCCTAAATTTAAAAGGCTGAAATCTAAATATTCACCATGGTTCTGTAACATTAATTCTGGAAAATCCGTTTCTATTATTCAAGATGAACTAAAATATTCAAAAAACAGTGTATGAAAATAGAACGTCATGTCATTCTGATATTTTTATTATTCAGTCCCTGACACATATGTCTAGAATATGTGTGGTCAATATTGAACATGATTTTTTACAAAAACACCCAACTCGATTATAACTGTTGAATTTTTTACGCCAAATATGATCAATCAGCTACAATTCAGAATATCTCGCTATTTCTATGCCTATAGGCGAGTTAAAGCAACTGAAGCTCCATAATATACAAATTTAGTCTTTTCAATATAGTTATGTTAATCTATCTAATTCTTGCGTGTCTCTGCGTATTATTAAAAAAAGCCGAAAAACTATTTCGCCATCTCCTGGAGCAAATCTCTTGAAATTTAAATAGCAATACTTTGGCCAGACAGATAGACGGAGGGAGAAACCAAAACTAATTAATAGCTTACATTTCCTCAAAAAAAATTTACACAGACGAGGTCCTTCAAAGTTTAACTTTCTCTTCAAAGAGATAAAACGTTGCCCTGAAAACATTCATTTATTCCGCTCGTCCTGATTAATTTTTATCATCGAAGCGGTCGAAGATCATCGGATCCATTTGTTTAATCGAATTTCTTGGTCCTTTTTTGGATTCACTTTGTAATCTATACCCTGATTCAATCATAAAAATGAAAACGATTTTATTTACTGCTGTAGAATTCCAAGAAGACGGACGTTTCAGTATTTCTATTAGGAAAAAATACAAAAAAATAAAAAATAATAAAAAAAATAAAAATAGATAGATAGGAGAGAGAGAGAGAGAGAGAGAGAGAGAGAGAGAGAGAGAGAGAGTGAGTTTTCTATACGTTAGGGGCCTAGCAAATTCGGGGAATCAATAAAATTAATTAAAAACGCGCTGAGAAACAAATGGTTCCTCCCCCAGCCAGAGAAAAATATTTTGAACATTTTTATTATTAGGAATTCAATTTTCACGGAATGAAGATGGGAGTAACGTTAACGAGCTGAAAACGAATTTTCTATCCATACGAATTCTAAAATTCCAGTTTGTGATAACAATTAAGCATTTTTCACAGTAGCATCAGCGTCAGTGAAGCTAAATATAAAGAGGATTTTTGGAATTGAACTGAACTGTCTGGGTTCGCCATAAAAATTAACAACCGAAATCAATTAAGATCAAACTATCACCATCGGTATTATGTTCTTTAGATACTTTTTATGCAAAGTATAATACAATACACAAGAGGGAGACAATACTTTATTAACGAATTGAAAACTGTGAAACGCAAACTAATTGAAATTATAATTGATTGCACCATATTCATAGTACAATTTTCTGACTCAAATCAGTAAGTAGCCAGTCGCCTGTACAACTGAGCCAACCTTTAGTGGTCCCTGGTTCGAATCCATGTTATGGAATTTTTCCTTTCGTTTTTCATTTTAACCTGTTAACTTATGCTAGAGCATATTATCCAGTATTTATCTCATATTGTGCTAAGAGTTTTTATAAGCTTTCTGATGCTTCAGAAAGGAGGAATTCCAGATCTGTGAGTTGGATGTCTGTATTATTGGGCTTCCATTTTGATTAGTAAGCGGTCCAAAAGACCACTCACAAGCAGTCACTGTGTAAAGATGTTTAAAAGTTTTAGGCGTTCTAAAGAAAGTGAAGTCTTCGAGATGGCCCACCAGAAGGGTACATTTGTGTATATTAAATACTTTTGTGAAAAAGTGGTGTTCCTCGTGAAGGCCTCACATCTGAAAGAATCTAAAGCTTTCCTACTCTTATGCTATAGACTATCTAAGTTAACAAATATTTCTGAGTATTTTACACCGATAACATATACAAGGGTTGCTTTGAAAGTAATATCTCACGATTTTTATCTAGGGCGCGAAATAAGTGCTGGTTGCATATCTTACCTTGATCCGTTCGATGACGTCAATCACCTTCGTTTGACTTCTTATCCAGCTGTTGCATTTTCGATCTCTTCTTGTAATTCCCAGCATACATCTTTCCATGCTTCTCTGTGTTGTCTGTAGTCTTTGTGTTGTCCTCCTTGATAAAGTCCATGTTTCAGCTCCGTAGGTGAGTGCTGGTAAAACACACTGGTTGAAAACTTTTCGTTTCAAGCTAAGTGGCATGTTGCTCTTCAAGATAATGTTATTCTTGCCAAAAGCACTCCAAGCTGTTCTAATTCGTCTGTTAACTTCATTCAGAATGTTGTCATCCATGGTGACTTCTTGTCCCAGGTAAATGTAGCTCTGTACTTCTTCAATCACAATGCTGCCTGCCATGACCTTCTGCTTTGGAGCAAATGCATTGAACATAACGTTTGTCTTCTGTGTGTTCAGTTTCAGTCCTACACGCAGGCTAGCCTCTGCTAGTTCTTGTAACATTTCCTCCAATTCAGAAGAACTATTACTGGTGAGAACGATGTCATCGGCAAAACGAAGGTGGTTAAGGAATTCACAGTTTATTTTAAGTCCTTTTTTTGACCAGTTCAGTTCCTTGAAGACTTCCTCTAAAACTGCTGTGAAGAGTTTTGGTGAGATGGCGTCTCCTTGTCTTACTCCTTTTCCAAGGTTGATCCTTGCTTTTCCTTTATCCAAACGAATGGTAGCAGTCGCTTTACTAAATATCTTCTGAAGAATACTAATATAGCTTCCGGCTATATTCCCATTCTTTCCAGAGCTTTCACTGCAGCATGTGTGAACACAGAGTCGAAAGCTTTCTCAAAGTCGATGAAGGCAAAGCAAAGTGGCACTTCATATTCGTTGTGGTGTTCGATAAGTTCTCTAATAACTTGAATGTGGTCGATCGTGCTATATCCACTTCGAAAGCCCGCTTGTTCTCTTGGTTGTGCTGAGTCTAGTGCTGAATCAAGTCTGTTTGTCAGGACTTTACTGAAGATCTTATAAACAACTGACAAAAGGCTGATAGGGCGATAGTTCTGGATATTTTCTCGGTCTCCTTTTTTGAAAAATAGAACCATCATTGCATTAATCCAATCATCTGGTACGTCTGACTTCTCAAGGCATTTCGTGAAAAAACTTGCCAGTAACTTGTTGAATTCTTCTCCTGCTTCCTTAATCAGGTCAATTGTAATTCCATCTTCTCCGGGGGACTTTCCTTTCTTAATGGATTTAATAGCCTTGTCAACTTCGCCTTCCATAACCGGTGGCACTTCTTCTTTTCCTTTCAGCTGGTCTGCTCTTCTTACGTCATTATCATCTTCACATTTGTAAAGTTTATTGTAGAAGTCCTCCACAATTTCGATGATTTCACTTCCATTCTTCGTGATTGTGCCATTTGCTCTCTTGAGTGCAAATATTCCTCTTCTTCCAATGCAGAGCTTTCTCTTCGCAGTTTTCAAACTCTTGTTATCTTCAACCGCCTTTTTGACAAGATTGCAGTTGAACTTCCGAACATCTTCTGTGATGTGTTTCCGTACTGTCTTGCAAAGCTCCGCATATTCTATTACTGATCTTGTATCTTCTCTTTTTGTCTTCATTTCTCTTCGTTTCTTCATTAATTTCCTCGTTTCTTCTGTGAGTTTCGTCTGCGGTTTGGAAACTTGTTCTCCAGCTACTACTTCCGCTGCTTCTTTTATGTGTTTAGTTAGTGTCCTGTTAATATCTGTGATGTCATCTTCCTGGATGCCGCTCTGTAAGATTTCAAAGCGAATTCGCAGTTCTAGCTGGAATTCCTTTCTGCGTTCTTGCAGGCGTGCAATGTTGATGATCTTCTTTGTGTTCCTGAAAAGCTTTCGTCTTTCTGTTTTCGTGTTTAGAACAAGCTTGCATCTTACCAGTCTGTAGTCGCTTCCTGTGTTGAAGTTGTTGAGAACAGTGCAGTCTTGGATCAAGTGCTTCCTATTTGTCAGAATGCAATCCATTTTACTAGTTGCTCCATTTGGGCTTTTCCAAGTCCATTTACGCTGGGGTTTCTTCTTGAAAAAGGAATTCATGACGTACAGTTGTTCGTACTCTGCAAATTCCACCAGTTTGTTTCCTCTTTCATTTCTTGTGCCATAACCATGACTACCAAGAAAATCTTCTCCTTTCTTTTTTTCTCCTACACGGGCGTTAAAGTCGCCCATAACGACTTTAAAATAATAGTTTCCTGTTTGGTTCATCTTCCTGACTTCCTCACAAAAGTCAAGGACTTCCTCATCAGAGTAGCTTGTGGTTGGCGCATAGGCCTGTATGATTTGTATCTTGTATCTTCTCGACAATTGGCTGACCAATCTTGCAATTCTGTCGGAGGCACTATCAAGCTCAATGATTTGATTCTTCCATTTCTTATGAATAAGGAATCCAACACCACTAACTCTTCCGTCGGTTGTTCCTCTGTGGTATAGTATGTGCCCACTGTTCAGCTCAATTTTATCTTCACCTTTTCTTCTTACTTCGCAGAGTCCAATGAAATCCCAGTTGATCCTATCCAATTCTTCTTCTAGTTCTTGCAGACGACTCTCTGAGGAAAGGGAACGTCCGTTATAGGTAGCCAGGGTCAATGTCTTGTGGTGGCCAGGTCCGAACCGGATATTTTTAGCACCCTCTGCCTTCATGTCTTGCTGGTTGCCACCGTAACCAGGGACAATCTGGCTGCCGGGAATTGAGGGCCATGGCCGATTTAAAGAGTAAACACATGGCCGACGTAAGTACCAATTACAAAAAACTAAACAGTTTTGAATGGTGGATAATCATAGATAATCAAAACCTAATCTTGGTAAACGATGGCCACATAGTTGTCGACATGTACATCCAGCTCCAGAAAATGGAAGCTGTGGACAAGAAATATCATTCTGCCTTACATTAAAACCTCAATATACAGAGTGGATACATAAAAGAGCCCCCCCCCCTTTTTTTATTTTCGTAACCGAAGCAGATATGTCAATTTTGATGAATCCAAAGAATAGGAAGTTGTGGATGACCTATCCCATGGTGCACTCTTCATCATCCCAAATATTCAAATTAGGACACATTCAAATCCTATCTTAAAAACCCTAACAGACACACGAAAAAGTCCAATTGAAGACTTGTTCAGCATGGAATTCCGAAGAAAACAAATAAAATTTTTCCAAAATCTGATGAACGGATCAGCAACAATTCAAAGCCTTTTATTTGCTTTTCCTCATGAAAGTGAATGCTATTATGGTAGTTTTTGGTAATTTCTTGATTTGCATGTTGAACATTCAAATGTCTTTGTGAACTGCTTAGGGAGGTAACTAATAAATTCAACTTGTGATTGTTACAGTTTTTAAGATAAGATTTGAATGTGTCCTAATTTGCATATTTGGGATGATGAAAACTGCACCAAGGGATAGGTCACCAACAACTTCCTATTCATTGGATCCAACAAAATTGACATATTTGCTTCGGTTACGAAAATAAAAGGGAGGGGGGGCTCATTTTTGTATCCACCCTGTATATTAGAACACTTTTTGAAGCTATTATTGGTGTATAATGAAATTATAGATCCTCTCGTTTACCAATAGGACGTGGCACTACTCTATTTAGCACAATTGTTCGCAACTACCTGAAACGCCCTTTTCCAGTATCTGGATTGGTCATGACCCAACCCCTTTGTCATTAAACCTGATCCTCCTCAGGCTTTTTTCTCGGGGGGTTTATCAAGTCAAAATTTACCAACATGACATTGAAGAACTGAAAGAACGCATTATAACTGCGATTGTTGAAATTATACTCAATACTTTGTAGATAGTTTCTTAGGCCGTGGAGAAATGCTGGAGGCTGTGTCATGTAAGCGGTCACATTGAAATTTACTAAATATGTTTATTTATGAAGAGCTCGAATAACCCAAAACATTAACGCTCAGTGGAGTCTTGATATACAGTGTAAGAAACAAAACATGTATACATAATAAATATTAAAACTAATTGTTAAAATAAAAGGAAATTTTTTGCTTTAGGATTACAAAATTTTATTCCAAGACCCTTCAGAATCTTCACTAATATCCAAGAAAAGTTAACAAAGAATGCATAGTATACGATAACAGATGTTCCAATGCAGTTTCACTGACGCGTATTCGGCTTCTTCCTACAGAAGGAGAAGCAAAGGGTTTTTGCCAATGATGATGATGGTGATGATGATGATATGCGAGCGGTTTGTAGTTGTGTCACGAAATCCTCGGGATCTTGTCCGGGAGGCCGCGGGCCACGTGGGTGCGGCCGCCAACAAGCTGGGCGTGCGGCGCAAGCGCAATGGCTGCAACCGCCCTCCCTCTTTTTTTGCAGGGCAAGGCGCATGCGCTTTCTGGAATTCTTAGGAAAAAGAAAAAGAGAAGGATGGAGATTAGAGAAAAAAAGATTTTTTTTTCAGATTTAATGAATCCTGTAGGCATTAACACGGAATGAGATGACCCTGTACAACAAGAAACCGCTTGGTAATGGTTTAGTAAGTATAAAAAAGGTTATGGGTTTTATTATGGGATTAGAAAAGAAAATTTTATAAAGAATATCATCAAAACGGAGGTTCGAATCCTCTCGAAATAATCTGTATCCGTGAGAATTCATTACGTCAAACTGCTTCTTTAGAGGTCTTTCCCGGAAATAAGATTTTGAAATGTTATTAATTTCCCGGACAGTTCATTACGAATCACAAATGAGACAGTTTGCGTAATTTATGCTTCTTTTTTTTTAATATTTTTAAAATTCTTAACCAAAAAAAATATTAAAAAAAATCTCAAATTCTCGATTAATGTCACGCGATTAGTTTATTTATTAATTTTTCTTTTAATTCTCTCTTTTGGCAATGCCCTCAAAAAATTTATCAAAATATTTGAAAAAAAAAAAAGTTTCATTAAAGATAATTGAGGTCACGTGGTTCAACTTTAAGCATTTTTTTTCTCCTGCAAAGGCGCCAACGCAAACGCATCATGTTCTACGACGTGGTTCCAGAAACGATTTCCCGGCATGCAGTGCTTTCACGAAGCGCTCTTTCTATTTTTTTCTTCTTCTTGCTCTCTCATAATTTTTATTTTCCCAAGTATACGTGTAAAATTTACAAATTAAAAAAAAAAGCCTCTAAGGTGAAAGTTCAAGAACCATGATTAAAGCGAGCAAAGCCTGTTCGCGGAATAGGAAGGGAGATGATGTCTGGAATTTATTTTTTTTAACAAACTCTTAATATTATTCGATTAATATTTATTATAATTAAGATTTTTTATTGTTAATAGTAAAACAAAGTCTCTTTTCCCGGCTCTAATTTCCTTTCTTTGCATACGCATGTTAAGTATTACTCAATAACCAGTTCCTGTACACATGTACGCGTAACTATAAACGACCTAATTTCTTTTCCTCTACAAGGAACTTTTATAGGGAAAATCACGTGATCACCATATGTATATGTGAAGAAATGATCCATCATCATACTATATCTGTGTGTGACTCGAATACGATAACCTTGTGAAGGTAAAACGCAACTGTTTTCAGCCGCCGCCACCAACACTCGTGTCTATTTATAAAATCATGTTCAGTCCCTTTGGGCACCGTGGCCTCAAACCGCGTTCGCTTTATTTATGCCAAAAAAAAAGAAAAAAAATAAACAAATAAAAAAACGAAAATAGAGAGAGAGAGAGAGAGAGAGCCCTTTTGCTCCTTTCCTTTTTTTAAAAAAAAAAAAACATTACACACCTCCTTCGTCCGACCGACTAATAAATCCAAGTAAAACGTGTCACGAAATAAGTTGAAACGAGAAGAAGAAAAAGGGTTTCGGAAGTAATTTCTAGAAATACGATCGTTTTCCCCCCTCAAATTTTATTTAACATTGCGCTTTTTGCCTTTTCTGAGTTCACTCTTCACGAACTGTATGTCCGTAATATTTTTACCATAATTTTTAATAGCTTTTATACTAATACCGGATCTCCCAAAAAATGAGCGACGACATAAAAATCAATTAACGAAAAACGGAAGGCGATAGAAACGTACAGTTTACTGCATTCTGCTTAAAATCAAGGGAATTTATTCGCACCAAGTTTCAAAATTATTTACAAAATTCGTCAACAGATGGCGCTGTTGACGGCGAAACTATAAAACAATGTTTTCAAAATAACCACCATTTGCAGCAACAATGTGACGCAGTCTGAGGACAAAATTCGCAGACGCCCGTGCAAGCATTTCAGTTGGAATGGCTTAACATGCATCAGAAAACACAGTTTTATAGTTTTTCCCATCAGCAGCGCCATCTGTTGACAAACTTTGTAAATAAGTTTGAAACTTGGTGCGAATATATACCCTAGTTTCCTAAGCAGAACGCAGCAAGCCGTACATTTCTATCGCCTTCCGTTTTTCGTTAATTGATTTTTCAAATCGTCGCTCATTTTTGGGACATCTGGTAACATAATCATGTATCATTTTCAGCATTTTACCAAAAAAAACAACAAAAAAACCTAAACTTTTATCTGATATATTCATTTATTAAAGAAAGTGCTCATAGGAGGCTCTGGCAACGACAGAACCAAAGATTGCATCTACCCATCAAAGAGAAAGCCCAGCATATAGTAAGACTTGCCAAAACAAAACGCAAGACTATTCAAAAAGGTCTCCAGAAAGGTTTTCTTCCAGGCATTAATCGACCTTTTATCTTGTGGTTGTTTATTATATGTAAACTTGTGAAAGTGATCCGTGATTTTGTTATGGCAATCCTTACTACACACTTCTCTATCTCTATGATAGGCGTTCAGTCGATCTTATGGACCTAGTCTAAACTAACCTAACCTAAATGAAACCCGATGTTACGTATCAGCTCACTGAATCGAAAAGCTTTCTCTAAAATGAAGGATTATAAAATCATGCAACTAATCCAATTAATATGGACTCAATGAAAACTTCCCCATTTAGGCAAGTTCACTACGAGAGCAACGAATCTCAAACAGAGAAATTGCTGTTGGAATCCAACCAGAATTTGACTATTCTTACTTATACTCCCTCTCCTTATTTCCTTCTTCGCCATGACGTCAAATGGCTTATTCAAAGAAATATTTCCAAGATGCCAATCAGTCTGGGAAATATTCCCTTCTTCATCCCCTTCATCTGACGTCATGATGAACAAGGAACTAAAAAGAGGGAGCAGTAAGAGTGATGCAATTCTAAAGAAGGATTAAAAGTGTTACTCCTTGTTCAGATAGAAATTTCTCTGCCCAGAAGGAAGGTATTATTCGTAATTCCTGAATTAGTTTCAGAAATTCGCAACTCGGTAACGAAACAAAGAATAATGGTCTCCGAAAAATCAAATGAAAAACCAACAAACCAAGCTTTTTTCCCGAGCATCCTTGTTCCATCAGCTTCTGCTAAAGTATAACTGTAGCGAAAATACAGTTTCGCAACTTTGTCTTACAGTACGCGAAAACGAATTCAATGGTAAAAGGCGCACTGCCACATTACCACAATCTGATCCATGCTTGGAAAACTGCCACAACGTTGGACACAGCGATGATCAGGCCATAATCGTCTGGCCTCAAATATCACCAGATCTGGCTACATGTGATTTTTTTCTTTAGGAGTAGTACGTGAAGAGAACCAATGTGTTTATTTTGCTGTTTTCTGCTGACCTCAACAATTTGTGACATCGCACTATGGCTATTTTTAAAAAACCCATAATTGGTTGCTTTAACAAATATACATGTATATTCCTAATGAATCTCAAAAATCTAATTTTTAAAAGCATCAAACTTGGATACGTGAATAGGGTGATCTAAACATTTGCTAAAAAATGGCGGTTCTGCGTAACTTGTCAAACGACGATTTCCTTTCATTATAAAAATAACGACAATATTCATCAGAATATGTATAATAAGTGGCCGACTGCGATTTTGGCCCTGCGTTTTTGTTGAAGAGAAATCGGTTACTTCTGATGAGAATGTCCAGCAGTTCGCCATAGACAAGGCTAACAGCTACAAACTGTAAGAAAAGCATTCCGATACCACTTTTAAATTTGAATTGCATTCTCTTGGAGAGAGAAAATTCCAATGCTGTTTCATGTTCATTCAGTTTGCGAATATCTGTCAGAAAATCTTGCAAGAATCTTATAAAATTATGTGCATATGTTAAAATAGCTCGTCAGATTGTGCGAATGATCGTAGCGTACAGACAACTGAAATCGGGATATAGTTTCAGAAGTACAAGCAGAATATCGGCACGAACCTTTGGGAACAAGTTGCTGAAACCTGACTGAGAACACGCATTCCCATCTAGTATGCGCCTTACGCCATCACAGACAGCAGAAAATTGCCATTCAACGACGAGTCCCATTTCTGTTTGGGGCAGTCAGATCTTTGCCATGGGGAACTTGAATTCTACACTGCCAGCCAAAAAAGTCGCTTACTCTAGTACTTCGTTGGACCCCCTGTAGCTTTTATTACAGCGCGCATTCTTCGAGGCATTGTTTCCAGTCTTTCAGTCTCGATTTTCGTCCAATACTGCAGCATTCCTCCCCCCTCTCCCCCCGAGATCTCGTGTGAATGACGGAAGAATTGCTCCACCTCGTAGACTCTTCTCCACTACATCCCAAAGATTTTCTTAGGGTTAAGATCTGGACTCTGTGGTGGCCAAGCCAAAAATGATCCTTCCAGCTCTTCGAACCACTCCTTCACAATTCGCGCTCGGTGAATCTTTGCATTTCATCCTGGAAAAAAAAAATCCATTGATTGGGTAACTTGGTCATTCAAAAGATTTAAGTAATCAGCTGACTAATGTTGTTGCTGCATAAGGTTGCTGAGCCTAAATCAGGCCAGTTGAAACAACCCCAGATCAAAACACTTCCACCACAGGCTTGAACGGTGGGTTCTTGGCATGAGGGATCCATAGCTTCACGTGGTTCCCTCCTGGCCCTAATTCGCCCATCGCTTTGGAACAGAGTAAATCTTGACTCATCGGACGACACGACCTTCTTCCACTGCTATACACTCCAATCTTTATGCTCCCTTGCCAACTGCAGTCGTTTTTTTCCGGTTAATCTCACTGACAATTGGTGGTTGGTTTCCTTATTGCCAGGCAACTGTTCAGTCCCATTCCTTTCAGCTCACTTTCATTTTAAAACATTTCCCTGAGTTCTGCTGTTGATTTTTTTGCGGTTACTCTTCACCAGTCGTTTCAGAGATCTCCGGTCACGATCAGTCAAAATTTTCTTCCGGCTACATTTACTCCGCGAAATTGAGGAATTGCCACTGTCTTTCCAGATTTTTATAATGCGCTGGACAGTTCTTAATCCGATTTCAGTAATTTCAGCAATGTCCTTGTTGATTTTTTGGCTTGATGGAGACTAACAATTTGGCTCTTCTGATACGGATTGACATCACTTCCCATGACCGCGTTCAGCACCTTCAGACATGGTTAGAAAGTGATAAGCTATAGAACACATCTTCTTTTATACCTAGTAGACGTACTGTATGCAAAAATATGTAAATCAGTACAATAAACGAGCCAATCAGTGGCGCTAAGTATTTGCAATTTAAAATCTAGACGGCGACTTTATTTTTGGCCAGCAATGTATCTATCGCTGATCCTCAACAGGATTAAGGCGTAGAGGCAAATGAAAACAATGTATCTGTCCTTTGATTTGGTTACTGTCCAAGAAACAAGAGTGGTAAGTCCTGTCGTCCGACCTTTCATGAACTTGATAGTAAATAGCATTTTCTAACATGACAACGCGAGACCACATACTGATTAGGTTGTCATGGGATTGCGTTTGCAACCATACTGGCCTTCAGCTAGAAATCTTCAAGAACTGCTTGAAGCATGAGAGAAAATCTCTCATGATGACGTTCGCAGATTTTTTGCTTCAATCCCATCAAGAGTACATTCGTGCTAATGACAGCCACACCTCTTGGTTATTTGTCATGGATGCATCATTTCGAATAAAATGAAACTTTAATCATTTGATCCTTGTTAATTGACGAACATCATCATAGAGTTTCCATTTGAAATTAATATTTTTCTTATTAACAATAAGTTTGGTTTATTCAAATTAGACGTCTTCTAGCGTACAATTAAAAAAACCAAACGATCGATTCCTGCTTGCAATAAACAAAGAAACGTGAATGGAGACGAAACAGTCCCTTTAATTGAGGGTTATTTAGAGATCAATACAATGTCAGTGAAAAGAGACTTCCGAACTTCAGCACGTGGGTGGGGTTCGTGTTTCTTTTTGATTTTTATTTTCTCTTTCCTTCCAGGGGGGCGTTTGACACGAAGCTGATGACGAGAGAAGGCGCGAGGAACGCTTGTTGGCGCGATGAAAAGAAATTGAACCGAGAAAATGAAAAGAAAAGGGGGACGGGGGGCTAGTGAAAGAGGAGTAAAACGGCCAGTGAATAAGGGGAACGGCCATCGGCTGCTGACCAGATGGGGTTCTTCGAAAGCACGGAATGCACGCTTTTCGAAGAGCAACACTGCGGGGTCCGCGGAAAATCAATTCACGAAAACGCCCACGTGTCATGTGATCCCGAAACGGTTGCGTGCCTTTGCCATCAATGGATTGTTCCAGAAGAGGAATTTATTCTCATTAGTAAATGCGCAGATGAAAGGGAGAGATTGTGGAGCGAGTTGCGGGGCGCCCATTTCACCGTTCGAATAATCCCTTTAAAATAAATCTCGTGAGTAATAATGTGCCGATTTCTGGAGGAAATGAATAAAATGAAATAAATTTCCGAGCAAAATTTTCGTTAAGAGCTAAGCGGCACTTCACTTTGAAGGGTTGGATATTGAATTTCATGTAAAAATCAGAAGAGATACTTGGATTCAGAGCACAGATCTCGCTAATCTTGGCTTAAAATCGGTTTTCATTTCGCCTCAAAACGATTTCAATCTCGCCCATGAGATTTAGAAAGCATACAAAAATTAAGCTTTAAAACACAAAACTGAAACAGTTGGAATGTTGAGGTGGAAATTTGTTAGAATTATCAGTTATATAAAACATAATGATAGACATCAACTCAAAACAAGAAAAATAAAGTTTAATTCCATTAAAATTAATTTTATTTGAATTTTGAAAATATCAGTATCAAGTCTCACAAACGCTCAAGAATGTTCAATAATTATTCCTTTTCTTTAAATTTAATTGGATATTATTGATGTCTTCATATTGAAATTTTGATGCTGAAAGTCACATTGAAAATGTAGGCAAAAGGTCCAAAAGCAAATGTTTTTGAGGCCTACATTTTCAATGTGTCTTTCAACATCAAAATTTCAATATTCATTTTGCGTTGAATAATGATTTCAAAGAGATCGAAATACGTATTCGCCCTTTAAAAAGCGTTTGTGGATAAGAGGTTCGTCTTTTTTGCATCATGTCTTTATCCACAGTATATTCCCACTTCTCATAAAAAATGGAACTAAATTTCAGTTTTCTTGTTTTGAGTTGAGGTCTATTATATTGTTTTACATAACTAACAAATCACGTAAAAATGTTCTTTCCACATCCAAAACTTTTATATGGTACCATTTGGCTACTATTCAGCAGTCTTTAACGTCAGTACTCCGCAATTACCCTCAAAAGGGATCTTCAAAAAAAAAAAAAAAAAACCTCCACTGTTTATTATTTATTTGACCAGAAATCTTTATTTATAACGGATCCTTCATTTCCTTTTAACTTTTCTTCTTTTTTCTTGTCTTTATTCCTTGCAATCAACCAAAAGGAAATCGACCCCTCGGTCGCGCTCCCCTTGCTTTCGGCGCACGCGTGTTGGCATTTGGCCGCTCAGCGACGGGCTCAGAATTCGAATGGCAGCTAAATGACAGCCAATGGCAGTTTCCCCTTTGATTTAATGGAAACCATTTCGATTTCCCCCTCCTCCCTTACCATGTATACAACCGATGTAAATAAATGTTAAAATAATAATTTATTAAGAAGACCAAAAAAAAAAAAAAAAAAAGAAACAAAAAACTCCCATCGTCCTTGTTCTTGAGCCTCTGTCTTTAGAGGATTTGAAATTCAAAGATTAATTAGAATTAGTGAATAATGAGAAACTCCTAAGACATAGTTTTACCACCACAAGATACAAAGACCCCGTTTTGAGGGGCGTCACGTGATTGCCAAGAGAGGAAGGAAGAGAGACGGAAGAAGAAGTCGTCGACTGATGACGTCACACAAGGCAGGGTCATTGGGGTCATTGGGTCGGGCAACAGGAGCCCCTTCTGTCACTTTGCACGCGTGATTGACCAACTGTTAAAAAAGAAGCGTCACGGATGGGAAACGGACGAAGGCGACGACGAGACGACGTATGACAGCACATAAGTTACAAAAAAAAAAAAAATATGCATTTCTATATATATATATAGAAATAGGGAGATAGGGAGAGTGAGTCGCACGCGATCACGCACTGGAGTGAAAGCAAGCTACATATTTACATAAATACAATGCTCAAAAAAAAAGAGAGAGCGTTACCGAATGTAATTGCGTGATCGATACTCTTAACGGTTTTTCACAATGAGTGCGCAAGGTAAACGACGGCAACAACAACAAAACAACAACAAAAAGGAAAAGAAAAAAGAAGACAAGAGATGGAGGGTCAAGGGTTCTTAGTGGTCATTGAAAAAGGAAAAAACAGGAAATACTGCCTTGAAGGACACGTGACATTGCCGCTTCCTCTTATATTTTTTTCCCATTCCCTCCCCTTCTCCTTTCATTCCCCGTCTGCTTTGTTTTGCTCTCTCGCATTGACGACAGCCTCCGTCACATGAAAACAACATTAAGAAAACTAAACCAATCCCCAGTTACTTCAAAAACACATTTACACACTTCGCTTCAAATATTTCCAGTTTATGTTTCTAATTTGCATAGACGCATTTCGAAAGTGCAATCTGACAGGAATGAAAGCGCTGCGCATTTAAGAAACACGCACTGCTCTATGTTGCTGCTATGAATAATTAAAACTGCTAATTTTGCATTTATATGTATCCACAACAACTTACATAATTTATTATTCAAACATCAGCAAACTCTGAAGCAAATCCAGATACAGTAAAGGCAGAAAACGAGTCTCGTGTATGTTCAACCGGCTTTTCTGTGCCCCATATTCTTACTATTAAAGCGGAACGTTGCCTCATCACAAAATACAAAATTTAATGATCATTAGTCATGAGAATAAGCGTCTCCATATATCAAAAACTTTCCATAATGAAGTTAAAATAATTAAATTATAATATTAATGAAAGAATAATATAAAATGATAAAAATGAAAGAATTTGAGAATATTCACTCTGATGTCTTAGATAATCCAATACAACTCATATAACTGAGTTGTACCCCAGGAGATATCCAGTAGGTTTAATTAATATTTGTTGTACATGTATAGCTCTCTTGGATATCTTGGCAATGTCCTGTGGACATTACATTTTGGACTTGGATATTATGATATGATTACAATAATATTTCCTTATCCATTGAATATTGGTCTCGTAATATCTTGAAGAAATTTGGATAATCATGAATGGGCTGGTAGAATTGATTATAATTACAGTTTAAATATTGTAAACAGATATAAATTTTTCTAAGTACTTAATAATGAAAATTGATTATAATTACTGAAAAAATCGAATGGCAAACGCGAACATTTTCTGACGCTTCCGTGTCTATCTTCAAATGTTTGAGAGTGGAAATGGAATGGAAGCTCATGGTATGCCAATTTTTCTAAGTGAACTACTTCTACTAACAAGGGGCTCGCACGGACATGTAATCACGGATTTGTTTGAAATTTTAGGAGGTCAATCTACAACAACCTTCTGTGTAAAAAGGATTTGAATCAATGGCCTTTCGTTTCGGAGAAAAATAAAATAAAGTATTTGACGTTTATTATTATAATGCCAGATAAGGCAAGTGAGAAGAAAGATAAATAACTTAATGTGGTGGCGCAGTGGTTAACGTCAGGTGCAGTTGATTCGGGTTCGATTCCTGTAGTATTGAAATTTTTTCATTTTTTTTTTTTCATTTTTTCCCCATTTATTTTCCATTTTTTTGTTTTTTGTGTTTTTCGCCATTATTATTTGTGTGCACTTTGCAAAATAACATTCACATACATAAGTAACATCACAGACCAAAAAAAAATATAAAATGCATTGTACAATAATTTCACGGATAGTCATTGGCGATCCGTGATGTGACGGTGACGATTGCGCATAGACTGTCGATAGTGCGAATAGATCTTTATCGTTCCTTTTTCATTTCACATGCCACAGCAATGACCGTCCATGAAAAAAAAAATTCAATTCGACAGGAATCGAACCCGACTCAATAAATCCACAGAACCTGACGTTAAGCACTGCGCCACCGCTGCTGACGTATCTGGTACTACAATAATAAATGTCAAATATTTTCGTTTTTTCCCTCCGAAACGAAAGGCCATTGATTCAAATCCTTTTACACAGAAGGTATATTAATGTTGCAGATTGAAGATGTTGAGTTCAGCAGGACGTTAGGAAGTTTTTAAACAAATGCATGCAAATACATGCATACATTTTTAAAAAAGAAATTTGTAATTTCTTTTAATTCTTTTTTAATCAAAATTTCCAGTTACTTACAGGGGATATCCAATATCCAGAAATAAATACTATCCCTTTATCTAAGGGATATTCATCAATAGATCCCGGGTTAGTTTTGGACATAAAGGGAATATCTACAGGATTTGGATGTTATGACATAATTACGACATTACGTCGACATCCACTGGATGTTATGTTGACTCATATTTAGTAAGTTTATAACTATGACTGAATTTTCAGGAAAAATAAATTGTAGTTTTTCACGCAAAAAGTACTCCAAAGTGTTGTTTTCCTTGAATGTTCATCTACTTGATGCGCTGTTTTGCTCAAAACTGAAGATCCTGTATAGATGTTTCTAAATACTAAATTTTTTCATTGACTTCCTATTGATATTTGAAGAATATGTGACTGTTACATAAACCATACATTTGTATAGACAAATAAATATTTAATTATTTCTAAAATAAAGTTTCTAAATAATTTGTTATTTCTAAATAATAACTTAATTTCAGTAATAAATAGAAAAAAATATTAAAGTCAAGAATAAGAGCGTAATTTCGAAATAACGCTATTTTGTTTTATTTTAAATAATATTATAATTTCACAAAATCCAGTTTTTGAAGAAATTACTCGCTGATAACTAATAAAGTCTCCTCTATTATTTTTTTTACGTTTATTTACTATACAGGCTCACCACAACCACCGCCACCACCACCATCATCATCATCCCCAAGAGAAGGCTTCTCCGTCCAATTATTTCCGAGTGAGTGGAGAAAAACGCTTCCGATAAGCGCCAGTCATCCCAGGAATTTTTCCCAGAGGGAGGGAACCTTCAGCGATGTGGGTTGGTGTTGAGGGGTGTCGACCTGTTTATCCCCCTCCGCTTGTTTATTCATCCCTTTTCCGAGGGCTGGATGACCTTGCGGCCCGGGGTCACCGAAGGGTGGGTGGGAACACTGCCGGGAGCCAAAACAGCATTCCATCGGGAGAGAGAGAGAGAGAGAGGTTTCAACGTAGTCGTCCTCTTTTGCGCAGCTTTTTCCCTCACTCTCCTCTCGCCCCCTAGAGGCGAGGGGAAAACGAGACAGCAGTTGCCGCCGCCGCCAACGTCATTTCCTGAACTCATGTTTTTAAAATGTATCCTAGGCTCGGGTTACTTTTTATGACGACACAAACATTTGCTGCTGCTCTGCTAATGTTCAAGGTTGATATGTCTTGGGTCGCTAATAAATGTTCCCTTCCAATGGTATTTCGAGTTACAGCACGTTCGCATAAATTTATTATATCGTAAAAAATATTTATGAACCCATCCCATATAACTATTTCATAAACTCATTAACCAAATGCGCGCTCAATAAGTAAACACTGAATTTCATTCAGTAAATTCATAACAATAATTTCTTAGCACGACCCCCTAATGTTTCATTTATGACGTGAATAATTTATTAACCATTAACCAATTAATAATTCATTTGCTATGTCTATACCGTTATGCAGCTTAATTACTTACAAGTTAGTGAAGAAAGATTCATGAAGAGAAACTCCTCAGGCTATTACTTCGAAGAGATTCCTTTCCACGTGGAATTGCGCCATCTCTCGTCAAAATCGCTTTTGTCCGCCCACACCTCGGAAAATTTCGGATTCCTCGCCAGCGGTCCGAAAAGAACAATCTCATTATCGCCCGAGAGGAATCTCAGACCAGCCACCCAGTCTCTACCAGCACCACCATCGACTCATTGATTTGGGAAAACCTGAACGTCCGCCGCATAGAACAAGAAGAGTTAAAAGTTTTCGAGATCAAAAGTTACCTTGCGAAAGATGGATGAGTTACAAAAGAAGGCGTCGGAATTATAATAGCCGCTTCGAACATATAGTATCTTGGGAGTCAAGATTTTTTTGAGGAGCATTGGGATTTGAAAAAGGAGGATCTATGTTATATGCAATTACTTAATATACAGAATTCGGTTAGATCTTCCAGAAAGTTACAACAAGAAAGGATGGAAGAGGAAACCTTTAGCAGCGATTTTAAAGCCTTCAGAAAGTTACAGGAGGAATGTGGTAAATCCTTTAGAAGGACAGAAGAGTCTTAAGAGTAGAACAGAGATGATCTCTTAAAGCTGGTTAATCCCTTCATTAGGTTAAATTATTTTGATCCACTAGAATTTAGTTAAAGTCTTCAGAAGGACAGAAGATCGGGGCGCTCCCGCATCCATGCCTCACACAGGGGGAGGGAAGAAGCCGAAAGGCAAGGAACCACTACAATTTTGAGAGCCGATTCGACAGCCCTGAGAGTTAAGTTGTGTTTCTTGATGGTAAATATCATAAACGTAAGCTCAGATTTACCAAATTCGTACAGAGGAACGGGAACGAGCAGGAGTTTCTCAAACAAAACAACGTGAGTGCAAAACAAATAGAAAACGAAAAAAAACAGAAATATCAAAAACAATACTGACAACATAAAAAGGCAACAAAACAATGGAGCAAAGAAAAGAGAGAGAGAGAACTGAAAGAAACTCTAGGCCATAGTTAACGCCTTTATTCAAACGGACCGAAAAGTGGAATTGACAACCAATCTCTCGACGAGGTCACTCTTTGTTTTACACAAAAAAGCCGAAAACTCAAATAGGTCAATTAAACGTAAGCAGCAGTTGCCAGCGCGGGGGCGAAAGGGCTATAAAACACACATGGCTGAGGGGGTCGTATCACAGGGGTTCCCTATCACAGCGAGGGGTCTTCCGCCACTTGAGTTTCTCGCCAAAACCAAAAACAGCCAAACTCGAAACAAAGAAGAAAAGTTATATTCAAATATCAAGAGAAGACTCATTAATATTGCCAAAAAACAATATGAAAATTCAGCCAATCCGGGCTCAACAAAAAAAAGCCTATCATGGACGAACAAAAAGCGAAAAATGTGGGGGAAGGGCACCATCACAATAGGGTATTCGAGATTAGGTGGTGGTTAAAGCTTTCATTAGGCTGTTCCGAATATTTTGATCCATTATACATGTAATTGAAGCTTTCAGAAGGTTACAGCAGTTAACACCAGAATTTCGGGTTTTCCAGAAGGACCAGAAAGGGTTTTCCAGATAGTTACTAAAGCCTTCAGAAGAAAATAAGATTTCGAAAAGGTGGTTAAAGCTTCAGTAGGTTACAACAGGGTGCATTAGAATGTGTCTGAAACTTTAGTAGATTAAGAGAAGATTAAAGTGTTTAGAAGGTTACAATAGGATCTATAAAAAAGCTGTAAGGAGGATTGTGATTAAGGACAAGAAAGGATCTTCCAGATTGTGATTGAAGCCTTCAGAAAATCAGAGGATCTCTAGAAGGATTTACACAAAAAAAGATCCACTAGAATATGGTACGCCCTTCAGAATATACAAAATTACTTAAAGCCTTCAGATGTTTACCAAAGAATCCTCTAGAAGTTGGTCAAATCTTTCCAGAGTAGTCCTTTAGTAAAAGATAAATAACTTTTAATGTAAGGAATGTTAATATAAAGTAGGTTTGACATTATACAATGCTCGAATCCTCCTAACATATAGCGATAAATCTAAAACGTGATTATGGTGCTGCTAGGTAAGAAAGTTCTGGAATTTCCCTTTAATTTCAAACACCTGGTGCATGCCGCTGCAATGCTGTATCGTTTGTCTACGTGATAAATTGCTCTTTCGGAAAACTTTTAAACAGGTAACATCCAAATGGCTGCTGCCAACTTCCACCCACGTGCTCAGCTCGATGATTAGCGACCTCCTGTGCGGGGGGTCAAAACAAACGAAACAAAAGCTAACATCGCTCGGAGCGGGAATGGAGTTTGAGTCACGTTGCTGCTGCTGCTGCTGCTGCAAATTGTAGGTCAACGCGAGTTTGTTCAGGGATGGATCGCAGGTTCGATCACTGCTATATAAGAGGGGAGGAAGCTCCTACTCTAAATAGAAATTTAACACCGCTGCCCTTATGCAAACAATTGGTAATTCCCCGACTCCACCCACGTGGGGGGTCGTATCGATTGCGCGCTGGCAATCGATCGATAGAGATGCGTTGATTGGTTCGAGGGAAGGAAGGATGAAGGCAAGAGAAAGAGAGAGATTGTCTCTGCGTGGGTGAAGGTAGGATAGAAGGAGCCTCGTCAAACACGCCAAGCACGTACCACCGTACGACTGTTTCCCGTCGCCTTTCTGTCGTCGCTCAATTACCCAGAACCTTCATCGAGGAACGCGCTCACGTCCACCCTCGGTAGCAAGCGCCGCTCGTGAAATATTCATAGCCCGTCTGTGACCCCCGTGGAAAGATTTTTCCCACTACACCAACAACGCCGACCTCTTCAACCCTTTTTGTCTCCTTCTCCATGTGGCTGACCGTACTCGCGTTCGACGCTTTTTTGGCAACTGTCGCCATTTCTTTGCATCATCATAATGGAAGATGGGAGCACAATAGTCAGCGCACGTGTGATAATCAATAGTTATAGCCCTCCTTTTATTGTTAGTGGAACGCTAGCTTATTACTTCGTTCGTTTTTCCGTTTATTTCCAAGGAAATTGACCAATTTCTTGTGTAGTATTGGGGTACTTGTAGGCTAGGTAGTGGGATACAGTTACGTCAAATTTTTAATAGATTCATACAAAAACCTGCACATCAATATTGCATATTAAGTCATTTACAATTTTGTTGTCTACTTCATTAAAAAGAAAACAAATTAGCCCCTAAAATTCAGGTTTAGCCCCTTTATACAATATCTAAAATAATTATTGGATACATAAGTGATCACAAGACTCTTATTTGCATAAACTTTGCACACAGAAAAAGTAGGTCAGATCTTGATTATTCTAAAATCTGGATTGGACTGGGTGCTTAATTTTTTAAATAGAGTTCATCTACAAGCAATAATTGGACACATTGAAAAGGAGTTCAATATTCCATGCACACGTTACAAAAACTTTGATTAGGTAACATATTAACATGTATATTATATTTAAAGGACAAGCTACAGTCACATACAACTTTAAATCGAAAGATTAGGCAATTAATAACATCCTGGCATAGATAAAAAATTTTGATTCCAAACTTATATGTGTGAAAAACGAAAATTCCAAATAGCGAGGCGTCCATCTTGGTGACGTCACCGGAGGCATGGCTCTGCTTTACCGTGCAAACTAATACATTGCAAGCGAGTTTAATCATCAACAATACATACATAAATCAAATTTAATTAATTAATTTATTTATTACGTATTGATAATGATTAATCACACGTGGGATGTATTATTTACATTGAAGTAAATATGGTCTCTGGTGACGTCACCAAGATGGCGGACACCCTGCTTTTGGAAATTGCGTTCAGAATTTTTTTTCCCCCACACATATAATGTTCGAATTAAAAAATTTTCAATACGCCACGATGTTATTAATGCACTAATCTTTTGATTGAAAAAAGTTGCAAATGACGGGACACGTTTAATTGACTGATTCCGCTTTGTCCTCTTGTCATTCACAAAATGACGAAAACGAAGGAGTATAGCTTACAAACTCGACAAAAAAGTTGTGAAATATTACAACAAAGGATTTTGTTACGGAAAAATTACCGAAACGTTGCAACGTACTTATTCAACCATATGAAAAAAAAAAAATCCTTCGAAAATGGAAACGTGCTCGTATTGTTGTAAATGTAACTGGCCGAGCTAGATAGTCTCATTGTTAGGAAGATAAAGATATAGTCGTCTATTATAATTTGGCGCATGACCTTGACTGAGAAATTAACGTCATAGTTCAAATGCAACCAATCACATTAGTCCCTAGCTTCCAAATGCTAGTACCTGTTTTTAACAAGTAGTTAATTAGGTCAAAATAAGAATAGATGATGAATCAAAGCCTAAATGTATCAGGATTTACCAAAAGTCAGGCGCCAAGATATAATAGACAGACTGCAGCATTTCTTAACTTCAAAACTATGTCACTAACTTAAAAAAAATATGGTATTACAGTATCACACCAAATAATTAGAAATCGAATGGCCGCAAACTGGCTAAGAAGCCTTTATTAACAAAGACGCATAAAACCAAAGTACTCTTGAATGGGCAAGAATCGTGGAAAATGGCCTACTGAGGACTGGAAAAGATGTCGAACCAAAAAAATTAATTTGTACTCATCAGATGGCTCAAAATTTGTGTGGAGAAAGTCTAATGAACAATTTAGTCCAAAATGCGTCAATACAATAATTATTAACTGAATGTGGTTCGATAATTATTATTCGAGCTTGGAATAATGTAGCAAAGATTAAAGTGATCGAATCAAGACATTCTGGGAAAAATTTCGGCAAGCAATTTCGCTTTCGAAGAAATTTCATCTTTCATCAAGATTGTGAACCCAAACAATCTGCAAAAATTATTATTATGAAATGATTTGAAGTTAAGAGGATTCAGAAGATGGTACGGCCTCTACAGTCTCCTGACATGAATTTCATTGAATAATTGGAGGAATTTTGAAAAGCAAGGTAGACAGATTTCAGAACATTGATGAACTGAAAACTGTTGTGATAGGAAAATTGGACAAGATAGATAAAAAAAAACAACGTGAACTTTTAGTGATCCACGTAAAAAAGGGGCTTACAAAATATTAGATTTCATATACATAGTTTGTTCTGGTACTAAATATTCAATAATTGTTAGAATCAGAACATATAAATGTTAAGAAATTTTAACAGCCTTTTATTGCTGAAATTATACACTGTTGTTGATAGAAACCTGATGAGGCACGTGTATCCAAAAATTATTTTAGATACTGCAAGTCCAGTAGTACTCGTGAGGTTTAGATTGTAGTATGCTAAAAAAAAAATACAATTTCATTTCCTATTGATTCGCTTTTTCCTACGTCTCAGCATCACTACACCCTTTTCATCATCAGTTTCAATAGCAGGAAACAAATTTTCCTCGTTTCGAAAACCAGGAAGAAGCCTTTCTGCTGTCTATCACGAGTCACTCGCGCTCAATAGCCCGCTAATCGCAGTCTGAAGGCCGAACAGCAACAACTGTCGCAACAATGGCCGTCATCATCCTCGTCCTCATCATAACACGGAATCGATAAACCACGACGATGACATCACTTCGAGTACAACCGCACGTGGGTGTAGTAACAGGAGCATCCAATTTCGCATTCCACCCTAAGATTCTAATTAGGAATGGGTTCGGCTTCGAGTGAGCGAGAGTAGGCGGGTCGCGGTAGCTATGGCAACGTCAAGCAATGAATGGCTACCTTATAAGGAAATCGGCTCCGTTCGACGTCACCACCTTTTTACCTTGAATTCTCTCGAGGGGATCGCAGGTGCCACGTTCTTTCGATTCATGCAGAATTTCTAAGTGGCCTGCTAATGAGCAAGAAACATGCGCAGCTAAAAGGCATGACCTAAAAATAGAATGAATAATGATGTTGAAGTTCCATGATAGAAAGTTTAGGTTTAGAGATCAACAAAAATATTAAAATAAATTGAGCTATCAAACTCTGAGCGTTCGTCAGTGTTGTGACGACAATTACATAGGCAAGGCCAACCTATTTGGTCCCGAGTAATTAATGAAATACGAATGCCTTTTGAATTATTAATTAAATGTAAAAAAACCCATTAAATTTATTACCGAAAGCACTTTTATTAATTTTTTTGACATTACTATTAACAAGTATCTTTCTTTTATTATTACAAATCGGATTTTGGGTATTTCCAGGTTTGGAATACAAGCAGTTTACTCAGCTTCTAGCACCATACATCAATTTCGCTCCTTTGTTCCATCTTCCAAATAAAGTCGTAGAGAGAGAGAGAGAGAGAGAGAGAGAGACCGGCTCAGCCTAAACGACTGATTAAGGATCCTGTTTAACTAGATTTCATCCCGACTCATTGCGCATGCGTGAAGAAATGCAGACACAGAAAACGAGTGGCGAAACGGGCCGTCCTCTCTGTGCTTTCCTCCCATGAGTGCGGGAATCAAAATTACATATACATAAAGGGAAGGAAAAAAATAAATAAGGAAAGAAAAAAATTAAAAGGGGATGGAAGGAGGCCTGAACCAAACAACATTCCATGTGGGGTGTATGGGGAAGGCACGCGGTCGCTCGGGGCAAGGTTCCTCGAGTCACCTTTCTGTCTAGTCTTCCCAGACGCCCAGACATGTTTGTAGCTGCGGGAGAAATTGACATCATCACCAAATGACATCAGAGGCATTCGCAAATGACGTTGTGCGGCGTCACGAGAGAAACTGATCACGAATATTATTACTTAAACATAAGCTAAACAGAAACATGAAATATACATTCTGTAAAAAAATATTTCTTAAATTTCTCACAACTCCTTGAACTCCTCCTACTACAACTCCTCTGACTCACCAGCTTTTCCCCTTTTGGGACCGCTTCTTTTTTCTAACGTCTTCATAAAGAAAATGACTTCCCTTCAGCCTTTTATTTTTATTTTCTCTTCCCTGGTTTTAGTGGCGCCATCGAGTGGGTTTCACTGGCCATTCCTTTCAAGTCACGCACCGAGGAACGAATAAAAGGAAATTAACACTCGCCCCCTCGTTCAAGAGAACCATTTCAAGAACGCAATGTGACATCACAGAGAACACCGTCATTGCGAATGAAGGAAATTTGTGGATTACAAAAACTTACAAGACATCCTTGTAAAATAGAGAACACCTATTTCAATGTCATGGCCTTCCTTTTTATATTACAACACCTAAACATCCAACCCTCAACCAAGAAACTAATATTTTTTCCTTCCTTCTAAAAGCATCCGGTCTTTGTCTGTCGTTTGTCCAATTTTCCCACTCCTTTTACGCCGAAACCAAATAATAATAATAATAATCACAATATCTACTCCTCTTTTCTAGACAGAGCGTTTTTCCCCCGCGACATTTTTCCCTGAGAGAGTTCTAAGAATCAGATCGAAAGGAATAATTTAAATGGAGGAAAAATAAGAAAACCCGTTCTTGAACTTCTTTTTTTCTTCTTGTACCCTTTTAAGCTGGAACGAATGATTTGTCGTGGAAGCAAAATTTCGTTTTTGTTATCTTTGAAGCAATCAAACGACAAGAAGTAGACATCTAATAACAATGATACGTAAACAAGCTGCTGCAATGAAAGCGTTTTGTGTGCGTGAATGTAAAAAAAAAAACAAAAAGAACTGAAAATGTTTATTCAAAGTGAACAGCGATATACTTCTCCGATATTTTAACGAATATTCTAGAACCATAGGTCTAAATATTCCTTAAAGGTTGTTTGGATAGATTCTGAAAAAAAAAATTTTCAATTTCAAACAATTAAATATTCCCAGTGACTTATAAACAGGCAGTTTAGTAAATACCGTATTTTCGCGTCAATAACCCCTGAATAACCCGAAGGAGAAAAACCCGCATCCCTGAATATCCGTTTAAATTTCGTTTTTATGTACAAAAAAAAATTTATAAGCCTCGCACCCTTGTATTCCATGAATTAAACTCACGAGAATGTACTGAAAATACGAACGTAACTTCTCAAAAAGATGGCAACTTCAAAACTGCTTCGATCTGACCAAGTTGCATCTTGTCCTGATTGGTTAGTCTTGATTGGAAAAAGTACTGCAACACTATATAAACGCTGGCGATATAATCTGGTTCCAAGTTTGCTTAGTATATTTTATCATAGCGCTTAGAGTGGTCGGAAAAGTTCAGAATCCGCCGTCATGGTAGAAAGAAAGAAAGAAAGAAAGAAAGAAAGAAAGAAAGAAAAATAACTAACCCCACCCAATCTTCGGGATGTAAAAAACTGTATACCCCCGCGAGATATTGACGCGAAATACGCTAGTAAGAACACAATCCATATATTCGTTTGCGAAGAGTCTACGAAGTGTTATCAAAAAGTTCCGAACCCAAGCTTTCGCGCGGGAACGGAAAGCAGTATAGCGTTTTGCTGCCGAAAGACGCTACACGACTGTTCTGAGCAATAAACTGAGCGCCCTTTTATCCCGCTCAGCAGCCTCGTGAGTGATCAGCCTAATTCAACAAACCTATGCTAATCGACACAGACTGTTTTGTTTGTGACGAGTTGCAACGCTGTCTTGCTGCTGAATATGGGCGAGAGACTTCTATGTTAAACATGGTAAAAAAAAAAACAACTTCCAACAACACACTACAATGGACATCAAGGCGGCATGGTAGTTGGAAACTGGATGAGCCACATAACACTGCCCCATCTATAAAAGTGCGTCGGGTTTTAGACCGGGAAAAACCACGAGTCAATTCCAAATCGTCTCCTCCGGATTTGGCCATCAGCGACTTTTTTCCTTTTTTTCCTGGAATGGAAACTGCGCAGACTTTCCACCATAGAGGAGTTTCAAGAGGAAACGACAACTGTGCTGGAGAGCTTGAAAAAAAAGAAAGATCTTCAGAAGGCTTCTTGGCAATGGCATTACTGCTGGAATCATTGCGTTAACTTCCAAGGAGACTATTTTGAAAGGGGGATGTACATCTCGAAAATTTCATTATCATCAAATATTATTTTGTGGGATTAGTTCAGAAGTGGGACACAGTATCAAAGTCCATCTTCATTTCGAATTTTTTGGAGAACATAAATTCGACGTCTACTCCTACCCCCCAGATTATCAACTGAAGAAGGTCTGGAGATGTAGCCAAAGGGTCAGTACGTTGTTTTGCTGAAAAATGGCATTTGGTATGCCCTGAACATAGGATAATGCAATGGCTTCCAGCACCTCATATCACTGAACTTTCAAAGTGTTCATTTTGCGTACAAGAGATGATCAGATGTTGCAGCTGATGAAAACTTAAAAGTCATGTCTCCACGTTGGTGAGCATTGTGGCGCTCAAACGTGGCAGAATTAAGAGAGACAAAGATTGACTTTCGAAATCTACACTGTAGAATAGCGAATTCTGTCACTACATTTATTAATGCCAGATCCATCCACTATTACAGACTAAATTTCTAGACGACATGAATTCAAGAAAATTAAAACGACGAATGGCTTTTCTACCAACATAATTGAAAAGATAATTAAGAAGCAAATACGGATGACAAATTATAAAGAACATCACCACCTTAAAAAAGCATACAAAATGAAGACAAAAATAAATACACATGTCTTCCTTATAATAGAAACTTTACAAAAGACCTAGAAGCATTCTTTGAAAAGGCATAGAAGACAGGACAACAGCAAAAGACTAGTTGGCAAAAGAAAAAGATAAAATCCCATCTGAACACAGATCGGGAATTTACGATTTAACATATATTTCCTGTGACTTGAAATATCTGGGCCGATGCCAAAATAAAGAATAAAGAATCAAGGAACATTTTAGTTTTATTATTGAAAAATCAGCCTTGATCATTTCTTAAAATCAGAACATAAAAGCCAACATTGAGGAATATAGAATTTTTCATTACACTGACGTCAGAACCTTAAACTTTCTCGAATCAATGGAAATCGTTAAAAGACTCCTGGATAAATTGTTAAACAATGATAATAGCGCCATATACCAGATTTACGACCTATTCTTAAATATGGCTACAGTCCATTCTGCCTTCTGAGTGGCTATCGTTCTCTTATACATTCCTTTCGTATAAACTGTAAATTTTGCCCCGGATAATGACTCATACTGAATGATGCTTGCCTAGTAGATGAGATGTATATTTGAAATCGAATAAAAACATTTGTAGAAAGTGCACCTTCTCCCTCTTCTTCTTCTTTCCAGGTTTTGATTAAAACATTTTTATTAATGATATACCGCTGCATCAGAAGAGGTTAAGTTATCAAAGAAGGTCTCATCATAATGTGCCCGAATTGAACATCTTTACAGTTACCTTCGAAGTGATAAAAAAAATGAATATAGAGGGGAACATGTCAAAGATTATTTCAAGCAAGAGAGGGGAACATTGAAACGGAAAGCCACAGCCGTTAGATTAGGTGCACAGATATGGGAGATGGACAGAGGCTAAGATACTTCACAAACATGATCCTTGATCAACTAATATATGGGCTAGAATTTGAAGTAACAGATTATGCAACAACCGAACTTAAGGCAAAGCATGACGTGATTTGCAAACAGAGTGTCATCTTGTGCCTTTTCTACTAGCTTGGTTAATCACCAAAGCTAACAGAACGGTACAAGAGAGTTCTGCAAAGAACTATTGTGTGCAAATCACACTTTGACACTGTCTCAAGTATTCATAATCCAAATGCAGTCAAGTTCTATGAGAGTATTCGAATTAATATTAGCTTTTGTACTATGTGAAGAACGCTATGGCCATGCACCTGCGCACAAAGCATTGATCACCTCTGAAATGGTGAAAAAGAGCACTATCCTGTACAATAGTGGAAAAGTCTTATGCACAAATGTGGGATATGATCAAAGGTTTTCCTTTAATCAATGTAAGCTGTATGAAGGTGCTGTGTTTATTGTGGGTTTACTATAAGACCACACGATCTACTAGGAGTTGCTCCTTACAGCCCATGTTATTTCTACGGCATCCTTTTTTATTGTTTGATGCAGTGTGATTTACACTGTTCTTGTGGGTACAATTCATTATTGAGTTGCGAGTTTCAAAAAAAAAAATCAAGTTCCAAAGATCCACCACATACAAAGAAACTTATTCTTGAGATACACTAAGAAATTATTAAATGGAAACTGGAGATAACGCTCCAAGTTATTGAGATATGCTGTCAAAATAATTGGCGCGACCAAACGAAATTTCTGAGTCTTCGTTTGGTTTGCCAATGTTTTCGCAGATGATACAAAACTTTAGGTTTCATCTTACGTTGCTTGTGCCTTTTAATATAACTTCTCACCTTTCCATTTAATTTCGAAGTGTAAATTAAAGCGCTCAGTGCGTCAGTTGCGGTTCGATCAACGCACAACGATTTATTATTCAATGGATGACGCAGAACGACGACCAGATTGAAAGCGTCTGTGCTTAAATTAAAAATCGACGCCCGGGCGCATCACGATTCCGGTTATATATCAATAAACGAATGATGAACGAATGAGCGAAAATCTAGGGCAACCGAAAAAGTCAATTACTAGGAATCATATTTTTATGTTTATTTACTACGTCAGAGCTTCTTTACTGATACTAATCTCAATGTTGAACACTTGCGACATCAGGTGCGACTCAAGGCCAGCAGGGCGAAGTGAAGTAAAAATGGAATATAAATCAATAAATCATAAATTATTCCAAATATTTTAAACGTTTCAAGTTAAATTAATTTTTAACACTATCGAGTTTATAAATTATGAATGAGTATTAATAATACAGGCTGATTCGTCAAAACCCATGCAACACATGACATCCATTGGATATCAAATTAGTGTTGTAATATCCATGTCCAAAATGTAATATCGATGGATATCCCTTATGGCCTCCATTTGCTTAAACGACATGGGACATCTGCATGTACAGACGAGATCTAGTCAACATCTCTGGACATTTTTTTTAGAGGAACCTCTTCCTGGAAATTAGATGTCTGTTGAGATGTCCTCTGGAGAAAATTCAATTGTACGGGCTTATGGTCCATTAGACCTTTCTATCAATCGACTTGGTACAAAATTCCATTGGATAACGTTAGAAATTTAATTGCAAGTCCTACAAACCCTAGACTCTGAATTCGAATTCAACCCAAACCGACACATCAAATGCATATAACACTGTTTCTGGGACACAATTGATTTCAGGATTCCATTCCAATTTTAATTTTCATGTGCAAACAACCCCCCCTTCATCTGTTCTTGTTTCTACTTATGATTCTATGGAACGAAAATGGGAGAACTCAAAATTTTTGTGTTTAATTAAAAGTTATATGTTGAAATTTTCTATCTGACAGTTTCCAGCAATGTTTTCTTTGATTTCCCAAAAATAGTATTTCTTGGAGTTGAGCCCCTCTGGGGATTCTGAATTCAATTGTTATTCCTTTGGGATTATACGTCCATACTTGTTTCTCGTAGACGATTTATATTCATTAGAGTTCATTTTATATAGTCCATCCTAAAGCTATCTACCTTTTAACTCGTAGAATAATAATACAAGGATAGTACTCTTGCTTTTTTGTCATCAGTTTTTCTTGACTAAGAAGTTCCAAGATCAGAATTCAATTCATTAAGCATTTGTACATGTAAACTAAACAACCATCTTCGACTCTCATCTGAAGTTTAATCAACACACAGATAAAATGATTACCATTTTTTGTCAGTATGATTTTTTCCAAACTTTACCTACCAAGAAGAAACTGCCATGTTATACATTATACTATCATCACATACCTCAACTTTAACGTCTATAATGAAGATACAATCCATATCAATAAATTTAGAACAACCTATAACAATATACTTCTACTTTCTTGAAGATTTTTCGACCTGCCTCCATTACCCGAATCTGCAATACATTTCTACTTTTCAGCTTTGTGCACAAGCCATTGGTTTGCAAAAAGAATTCTAAATCCCATCCGGTCTTCTAACCAAGCTACTTCTTTTGACTATTTTCGAATGGAATAATCTGCCTTCATCAAACCAGCTTATTTGCTATTCCAGAAGACTATTGCCGTCACTATTCTAAATTAATAACTATTTAGAACAAATATCATCTGATCTGATCTCTTGTACATTTTCTTATTATTAAAGCATTTTAATAATAAAAAGAAATAACATTCTACAATAATAATACTGGTCAACACAAGTTTCATCGTCAGTATGACTTTTCTTATACAATTTTGTGTTGCTGATTTCAAAACTGATACCAGTTTTCCTGTATTAGCTGTAGTTTATGAGATATTGGGAAAAATGCACACCTTATAAATCTTGGTCTCCAAATTTCACATCAAAAAAGGAGGCTAAATGCTTTTTTGACAAAGCCCGTGATGTTAGTTCTCAACTTCTGTGGAGTATACTCTCCACAAGTGTAATAAAATACATCAGCATTATGCAAGCACTTTCGACGAGAATAACTCATGTTTCCTGCAAAATCAATAAAAATAATTTTAGAACAATGATTTAATAGTACAATGTATATATTAAATAAACAAAAACAAGAAACCCAGATATATACGGTTGTCCCCTCCCTGGGGGGGGGGGGGGGAATACTTTGATTCCCGAAGAGCGTGTTTTTTGAATGCCGGATTTTCTAGGTTTGACTGTATCTCAAAAACTAGGGCCAATCGAACAAAACCAATGTCTTTTTTGGTTTCTGCACATAAAAATTACTCTGAAAGTGTTGAAATACCCTTGACAATCCAAATTTTGTTGTTGTTGTTGACCAGAGTAATCAAGCAGAATTCCAGAATTCACAGCGACTGCTCTGAATTTTGTTTTTTTAATTTTATTTTATTATTATTTTAAATTACCAAACCCTAATACGATCTGAAAAGTTGCCGAGTAACATTTGTGTTTCCTTTACCTCACCTTTACTTCAACTTCAATACCACCCCCGCTCCCTCAATAAATGAATGAAAATCGATCTCTCAAAAATGACCCAGAAGGTTCTGTGCCAATAAGGTTACTTCTTGTGCTGCGGTGCACTTCAATGAAGGCTTTTCGGCGCATTTTAACGATTGCTGTTACGCTTGACGTAATCAGCTCCTACGTTTTCCTTTGTATTGACTATTTTTGGAAGAATAACAGTAAAATCGACCTTTCTCAACATGAACTTTAAACTTTCGTGGTCATTTGCATGGGGAAGGTTGCAAATCGCACTATATTAAGTTTTATAGTTGGTTCTATGAAAAATAATTGATAAAACTGTAACAAGATAAAATTATTTTCTAAAACTGTCAAAGCAAATGGATAGATAAATAATATTTTTAATAAATGATATTCATTCTGTCCTATGTGTATATTTGGTCTAAATATTACACGTAGTTGGGCCACCTACTACCATCTAGTGGTGAAGATTGGATTAAATTGGAATTTAGACTGCGCAAGCGTATTAAAAGAAAAATATCTTTATCTCCATCGTTTTGAAGGACATTTGAGAACATAAATTTCGTTTTTTACAATATAAATTGAACATTTTTTAAACGATTACTTACATTTATATTTCAGTCCTCTTAAGCTTATCCAATAAACTCAGAATTAGTGGCGACATCTGTTGATACAAAAAAGACTAACAACGGACGACGACTTTTCTTTTTTCTTTATTAAAGGCAATGCCGGAAATCAAATATTATATGCGATTAAAAACTTTAAAAATTAATATTTAAAGTATTTTCCAATTGGAAACCTTCCATGTTAAATATTTAAAAAAATAATAATAATAAAAATGAAAATAAAAATTCCTTTGGCAAAAGCGCCTTACAAACGTGCGTCCCTCGCGCTTGTTACAAACTTTCTCGGTTTCATGTCGAATACCACTCTTCGAAATTGGTAACCAAAACGCTCAAGCGAACCAAAACAAAATGGGAACGGACACTCCTGCTTTGGAACTCGATAAGCAGCAAACCGAGCAAATCAAACAAGTAAGTTTAGCTACAAAAGCTCAGGCTACTAGAGAATCGGGATGTACTGTGCAATTACAAATTACAATTGTGTACAAATTCCATTACATGATAAGCTAAAAAAAAAAATTATATAGTTATTTTTCATTTATTATAATATCTTTTATCCCAATTTGATAGTTCAAGGATTTCTTGATGTCCTACAACAAGTTATCTGAATTATGCTTCAATGACTGTGTTCACGACTTCACTGTTCGACATGTGCGTGATAAAGAGGTGAGTGTTTCTCCATAGCCGATTTTGAACACCCCTGCCGGCAATGGAATGCCCTGAGCCTTATGTAAATCAGGTTGTGTATCAATGGGCATTCCATAAATACGAGGGGTGATCAAAAAGTAAGGTTACAAAGATATGGAGAAAAATGTCGGAAAATAACCTAATGTACACTGAACGACCAATTTATTAGAGACACCCCACTAATAGCGTGTTGCGCCTCCTTTAGCGGCGAGAACTGCCTGAATACGTGCTCGCATGGATTCAACAAGGTGTTGAAACCGTTGTGGAGGAATAGCAAGCAGTCTAGGCTGACATCACAGCGTCCCGTATTTAGTGCAGGTTGGATGGTATGTGGGAAGGCATCGGATGGTTCTGTCCACTTCATCCCATAAATGCTCGATCGGGTGACCAAGCTGGCCACTGAAGCAGGTGGAAGTCTGCGTCATGTTCCTCGAACCAATCCAAGACCATTCGAGCATGGTGACAGGGAGCATTGTTCTGCTGAAACTGTCCATCACCACCAGGGAACACAGTCATCATGAATGGGTGGACCTGATCGGCAACAATGTTCAGGTAGTGTGTCGCATTCAGGGATGTGTCTATGAATATCAGAGGACCCAGTGTGTCCCAAGAGAAGAGATCCTAGATCAGCACTCCTCCTCCACCCGCCTGGATGTGTCCGTGGCCTCGTGCTGTCTGCGCCAGATGCGTAATCTGCCGTCCGCATGATTAAGTAGGAACCGTGATTTGTCGGACCAGACGACCTTCTTCGACTCATCCAGTGTCCAGTGGCAATGCCTGTGTGCCATAGCAGGCGTGCTTTCCTATTTTGCGGTGACAGCGACCGTACCCGTACTGGCTGCCTGTTGTTAAAACCCAGCTCGTGCACGGTGTGCCGCACCATGTGCTCCAAAACGGGTTGGGATGCTCCCTCATCGAATGGCGCTGCAATTTGTTGGGCTGTTCCCGTCCTGTTTCTGTGGATGATTCGTGTCCCATTTCTTCCTGAGTTCTGTTTGTTGGAGGTTGTTTTTTGGCATAATTGCCATTCACGGAATACCCTTGACACAGTTGCACGGGAAAACCCGAGGTTTGCAGTTTGCGAAATGCTCAACTGCGCCCGTCGAGGTCCAGTGATCATGCCTCATTCAAAATCTGTCAAATCATATTTACCCATATTCAGTCCACTTCTGCTGCAGACTTCAACTTGTGACCCAATGCATCCCTTTAAACACCACTTCGGCCTGTTCCATTGTTTGGGTGTCACTGGGAGGCCGATCCATTTTCCATAAGAGGTTCTCTAATAAATTGTCATTCAGTGTATGTACTGTCAGTTGGTTGTATTGGTTGTATGAAAAAAAATGTACACGTTTCACTGTAAGCTTTATAACCTTACTTTTTGATCACCCCTTGTATTTGTTGCAGAAAATTCATGGCACGACTAGAAAAATTAATGATTTTTACAGAGGGTACGTACGAGCGCTTTCCAAGGTGGGGTTTTGTGCGGTACACACGGTCCAACAGTGCAAGACTGAAGGAATTTCGTTATCGAAGGCTGCTGTTAACTCTGTTCTGGATGATATACGTTATTGGGGCATTTCCGACAAATTCACCCATGAAAAGTTACCGTGGAAGAGACCCACCTCAGCCATTCACCTGCCCCAGTCTAAAAGATCAGGAAAATGGTAGCACAGGCAAATCCTTCGACACAGAAGGCAGGAACATCTGCGTCAATGGTAAACTACATAATTAAACGCAACCTAGGCCTGCGCAAGTTCCATAAAGCCAGGCTTCATGCTCTTAATTAATGTCACATCCGTAAAAGCAAAACCAACACCTGCAAACTCTACAAAGGCTACCTTGTGGGCGAGAAATGGTGGTTTGTTGTCACGTTGGACGAAGTGTGGGTTTACCTCACAGATTGTGATAAGGTTCGTGCAATTGCCTACCGTCCAGCAAATGTGAAAGGCCAGTGGTTGTGCAAATGTCATAAAAGTTTCTGAAAGGCTTCATGGTGGTCGCAGAGTACTGCTGAAAAGGATGGTTGCAACTTTGTTGGGTGGAGAAAAACACTAAGGTGAATGCAAACTACTAGGGAGTGCAAGTGTGATGTCAGTCCTGGGTGCTCTTCAGTCACGTGACTCGAATTAGTTCCAAACATTTTTTTTCGCTTTGGGACTTAACATTGTTTCCACCATAGAGATGGAATAATCGCTTGGTATAAACCTAGTGTTTATAACACTTATAAGATATGAAATTATAAAGTTTCTCATTGCTCAAGAAGGAGCTAAAATAATGATTTATACATCCTATAGTTTTCCAAAAGAACGAAAGATCACCGAACGTAGACATTCTTTCGTTGAGATTAAAAAGCGTTTTAATATTAAGTTAGAAATAATATAACTGTATTAAATGTCTTAATAATAATATGAATTATACAAATTCACATAATTTAAGGGATATCATTTTTACCGACCACCCATGTCAATGTTACTAGTACGTACATTGCGTTGTTCCAATGTCTGGAACCAGCGATTCCATTTCCTAGGCTCTCGGACCCTTAATTGCACAAATGACATCAGCTATGACGCAATCATTTGCATTCCCTCTACCAGAACACTTTGAAATCTCTTTACATGGAGAAGATCCCGGTGTTATACGGAGAGGAGAGCAACAAAGTTTGTGGAAAAGGGTGTCCAGCCACACCTTGCGCTTTACACATAATTTCATGGCAGAAATGGAAGAAGAGATCGGCATTCGTGCAATATCCTTATATGCTATCCCTGTCAAGTCAAGTCACCTGAACTTTTGTGACTTTGGCTTTCTCAAAAGGGGTCTGAGCTGGTCTTTGGATTCTTCAGTTTTATTATTATTATTTTTTTTTGTTAAAATAGACTAGCAAGGAGCTTGATTGGCATTTTAAAAGTGAACTTTTGTTTAAAAAAAAAAAAAAAAATTATTGATGTACTTATCCACTAAATTTATCTATCAGGTCGTTGTATATCAAATGTCGGATTTCGAGGTGGTTTCCACGTTTAGTAGTAAGTACTCATGACAAAGTGGTATATTCCCAGAAATAAACCTATCAACGACCAGCTGTCTGAAATTTGCATGTCTGCGATATTTAATAGCATTTGAACCCAAGCGAAGATAGTCATGACTTCATACGAATTACCTGTGATAATGCATTACGAGTTCAGGTTGAATCACACCGCATCCAACGCCACTCGAAACATCAATAAGGTATTCGGCATAGGCACCATAAACGAACACGTACTGTCCAACATTGGTCCCAAAAATTCCGGGCGGGAGTAACGGACCTGGCAAATGAGCCACAACGGCAGACCGCCCAGTGTATTGAATGACGCTGATCTGAAGCGATCTGTGGAAGAGGACCCGTCAAAAACTGTTCGGGACTTGCAGAGGATCATACTGTATCAGCGTCGACTCTCAGTAGACACCTTAGGACCATTGGCAAGGTGAAAAAACAGGACAAATGGATCCCACATGAACTTAGGAAAACCAAAAAGAACGTCGGTTGGAGGTGTGTATGGAATTGCTTTTGCGCCACGAAGAAGCAGGGATTCTTGATCGCATTGTCACCTGCGACGAGAAGTGGCTCCTATACGACAATAGGAAACGGTCAGCACAGTGGCTGGATGCTGATGAACCCACGCAACAGTTCCCTAAACTCCCGTTGCACCCCAGGAAGCTCATGGTTACAGTTTGGTGGAATATCCGTACTTTCCAGACCTCTCCCCTACAGACTACCATCTTTTTCTGAGCCTGGACAATATTCTCCGGAGGAAAACATTCCTAACCCAAGCAGACATCAAAAACGCATTCCAGTCCCGTGATCATGGATTCTATCGGAGGGGGCTCGAGAAGTTGCCAAATTGTTGGCAACAATATTTGGATTGCAATGGGGGTTACTTCGAATAGCACATGTGAAGGTGTCCTTTCTAGAGGGCCATTAAAGATGACCTCTGCAATCTAACATTTAATATGCAACGACCTGATAGTTTGTGATTTATAAGCCACCCCCAATAAGCCTGGTTTCTTTATTGACTTATATTTTGTCATAGTGAAATAACGTATTAAGTGTATGTTTATTTCAAAATTTCCTCGAGGAAATGTTGGTTTAATCGTTGAATCTTTCTCTAAATCCCGTAGCTTGTGTCAGACCCCTCCAACTAACTACTTTATCTATTATTTAATTAACCTAAATAATCCGTCAATTATTTTCTATTTCAGGACACATGTGCAATGAATTGCATGGAAAAATACTTAAAAATGAATCAGAGGATTTCACAACGTTTCCAAGATTTCCAAATGCAGCAAAATGAAGCAATGCTTGCTGCATCTCAAAAATCAGGAGGAACTTTCACGAGGTGATTTAAGCCTTCTTGGAAGATAGAAGAACTGCAAGTTCCTTTATTAGTCTTTTGAAAGAGACTTGATTAGAAAGTGGTATAACTAAAGTTATTTTATTCCATAACGTTACGTTCTCTTTTTGTAAATTAATGAATAATTTAATGAAAATTGTAAGTGAAAAATAAATTGTTAGCGCCAATCAAATTATACAAAAACATCTCATTTTCTGTTATTTTTCAATTATGTGAAGCCCATATGGTGTAAACAAACATATCATAATCATCGTGTCACTTTATACGCAATTTATTATCAATTTTTAGCAACAAATACAATTATCTAATAAAATAATTATAAATTTTTGACACAGAAAAGTTAACATTTTCCATGATGTAACAAATCAAACTATGAACTTAAACACGGGATAACAAAAAACAACAACGGCTTATAATTTAATGTATAAAAACAACTATAATTAGGATTTTAAAAACAAATTGACTATTGGCAAATCAAAAATCAGTACAGCAATTGTACAGTATTTACAATGGTGGTGAAAAAGGCTACTTTTACATTTTAGATAACAAAGTAGCAAGTTTATAAAATTACTATAGTGGCAGTAAAGTTAAATTTATAAAAATATGCTTTTATTGTTCTAAGCAAAAGTTGCTTTGAATTTTGTAGATCATCATCAAGATGATGACGAGAAGGAAAGCATTTTTTTTTATAGTAAGAGTTAGTGAAACATGACTGATTTGTCTTAAGATGTTGCTTGGTAGGAGAATGGTTAATTACTGCCTTGTTAATTTTGTGTCGTCCATTGGAAAGGGATAGACTCTTGAAGTGCAAAAATAGAATTTATGAAACTATATCAATTCCCTATACAATAATCTCAATGCTTCTGCATGCGTCTTCAGGAAAGGACTAATTTATCTGTCAGCATAGCGCCAATCAGGCAAAGCCTTACATTACTAGGTACATTCGAACCTCGTTATTACGATACCACGTAATATGTAGTACCGTTTTGTGTGTATCTTTCCCTTGGTCCCATCCAGTCAAAAGCTATTTTTATGTAAATACAACAGTTTAATATGATGTGTTTTTCTGTGAAAATCCAGATAATACGTAATTTGTTTGCCTCAAAATTTATGAAACTCTTTCCAAGGAAGTGAATTACCATAAATCTTCTTCTATAATGCAAAAAATTTGGCCTAAAAAATACACATGAATCTGTGGAACCGTATTATACAAGAGGATAATATTAGCCCTGCAACGACTGACTGTAGCCTAGAGGGAGGGAGGGGGTGGTTCAAACTGATTAAAGGCTTATTAACTTCAGACGTGTACTATACAACGCAGTACATTTATTATGCAGTATATATAATTTCTCGTCACCAAAAGCTAAAACGAAAATTACTTCTAAAAAAAAAAAAAAATGGCAACTTCAAAACTGCCAGATTAAGTTGCATTCTGTCTTGATGAAGGCTTTTAATCGTAAAGATCCACATTATGCATATTTAAAAATGTAAAAAAATACTGTATATTTTTGCATAATTTATTTCTCACAATGAGTCAAAAATAGGGATTGCATTATACTAGAAGATTTATGTTCAACCAAATTGTCAACCAAAACGGGGAACCTATAATCCACAAACAATAAAACTGAAATACTGGATACGTATTTCGGGTATCAGGTATCCATCTTTAGTGGAAACACGAAAGGGGGGGGGGATTTCATTAGTCATGTGGTTATGTAAGGATGCCTTGCAATAATTCCAATTAGTTCCATTGAAACAAACTACAAAGCAAAAGAAAAATCGGTCCCATAAACTAGATATGTGTTGTCAATTTTAAACGAGATTTAGTCTGTGGCTGATTGGGGTGCAGGTTCCCTCTTCACCCTTATCCAGTGGACTTTTACAGGAATGTAATTTCTAACTTTCATAGACAGACTTTGATAAGAGTCCCCCCCCCCCTCCCAAAAAAAAAAAAAATTAAATCAATGTGTGAAAATTATTTGTACCATAAAATAGTCTCTATCTTATTTCATAACACTATTGGGATTTTCAGCAAATTGTATTTCATAACCAGATAACGTTAATTTTTATTCGTCCCACAAAATACATATTAATACGGACTGGACAGTGGTCGACTGTATTTCTTAAAATCTCATTCAGACTGAAGTGCTCTTAACAAGTGAAACGAGTCGGATTTGTGAAGGTGTAGTTGATTTGATAATGTGCATATCCTATTATAACAAACTCGAGGGAAAACTCCCTGCCTTTTATTATGAATTTTGTGCTAATAAAACTACATGCACTTTAGGAAGTGAGTTTCAGAATGATTATTGGAATGTGTTGTTGACAATACTGATTGCTTGTTATACGCTACCTTACAGAGCCCTCAACCACTATTCCGGCATGCTAATAAATTCTGTCAGCATATCTAATACATTTTTCTTTTCCATTCAACATTTTACAAATCCTGTAAAGCTACCACAATATAGGTATTGTCACATAGAAAATGGAGGAAACTAGTTAAATTCTTTGGATAAGAAGTAAAATAAGTGCAATTATTAAAACCAGATGATATATAATAAGTTTATCAAAATTTTAACAAATTATCTTTGGATAAAAGCTAATAATACTGAAAAATGTTATACTAAACCATATTTAAGACTCCCCTTGCTAAAAAGGAACCGAAGATATAATATTCTTAAAATGTATTCTAATACATTTGTGGCCTCGTATTAGAAAATTATATAAAAAATTTGGTTTGCACTGCAAACCAAAGATAAAAAGTGCTGCAAATCACATTTTGTAATGAAAATGCAATTTTAGAAAACATCATTTATCCAAGTAATCCTCATTTATTTTACAAACAGACTGAATAAAAAAAAAATGTTTTTACATTTGTGTTGCTGTATATTAAAGGCACACTTAAACGTTGGTCACGTTAGCAGAAATAAGTTAACTTCAATATATATAAAATTTTTACGCTACGCTCTAAAAACAGTATATACAAAACCTTTCCCTCGAAAGAAAAATTTATGAAATGTCTACATAATTTGTATAAGGCGAGCAGAAAGAGTTCCAAAAAATAGTTTCATATAACACTCACCTTTATAAAAATATTTATATTAAAATTTTTATCAAGCTGTTACTCTATGATAAAGCTAATTTTCCTATAGATAATATTTCACATAATGAAATTATATGAAGATCTATAAAAAGGCATTTATTTATTTAAAAAAATATAAAGTCAACGAAAAGTATTATGTTCATGATCTACATTCAGTCAAATACCATGTTTTCGCGAATATACTCTGCGGGTTATATGATTTTTTACATCTGCGGGAAGGGCTTGCGGGGAATATACTAATAGCATGTATATTGGATACCCCGCGGGGATAAAAGGGATAGCAGGGTTTCCAAAATTTCTTACCTAAAATTCGTATTTTCAGGGGTATACAGGGGTCCAGGGTATATTCACAAAAATATGGTAAATACCAGGAATTTTTAATTTAAAAAGCATGCATAAAAGGTATGAAAAAAATGTTTTGCTATAAGATGGCCCCAATTTACTCAATTGTGACAGAGTTTTGGTGCAATCTGTTGACCAGTTTATTTATAGTTGTTGGTTTTGTTAGTCGACCATAAGCATGCTGTGATTTTTGAAATATTGAACTAAAAGTCTGCCTCAAATTTTGTATTGCCAACAAAATTTCTTGTGCTGAAGCATTGAAAAGCCCATTTTGCACCCAATAATGCACTGTCCCACATACAGTGACAATTATTGAGCATATGAAAAAAAAAAAAACTTGATGACTTTTGAACAATTGGCGAGATTCAGTTAAAACTTGGCGGTTGAATGCAGGGCATGTTGGGATTTTTTTGAACATGCGCGCTCGTATTGTTCTTGTTAATTTTTCATTGAAAATTTTAGAAAATAATCTCATTTTTATTATCCAAAGTGACCCAGATTTCAAAAAGACCAATAGTGTGTTTGAAGTCCTATAAGAGTGCATTCTGGCTTTGGGGTACCCAGAGGTCACTGGAATGGGAATCGCTTGGCCGGCATATTATCCAGAGTTTACGCAAATAACCCCGGAACCATCACCGAGCTCAAAACAGCCATTCAGAAGGTCATTAAAAGCATCGATGTCTCGACACTTGAGCGGGTTTTGCAGAATTTTGCTTTTCATCTGCGCCACATCACAGACATTGATGGCAAGCATATCGAACATGTCATAAACTAAATCCGAATATCTGTAGTTACTTTTAACATTTGAAATAAATTTTTGAACTCTGTAATTTTTGAAAATTCGATTTTTCATTTCATATAGCTCAATAATTGTCATGCTCTATCAACCCTTGTAAACAAATTTTTGACAATCAACCAAGCACACATGGAAGAAGAGAAGGAAACGAAACTCCGAGTGCTTTTACAGTGCGGCCATCGAAGCTAATTTTAGTGGTGTCCCGTAATAAATAACAATATTTCATAGTTTTTTTTTGTTTTTTTTTATAGCGACCAGTCATCCACAACTCTCCGCCTGACTGGCTCAAGTATATTTCCGTGCAAATCACTTTGTTTGGTATTTTATGGTATTTCCTAATCATGACACATTAAAAATGTCAAGAATTTAATATAAGAAAAACAAATCTAATCGCAGAATGGCATATTCAACATGTCTTCCACAATGTGGAAGCAATCCACAAATTCGAAAAATATATCCTTCTGTATGATAACGCTTAATTCAGACCATAACTAGCCAATAGTTTCCGATACCAGCAGCCAGATGGCGTTTGGCTTCAAAAATTAAATGCTTACTCTATTTTCATGAATATACTCCCCAGGTTATACACTTTTTTTTTCTTTTTTTTTTACACATCTGCCAATGGGGGTGTGGGGAATACAAGGGAATATACAAAATTACATGCACCTATGTTGGATACCCCGTGGGGACTGTAAGGGATGTATGATTTCCAAAATTGTTTACATAAAATTAAAATGTTCAGGGATATAAAGGGGTGCGGGTTATACAGTCTTGCAGGGTATATTCACAAAAATACGAAGAAGTAAATCGGTACAAATTTTGCTTCTTTCTCTTCTTCCATGCAAGCACCTATTTGCCAGATAACCCCATGTGACTTTTTTCCTGTTCCCGAAACACAAATTATAACTTCGTGGAAGACATTTTAAGTCCACAAAACAAAATTCGCAGAAGGTGCTGAAGGCCATACAGGAAAATACCTATAAGAAGCGTTTCGACGACTAGATTATTCGCTGGCGTCAGTATATTGCATCAAATGGTATCTATTTTGAAGGCAACAAACAATCGGATGATAAAAGCAATACTTTGTTTTATTGACTTCATTTGGTAACCCAGTGACGCCGCCATTACACTCGAGCAAACAGTAGCGCTGTGGTGGCCAAAGTTTACGGTAAAAAGGTCAATTGAACAATTCCCAGTATTTATTTGACTGAAGGTATGCAAAAAATTATTTTTGTAATTCTGTTATGTAACAAAACTATACTCCATTTAATCTGGATACCTTTAAGTTCTATTTTTTGAAGAATACAAATCAGTATATATCGTCTTATGACAAATGTAGTTAGAGAAAATGGATTACATCTCTATGGCACTGTTTAAAATGTAAACATTTCAAATTGAAACACTAAAAAAAAAGTTCAAAAAATCTTTTCCAGTTTTGTCTTTATAATAAATCGTCTAAAGAAATAGTTTCCTATTCAAATGCAACAAATATTCTTGAAGGATAATAAATAGAGGACATTAAAAAAGAAGCTAGATACACACCATGCATTCACACATTCATTATTCACACACTGAAAGTATGCACACAGCTTGTCTGAAAGCTATCAACAACTACATCGTTTCAAGCCATTTTCATCCCCAGAACCGAGACAGCTGCTATACTGTGAATCTTCCAGAGATATATGTGGACGTGGAACTTCGCTCCTCGACTGGGTCTCAAGAATGTTTTTAACCAAGAAATGCATTGCATCACCTACAAATATATATGTCATAAAGATCTTAAAACAACAACACTGCATTTAATATATTTTGTATATAAAACAGCTCTCATCGAAAACCATTATTATTTTTAACTTAAAATTCATCACTTCTCTCTTGATTTTTTGAAAAAGGAATTTTATTTCTAAATTAACTTTAAACATCATTCAAGATTGAAAAATCGAGAGACCGGGAAGCAAGTTAACTAACCAGAGGTCCTACTTCCCGCCAAAGAAAATTCCAAAAATCCGCATAATTTGGGGCTTTTCTTCAGTCCTTAATAAAAAGAAATTCTACTGTGTAGCTCTTTTTAAAAACAGCATCATATCATTTGGACATTCTTAATTCTTTTTTTACAGTTTACTAAATAACAGAAGAATGAAGCTACTTATTGATTTTATGATGTCTGTCTGTCTGTCCTTCTGTCCCCTTCATGTTTTCTACATTTCTTGATCCAGACAGTTGAAATTTGGAATGTTTATTACCATAAGTATGTCCTACTTTGCTATTTAGTTTGGTTTTGATTGACCCACTGGGGTCAGAGTTACAGGGGCTGGGACCTTCTGGTCTATATGGTATGTAGATATGTAAAGGAATGAAATTCAGTATGCAGATTCCTCTAGACAAGATTTACTATGAAGTTTGGGCCTAATTGTCCCTGTGGGGTCAGAGTTGTGAGGATAGCAGATAGTCTTTAGAACTTTTCAAATGGCAACATACAGTATATGTCATCTAATTGGAAATGATAGGAAACCAAAGAAGATAGGGCTCTTATTCATTTTCTAAATACAGTGGAGCCCCTCCATTTCGCAATTCCTTATGTCGCGAAATCGGGTAAGTTGCGATCAATGGCTGGGGTTGATCCCGATTTTTTTGTCATTTTTCAGTGGGAGAGAAAAAAAAAAAAAAAAAAAAAGACCCTTAAATCCGGACTACTCTTATAACCGCAGCTCATATAAGTGGAGTCTACTGTATGCACATGAGAAAGGCAAGTCATCCAGCAATGTTATGGATCTGGGAAAGGTGAGCTATACTAAAAATTTCTCATTGCTCTTTGGATGTGCCCCTTTAGAGGCAATCAATTTACGACGATCTTTCAGTTGTCTTCTGCTTTTGTTGATACAGTAGGCTACTTCGAATCAGGTTTTTTCCCTTTCCACAGGCATGTACAGGCATTTTGCCCTTAACAGTGTTAGAATGGATCGAGTCTGCAAACACTGACAAGACACATGCATTACATTTAAAAGCAATTTTAGAAATTGCCCAAAAGAGGGAATCTGTGAAACAATTAACAATGGATTCTTTTGTTCAAAATTCATCGTAAATTACGATTCGTAGATTGCTTTTTTTCTATTTTTGTATTTTGTATTTTCCATTAAAACCTATTAAAGATGAAATTATTGTATTATTGTCATTTAAATATAGTGTCATAATTTAAGGTGGCGCCATCTGTCACGGAACAGCAAACTCACGATATCGTGACTACTATGCCGTGGGTGGTGAAATCTTGGCTCCCAAGTTCCGCAACATAGAGGGGGCTGCACTGTGTATTATGTTAGAGAAAATCAATTTTTGGTATAAAAAAAAAAATGGAGGTTAAAAGTACGGATAAAACTGGTTAAAAAAAAAATAAGACCGAATTCGGGGCTTCTGCTACCTTCCTATACCCTCCTCAGGAGGGAATAATTTCTTGTTTCTACAGCCTTTTCAATATGATTTTCGAAATTAAATGACTGATGTGCTAAATTCGCTGTAACATAAATGGAAGTTGCTATGAAGTAGCTGTCGAAGATAATATTTTTGCTACCCAATTCAAGTTACTCGAGAATGGGTATAAAGTTAAAATACATTTGCTCTATAGAGAAGAGTTTTATTCTTGGAACTGTAATCGTAGAACACAGCAAAGGAACATGGAATTTTCAATTAAATTATTTACTGAATTAAAAATCGGGAAGATGGGAGTTTGGGCTATAAATCAGGAGTCTCCCGCCAAAAGCAGGAGAGTTGGCAAGTATGAAAGCAAGATAATAACATATTCAAATGTAATGAATTCTTGTGAGAAAATTAATCATAAACCTATCTTAGCATTATTTATTCATAATGAGATTGCAGAGTTAATTTTTAAATATTTATGCAGTACAAAATGTTTTAAAATATTTACCTATATTAACATCTTCTTTGGCTGAGGTGAAAAACCACCCTAAGATATTATGACGCCGACAATATCGGTGAACAAGTTCATTGTTGATTGTGATCCCTGGAATGTCACACTAAAAGTAAAAATTTTAATATGTATTACTCAATAAACACGATGTAAAGGATATTTCACAGTAATTATTTAACAAAATTTAAAAAGTATTGTCTGCAATTGTTTAGGCATTTATCCCATCGTGACACTAGTCACAGAATGCATGCTCATAGAAATCCTTTGGTCTCCCCACAGTGCTTTTTAGTACTCAATGAAAATCTGGAAGTCATATGGGGATAAAATCTGGACCACTGCGAAATGTTAATGAAGCTCAGGAAGGCAATAAAACTTCCAAGTAAACTTTCTCGTGGTGTCGTCATCCTGTTGCATGACAATGCTAGACCGCACTCAACCAACACAATAAAGGAACATCTGCAGAAGTTCAAGTGGGAAGTCCTGAACCCCCCCCCCCCTCATAGTCCAGATCTATCCCCATGCGACTTCCAGATTTTCGGTGAGTTCATAAAAAGGACTTAGTCACAACATCTGAATATGCATAGCTGCATGATTATACCATCTTTATCAATAAAGAGACTGTAATCGTTAAAAACTATTTTTCAATCACACCAGTCTGTGATTAAACAATATAAAATTGTTAAATGTTCTATTCTAGGCATATACAGAGAGTGAACAAAAAGTATGGAAACACTATCATTTGCAGGTGTGAAATTGCCAAATCACTAGTGATCAGTATTAATGCTCACAAGAGGAGAGAGTAGTGCACTTACGAAAGGCTACTATATTCATTTCTGTAACATGAATCAAGCTTCATGCTGTTCCTATCACTGATTGTGTATGTGTGGTGAACACCACCCCAAACTTTATGACCATGGTGCCCGGCACGAAAGAAAAAGGAAACTGGCGCATGTGTAAATGAATAAAACTCGATCAACCAATCAGAAACGGACTGGAAATGAGGTATTGCTTATACTTGGCATCAGTAATAAGCGATGCCTTGATTCCTGTCCGTTTCTGATTGGTTGAACTAGTTTTAATTAATTTACACATGTGGCAATTTCCTTTTTCTTTCGTGCCAGGCACTATATATAAAGCATGGTAGAGGCATAATCATTGGTTTGGGCAGCCATATCTTGGTATTTTCTGCAAGCCCCATTATCACTTTTAGATGCTACCAAAGGTAGAAGACCAAAATGTCAAGTTCAAGCAGGCTTGGATTTCAAAACATGTTCAACACTACATTAAGTTTTCATTCTTTTATCAGGTACTTCCAAAATTTTGTCCAACACCCTTGTGCAAATTAATTGAAAGAAACAATTTCAAGTCTTGAAGGGATCCTTTTTGTTTTGTCAAAGCAAGTATTTGTCATCTCTAAGAGTTGTTTTCTTTAGGAGATCCTTGCAGGGATCCTTTATCTTTAGGAGAAACAGATCTGGTTTCCTGCTTCAACCTCAGGACACGGCTGACCGTTGCTAAACTCACACCATCTGCTACAGCAATCTCTTGATACTTCACGGCTGTGTGTTCGTGCACAGTTACAATCTTTGTACGTTTCCTAGGTGTCCTATCCATCTGGAACAGTAGTCAAATCATATCTAGTCAAGTTTCTAAAACACTGTAGCTGCTAATGTAATGATTGATCAGCCAATGTATACTACAGCAGTCAGACAGAATTCTAAAATCTGATGCAATACAGTTGTTGCTGATGTAATGATTGCATCAACCAACATTAAAAAAATGATCAAACTGATTACGAGGACTATAGAAAATATGCCTTGTTTCAATTCATTTGCACAAGGGTGTACATCGTAATATTTCAAAACAACTCGTATTTACTTTATTGGCTAAAAGAAGTATTGGAATAGGCTTTCCATCTTGAAGAGACACTTTCTCCCTGACATCAGTGTGCCACTAGACATAACAGAAAAATTAAATAACATGTAAGATTTTATTAAATCATTATTAATTTAAATGCAGCATTCATAAATGAAATCGTGTATTCAGAATGTCAAAAAATAAATAAATACAAAGAACAAGTTATTTTAATTAAAAGGTAACTACCTTTAGAACAGAGTCAAACGTTGCAGGCCTAAAAAGGATATTAAATAAGGATAAAAAGACCATTAAGTATTTTGCATACATTAAAGAAAATGGAAAATAAATGGATCTAATCATCTTTGCAACATTATATTTTGTAATTGTTTTATAGTAGAACTTCGATAAATCGAAGCTCAAAGGAAGAGCTGTGTGGAGATGCAACAATGCAAATTATTTTAATACTCTATATAAAATTTTATTTTAAATAGAAATTTAAGTACGTAATATATAATCACACTGTACCTAAAAGCTAATTAGAATTAAAAAAGTTTGCAATTTTTGCCCGCCTCATAGAATGAAGCATCTGTACATCTTCGTTTTCACTTGTGAAAAGGGCAAAAAACACATTGTCCATCGCACCATTGGACTTTTCAAAGTAAGTTCTCAGCATGGAAAATAGCACCTCTTGTCTATAGGCATTTTGTTCGGTTCCAAAAATTCTACTGAATTGCTTATATACAGGGCGATCCAAAAGTCAGGAAACTCGAAAATTTGCACACAAATGCAGATAAAAATATTTTATTTGAATTTCAATTGTTTCATTGAAAAGAATTTGGATTTTTTTTCCAGAGAAAAAAAAATTAATGATAGAATTGTTTGTTTTTTGACCAACAGATGGTGTTGTCAGGTTACAGACATCAGTTTATACAGTAAGATGCCAGTTTAACTACTGGTGAGATGGAACTATCACTATCTGCTTCGGAAATAGCATTTGCAGCGAGTGATGCTTTTTTTATACAGTCTGAAAAGGTGCATTTTCCTGGAATTTTCAATACTAGCATTATTTTTTTTTTCCAGACTTCATTTCAATCATTTCTGTGCAAACAGAATCTTTTTACAGTATGGATCCGGTCAAACGTATTCTGCTACAACACGATTTGGCATGGCTCCGGAATTCAAGCGCGATTCGATCTAACGTGGTCGCTGAATCATGGCTCCCGACGACCGTGTTACTGTATTTGCATTCGTGTGTGAATTATTACGTTTAAAGTTTTTCTTGATTTTTCTATCACCCTACACATAAACCAATCAGAACTGCTTATGAAAATTCTGATAGGAACAGATAAAATGACATCAATTTGATTTATAGAGGCTACTTTTCCTCCAAAAAAAAAAATTCCTATTTGAGTAATAGAAGTTTTAGCCAGCGAATAGAGTGAAACTTCAAATGAAGGAGAATTTTATTTATCAAGGTTCTACTGTATCGTCGATATTATACAGTTCTACAAGCTATTTCTCATTATCAGAATGTTATGTCAGAAACAATAGCTCCACTACTGTGTTGATGAATAAACTTGTAGCATCAACTATGGTGTTGCTTATTGTTTGTCATAAATAAAATAAGCTTATGCAACGCAGAACCCTGAAACAAGTCAAAGGCCGTCTGTAATATGTTTATTGAATATAAGTGAAATGAAGAAATTAAAGAGTCTAACCTTGAAAGATCAAAGACGATGATAGCAGCAATGCTGAAATGAAAACACAAAAAATATGAGCATTATCATAATTTATATCGTATGAACAGTACCAATAAAGTTAACTATCTTTAAAAATTCGTTTTTTCAGGAATAAAAATAAGGTAAATCATTTACATACAAAAGACAAATAACGTCATAATATACAAAAGACAAATCGTATATTCTTTAAAGTCAATAATTTAAATAGCAAATTATATTCACTGTCAGCATTTCCAGCTACCAAAATCGGCTTTTCCTAGAATTAAGACTTGGTAGCTCTGAATTTTATATGGACAATTGAAGACGCTTGTTTCACGATATAAGTGTTTGTAATGAAATAGTGACTATATAAAAAAAATAATGAAGGACGTGTACTTATTTCAAACCCCAAATCCATGCTGATTATCCATATTAAAGCTAGTGAAGTGCACACGTAGATATTTTGCTAAGAAGCTTTCTGGAAAGGAGAGAATAGTTATGGGATGATAGTGTTTTAATTACAAAGGATTTTTAACCTACGGAACAGAAACTATCGGAAAAACTTCCCAGGACATTTACCTATCACGATTATTATATATGAATATTTGGATAGAGGTACAACAAGAGTTTTGATCAGTCCTTTGAAAATACACTTTATACTTGCTTTCGTGAATTTACTAAGGAATATAATTTCTTGTGGAGTAAATTTCATTGAAGTGACTATTAAAATTATTTTTACAATGAAGAGTAGTTAAATAGCAAACAGTGGAGATATCTAAATCATTGTCTGAATCATTATTAAAGTTCTTTTGAAGATATCAGCATAAGTTTGTGCCAAAGTTTTTGTTGTTATGATAACAGGTTTTAGTGTCATTCTTTTGACAGCCCAATAACTTATTGAACAAAAAATTAAACAAAAATTATGGAATGGAACAAACAAAAAGGGAGGGAACCTCTAATCCACAAGGAAATTTGAAATATCGGATACGTATTTCAGCCATCTTCAACGATGAGAGACAAAAAAGTCAACTGTGCTGACAGTTTCCTATTGTCGTATAGGAGCCACTTCTCGTCGCAGCTGACAATGCGATCAAGAATTCCCAGCTTCTTCATGTGGGACCCATTTCTCTTGCTTTTTCACCTTGCCGATGGTCCTAAGGTGTCTACTGATAGTAGACGCTGATATAGCATGATTCCCTACAAGGTCCTCAACAGTTTTTGACGGGTCCTCTCCCACAGATCGCTTCAGATCAGTGTCATTCAACACGTTGGGCAGTCTGCCCCGTGGCTCATTTGCCAGGTCCGTCACTCCCACCTGGAATTTTCGGAACCAACGTTGGACAGTACGTTTGTTTTTGGTGCTTACACTGAATACCTTATTGATGTTTCGAGAGGCGTTGGATGCAGTGTGTTTCAACCTGAATTATCACACGTAATTCGTATGAAGTCATGACTATCTTCGCTTGGGTTCAAACGCTATTAAATATCATCGCAGACCTGCAAATTTCAGGCAGCTGGTCGCTGATAGGTTTATCTCTGGGAATGTACCACTTTGTTATGGGTACTTGCTACTAAACGTGGAAACCGTGCTGAAGCGCGGAACCCACCTCGAAATCTGACATTTGATAAGCAACGATCTGATAGTTTTTAAAGCTTTTCTGCATTGACTGAAAAATTCGTAGTCAAGCGAATCACGTGTACTCTTAAATCAATTGAGAGATTCAATATTACAGTGCTGGTCAAAATGTTTTGTACCACTTGAAACTAGGTAAATCTAAAAGGTACACACTTGAAACTATATATGTATATTCACCGACCTAAAAGGTGTTGTTTCTGATAGAAATTACGAAATCACACGAGGAATTGCTTTGTTAAACGTTTATTTCTTGAAATGGAGGTGGACAAAACTTTTTGTACCACTTTGAATTTCTACAAAACAAATGAAATAAAGCACATACAGCAGAACAAAATCACTGGATGACAGAACCACCTTTCTTCTCAATTACGTTGAGAAGTCGTCCAGGAATCGACTTGAATAAATCTTTAATGATTGTTTTGGGAAAACGCCTGCTAGTGTCCATGATGTTATTAATCAACTCGTCACGATTGTCATATTGTTTTTCTTGATAAATAGCAAGTTCTAGCAGATGCAAGACGTTTTCAATAATGTTCAAATCAGGGCTTCTGGCTGGCCACTCTAAAACACAGATGTTATTACGTTCAAAATAACTCTTCACAATAATGGCGGTGTGGATTGTGGCGTTGTCTTGTTGCCAAACCCACTGTTTTCGAGGAAATTCTTTCTTGATCCACGGGAAAAAGACTGTTTGAAGATCATTAAGATAATCCTCTTTCTTATACTTTCCATTAATAACTTGTATCTTAACATTTCCATGAGATGTTATGGCTCCAAGGACAATGACGCCTCCTCCACCCATTTGGCGCTTCTTACGCTCCCCCACCACTTCACCATTCGCCCTTTCCATGTAGGAGCTCAAATTGTCAGGGCCATCCAGACAAAATCGTTTTTCATTTGAAAATATGACCAGGGAAAAATCTATATGGGCAGTCACGTGACGCCTGGCAAAGTTAAGTCTCTCCTCCTTATGTTTTGCAGTCAGTGGTATTTGTTTTTCAATGTGCCGATATGTAAATCCATTCTCTGCTAAGAATCTTCGTATTGTCCTTCTCGATGCATTTACGCCAGTTATTTTCTTCAAAATTCGACTGTTAACTACTTCACCATGGGCGATGTTTGCTTTGGCAGTTCGTTTTACTCGATTTTTATCACGATTACTAAGGGCAACTGGCCTCCCAACCTTTCTAATTCCGATTTTTGATGATATTTATCACAGTTGTTTTGTGCAAACCAGTTAACGTTACAACTTTGCACAAACTTTTGTGTTCCTTATACAAACTTCGAATTTCTTCCCTTTTTTCCTCTGAATACATGTCTAATCTATTCGTTAGCTTGAAATCAATATTAGCCTGTATAATACTGTATATACCCTAAATATGACTGTTTATACCTGATGAAATTCCCGAAACACCCAGTGGTACACAAACTTTTGACCACACAATTCCTAAGGATTCAACCATGTACTATTAGGGGAGGTTGGGAAGCGCTACTTCCTTATATATTCGTATCCTAATTTGCATATAATGCATATTTTAACATTTCGTTTAACTATATTTTATTTCGTTTTAGAGACTCAAGTGGTACAAAACATTTTGGATGTTTCCATAGGATCAAGAACAGATGAAGGGGGGAGAAAAGAATTTGTTCCTTCGTACCTTCGTCTGTTTTTAGTTGCATTGGATCTTATTGGATTTGATACCAAAGAGGGAAAAGAATTTTGTACCTTTTTTTAGTGCTATTTTCCCGAGTTATTTAGCGGGACAAACCTAAGAATATTTTTAATAAAAGTGCATGAAGCAGGAAAATCTTTATGTTTTTATTTATAAATTTAATGTTAATTACTGGTACACATTATTTAATGACATGAATTATGTAATAAAACACTTGAGGTTATTAATTTTTAAATTCTGATATTTAAATTTGCAAAAAAAATTCAAAAACACTCACGCATATTTGTAATAGACTCTTGTCAGGTAACCAAATCGTTCGTGGCCAGCAATATCCCTTAGAGGAAGAAAAAAATCAATAAATTATTACAGTATATACAGATAAAGATTTTTTTTAATGGCTTTAACCTTTTATTGCTGACATTCAATCATTTTATTCTCATTTTCCTCCTTACCATAATTGCAGCGTGATTTGAGTTTCATCGTCCCACTGAACTGATTTCAAAGCGAAATCGACTCCGATCGTTAACTTATAAAACGGGGAAAATATGCCTGAATTTGGGAAAAAATCGGGATAATAAGCTTATGTTTAGCTACTTTTAACGCTTTACAGTTTTTTATATGAACAATGGATATGTAAATATGTTGAATGTTTAGAATAATTACATAGGCGAGAAGCCGTAAGCCGGCGAACAAATTTTTTGCTTTGGTAATGAAAAAGTTCTGACGTAGCCGGAATAGGGAGTCACATGACTTGAGTCACATTTTTTAATGGAGCAATTTCTCCGAGTGAAAATAGGAATTACAAACTTGTGAGCGCAAAGCTATCATTGAAAGGGTTGTGATCATTATTTTATAAATGAAAAATACATTGCTCATGTAATACAGCCTGTAATTTCTGCAATGAAAGAGAAATAAAACACACTTGATTTTACTTTGTTTTATTGCACTATACCAGCAAAACCCGCAACTAAAAAAAAATTATAACAACGCGTTCTCTTTCATTGACTATTTTGTTGTCTTTTTTTTTAAATTCAGTTTTATACATTTTTATAACAAATATTCACTGTCTATGAATTGTCGAGTTTTCACTTTGAACTGATTCATGTTTGAGTTCACTTGTAAAACTCCTTTGTTCATACAACTCCCAATTAAATCTCGCGCTCAAGAATTTTTATCATCTAAATCTAATCATAATTTATTTATAGAATGAAAAAGATTTATAAATTAGATTTCAAAAATTAAATTTATAACGACATCACCTCACTCCCTTTATAACGATATGAACAATAGCTAGCAAAACTTACCTTCTGTGTACCTCCGTATGATGGCAGTTTTCCCTAAAGAAATCAAAATTTTGCATTTTTTATTCATCCCCATCTTAACTCAATAAACTTAATAAAGTCCTAAAATTCGTTAAGGAAGTTAACGCTTTCATAATATCAAAGTTCACAATCAGTTATCCTATAGCCGAGTTACAACTGATGGTCAGCCTCGACATGGAATGCGAAGCGGCTTCCGTACCGTGCGAGTGGAGCTAGAAAAGAGTCGAGCCACTTACCAACACCGAAGTCGCCGATGATGAGGAACTTGAACAGAAGCTCTTTAATCGCTCGACCGAAGACAACACCATTCGATTTGTCTTCGTTCTTACTATCCATGCTCAGAAACACATCAGTGATGGTGGATTGGCATTCTCACCTGTGCCGTTGCGGTCACATGATCAAACAAAACACGCGTGCCAGGTGAATGGTACGCCAAACCCTTCAATATTCATAGTATAGCGTGTCATGGATCTCAAAATTGAACCTCATGCTATGGAAATCTGGGAAGTTGAAATAATAAAGTCATGCATGATTATAACTCGAATCCGTTATTATTGTGTTGAACTTAGATTGAACATAGGTGATAGTCTATACTACAGACTTCATACACTAAAATGCCAAAAGTCATGGTTCGTTCACTTGAATAAAGATAGAATTCCATGGCTTTTCCAAGACTTTTCCAGGCAATTCAACACATTTTCCAAAACCATAATCTTTTATAATTTTAAGGAAGTTATAAATAAATTCCAATAAATTTATAGAAGTTATAAATAATTACTAAAAAACATTAAATCTGTTAAAAAATACTTTATTGTGTACGATTTCAAGCATTTTACATTATAGTTCTTTTAGTTCGAGTAGTTTTTTATTGATGTTATCAATTTCTACAATTTCCAGGTTTTTTCTTTTATTTATTTATTTATTTATTTATTTATTTATTTATTTATTTTTTTGGCAATGCTATGTAGTGCATTTCATTGGGATTGAAGTGATAGAGCTCCTTTTTCGTCTGCTTTTGCAGCAAGTTATCTCCTTCGGCATTTAATTTTTCAATACCAATTTTCATTCAGAAATTGTAAGAAATTTTTATTCCAATGTAAAAAAAAAACATACATACATACAACAAAATGAATTTCCCATGAGCACAAAGCGCTCGTATATTCGGAAAAACATCAAAAGAAAAAAATTAGTATATAAACTAATCTTTCTATATATATAAAGAAGGATGTTTGTTTGTTTGTTTTTTGTACAAATCTACAGTTTTATTCCGATCTTGATAAAATTTCGCATACATGACCTTCAAAGCACGAGGAAGGTCACTGTCTACCTCAGATTTCGAAAAAATAATAATTATTGATAAAAAATCGATATTCATGGTTACGGCAGGGCATATTAATGAGAAATATCTCATGACCAACAATGGAAGACAAAGTTTTTGCAACAATAGGTATCAACAATGGTATCAATACGCAATTCACAAACACTCTGCACGGACCAACAATATATATCTCATGACCAACAATGCAAATAAAAGTTTGTGCAAAAATAGATATCAACAATGGTGTCAACAAGCAATGCACCAACACTATGCAAGGATCAACAATATATGTCTCATGACCAACAATGCACGGCAAAGGTTGTGCAATATAGAATTCAATGCATAGAATTCCTGTTATTCAGGCTTTTCATAGAAAAGAGAATTCTTAGTACTTAACAATTTCTTGAAAATCTTTAAAAATGATCAGTAACTGGAGATAATGGAGAGTTAGCAGACTATTGATAAAGAGTGGAAGACGATAGAGGAAGAACTCCTTTAGCTCCGTGCTGTATTGAGCAAATGGTAAGCAAGTAAATAGAAGAATCAGCGACCGCTAGACTACACAAAGTGATGAATGGCCAATTTTTGCTTCAAGACATTGAAAGAAGAAAGGAAATTGCAACAACATCAAGTGTACATCTAAAGTAAGATTACGTGAATAAAAAATTATTTAGACTAGAAGGCATCCTTGGAGAGGTCCATCCATTGTGAGCTTTTAAAAATTTTTTTTCGGTAAATCAACTCCCGGTATATCACCTAGAATGGATTTTAACAGTGAAGAGGTAAATTCCTGTCTTTCGGATTTATCTTAATGGATTTAGAATGGATAGTCCCTTCGCTCTATATTGTAGTGATTGAGTTATTATTTAACCAATTTGGAGGTTTAATTTAGTTTTTGGAGGTTGTTCTGTTTACCTACAAGCGTAATTATCCCGGGCAACGCCGGGTCCTCTGCTAGTTAGTATATAAAAACTAATTAGTAACAACAATTAAAACTAATTAGTATATAAAAAAACAACATTAAAAACTAATTATTTTTGATATTCATAATCTAATTTCTAAGTTTATATCCAAATTTTCGTTTATCAGTACATAATTTTATTTCATTTGGTAGATCATAATTTTATTTCATTTTTTATAATTATAGTCTACTAGAAGAGGTACCCGGCGTTGCCCGGGATAATTACTTGGATGTAAACAGAACAATCTCAAAAAATTAAATTAAATTTTGCAATATCTTAAAAATAAACACATGAAAATGCTTAGAATTAATACAGTAAAAATTCTTAATGAAAATTCGAAAAAAATTCTTTTTAAAGGCTCACAATGGCTGGACCTCCAAGGATGCCACTGCTATTTTAAATAATTTCTTACTCACGTAATCTTACCTCAGATGTATACTTAGTGTTGTTGCAATTTCCACTCTTCTCTCGATGTGTTGAAGCAAAATTTGGCCATTCATCACTTTGTGCAGTCTAGCGGTCGCGGATTCTTCTATTTACTTGCTTCCCATTTGCTCAATACATCACGGAGCTAAAGGAGTGCTTCCTCTCTCGTCTTTCCACTCTTTCTCAATAGTCTGCTAACTCTCCATTGTCTCCATTTACTGATCATTTTTAAAGATTTTCAAGAAATTGTTAAGTACTAAGAACTCTCTTTTCTAAGAAAAGCCTGAATAACAGGAATTCTATGCATTGTTACAAATTGAAACTTATCCATATTGCATCATCATTTTATGTTCATTGTTATAATTCTTGGAAAGGATTGCTTTATCATTGCATCATCATTTTGAGCTCATTGTTATTGGTGAATTGCGTGTTGAAACCATTGTTGATACCTATTGTTGCACAAACTTTTATTTGCATTGTTGGTCATGAGATATATATTGTTGGTCCGTGCAGAGTGTTTGTGAATTGCGTGTTGATACCATTGTTGCAAAAACTTTGTCTTGCATTGTTGGTCATGCGATATTTCTCATTAATATGCCCTGCCATAACCATGAATATCGATTTTTTATCAATAATTATTATTTTTTCGAAATCTGAAGTAGACAGTGACCTTCCTCATGCTTTGAAGGTCATGTATGCGAAATTTTATCAAGATCGGAATAAAACTGTAGATTTGTATAAAAAACGTACACACAGACCCGCAGACCCACAGACAAACATCCTTCTTTATATATATAGATAGATTTGATGGAAAACAAAAGAATGTTTTGGAATTTCAATCGGAATCGTCAGATTTTTAGAATATCTTAAATTTTAATTAAAATGCCTGAAAGTTGGCTGTTCATTTTTACATAATTACAAGTATATTTTGCCATTATTAAAAATACAACGAGTCAGCATATTAAAAAGGTTTATAATTGGTTTTAAATGAGTCACATAAGTTTCAACCCAAACTGGGATGAGATATTGTAAAGTACTTAAAAAGAAAACATTATATATTAAAATCAGATTTTTAAAAGTAAGAAAGTTTTTAACGATCGAATCATAAAGGTTACAGTTCTTAATCTAACAAATAAACTTCTTATATGGGAATCCCATGATAAACGATAATCAATTGAAATACCCAAATATTTTGTGTGTTCAACATAAGTCAAGACAACATTCAAGATTATTACATTTCAAATCATGATATTTAAGAAACAAATTCGTATTACAATCATAGTGCAATTTAAAACGCATATATACAGATTTTTTTAACATTTAAAGACATATTATTATTTGATAACCAGAGATTTAATAATTTAAGATCTAATTGGGCTTCTTTAAAATTTTGGTAATCACTTTTTATATAGGTCAGAACTAAATCATCAGCATAAGCTTGGATAGAACCAAACCAATTTATATGAAATATATCATTTATATAAATTAAGAAAAGAATGGGGCCTAAGATAGTTCTTGAGGAATTCCTCTTTTTAAATTTTCGAATTTACTTAATTTTTCCTTAATCCTAACAGCTTGTTTTCTATCGACTAAATAAGAACTAAACCATTGGTTTGCTAGTCCTCTTATACCATAACTTTCCAATTTTTGTAATCTAAGACAATGGGCAACTGAATCGAAAGCTTTCCTTATATCCAGAAAAATGGCTAAAGGGTTCCGACCTTTATCAAGAGTGTTAATAATATCCGATATAAAACTGTGAACTGCTAATTGAGTATTCTTTTTTTCTTTGAAAACCAAACTATTTAGTCTCAATAATGTTATAGTTTTCCAGAAAAGTTGTAAGGCGATGTTTTACCATTTTTTCAAATATTTTTGAAATATGAGACAGTAATGATATTGGCCTATAATTTTCAAATAATAAACTACTCCCCCCTTTAAATATTGGAATTACAACTGCGATCTTTAATGCATCAGGAAATGTACCTTGTGAAAATGAACAATTAATTAATTTACTAATAGGATACGTTAAACTATTAACATGTTTACGCAGAATTTCAGTACTAATATGATCATATTCAGTACTAAGAATATTTTGATAAGGACAAAATGCAATTTTTAATCTCCATCTCATTAACAGGGTAAAGGAAAAAACTATCTTTTACTTCATTTTTTATATTAAAAATTGCAGAGTTTCGTTTTACAATATTTTGGCAATGGCACATATTTATAAAGCTCAAATTAAAATCATTTACCTGATTACTAATCTCTTGAGGAATATCTCTACAAGTCTTTCCTCTTCCTGTTATATTACTTATAATTTTCCATTTATGTTTAAGGTGTTTTTGCTCTCTCAATTTGACTATAATAATAATTAGCCTTACACTTTCGAATTTCTTGTGCAATCTTATTCCTTAAACCTCTGTATTGGTGTAAAAGATTTTCATTTGTTTTATTCTTTAAATATTTACTTCGTAATTGATTTCGCTTTAGAATCAAATTAATTATATGATATATAATCCATAGTTTCCTTTTCTGATTTTTACCAGAACCAATTACAGTATACGTACTTTCTTTTATGTTTTGATTTAATTGATTGGGGAGGCCGTGGCCTTTAGAAGTTAAGTCAACATGCCGACGGCTTAACGTGCCCTCCGAAGTACGGGGGGTTCATGATGGAAGAGCTGCTGGCGGACGAACAAACCAATGGCTATCACCAGCTGCTGGACAACCAGCACTGGTCACTCAGCAAATGGGTCAGACTAAAGTTCCCCAACAGCTGTGCCCCAGATAGCCGTCCCACCCAGCAGTGGCCCTCAAGCCACTGGCTGTGCCTGAAGTTGCTT